>JAPZIH010000064.1:0-43223 GCA_027410445.1 Discoglossus pictus | reverse complement strand
GTACAGTTTATCCATAAATTCACAAGTTCATCCGGTGAAGAGTCGTTTACAGAACAGCATGTATATATTAACCCTAAAGTCATCAGAATTAGAAGGAAAACTCATTTACCCATATATGGCACAGCATTTATTGGACTCAATATATTACAATTATGGGGCCCTATTTAAATCAAGTGCTCTAAGTTAGTTTTTTTCCCTAACTTCTATACTAATGTAAATATTTCACTCCCTCAGATTAGAGCACTCAGTGCACAGCCATGAATCCTGCCTTTGACAAAACAGGTTTCTGTGCAGGGAGTAGCCAAAACAAACTTTACAGATGAGACACATTTTTTTAAAATTTATATATATTATATGTATTTTTTAAAATATATTTTGATATGAAAAAGATGTGACAATTTTATTTATAGCATCAATATATAAAGTTGTGTTTATCTTGTATTAAAATATGATGTATTTATAAATAATGCATGGTGTTTGTTCCTAGGCAACATTGTTTTTCAACGTGTATTAACCCCTTGAGTACCCTGGATTTTGTATCATAAAATGGGCTTTATACTAACTTTTTTTAATTACACATATGTTGATATTGGTTTGTGTCAAGGTTGACATTTACTCATTTTGTAGCGCTTTGTGTGCTATACTGTCACTTTAAATGCTTCTGGGGGACTCAGCAAAGGTTTGAAAACCAGTTACGAGTGGTGTTTGGTACACGCAAATCTTTCTTTTGTCTTTTACAGTAAAAGCTGTGCCCTTATTTGTGAGTGTTCTTAAAATGTTATTAGCATAGGGTTTTGGTGTCAGAGTGTCAGGGAGTAACTTGTAATTTATTGTCAGTGCCAAAATTAATGGAGACTTTTGATTTGCTTTTCAGCTTTGTCGTGAAGTTCACTGTTATTAGTGACCAGTAGGTGTTCTCTCGCAATATTTTATGGGATTTTTTCAGGGATTTGCATAGGGCCCATGGTGTTTTAGCCCTTTTAGGTAATACAGAAGAACAGCAGCCATTTGCAACAATCCCATAACCCAAGTTCTCGTTCATCCAACTTATATGAGGTCTACAATCTGATAAGTAATAGGGAACTGGTTGTATTTAGAGATATTAGTCCCACTTTACAATACAAGTTTTATGGCTTTATGCAGCTACCCTGTTTTGAGTAATTTGGGAGGTAAATGCTAAAGTAGTAGCTTAAAGTAACACTCACAATGAAAATAATAAAACTGTGTTCAAAACATGTTACTAATTAAAATGTGTCCATAAAAGTTTGCCAACCGTAAACAGCATAAATATTTTTTTTAAATAGTCATCTCATCAAGTCATATCAAAATGGATGGCCTTGAACTTTAGTATAAACATATCACATATATAGTTGTGAGCAAGCGAGGGCCTCAGTTGCTGGCATGGAGCGCCAAAAGCGCTCCTTACCAGCAACTGCGGACCTCGCAACATTTACAGACTTACGACAAAAAAAACGAGACTCGGGACTTGGAAAAAAAACACTACGATCTCGCAAAAATATGACTTTAATGGCAGACCTGCGCAAACCTGAAAACATTAGAAACACAATAAATACACACAACAAACACATAAAAAGCTTACCCACAGCAAGGGGGGGGGGGGCACCCAGGACCTCTGCAAGTAAAGTTACACCTCAATTTAAGTCCAAATAACAGAGTTTAGACACCCGAAAATCACCTAAGCGAGAGAAAAAATGGGCACCGAAAAAAACGAAAACGAGGCTATAGGACCCCAAAGACGCAAAACACCACCAAACACATACAGATTTTCCAAAAAAGCCGGACGAGGTCCAAGAACAAGAACGCAAAATCAGCCACAGCCGCGTACCACATATAAGGAGCCATTTTACAACACTCATACACAATCCGGAAGTACACAGCTACCCTAACGGATTTTCCTCGCGCACACACACTATTTATACTACACACTGCACACATTGCTGACACTTACACAGCAGCTCCGCAGCACTCAAAACACACATTGTATGCTGCAGCAACATGACAACAGATTGCCAGCTCTTCAACACAATGCTTACTGCATATATTACTTCAAATTCGGTAAAGTATATCAATTTAGTAATGTATTATTTATTTGATTACCATACACCAAACAGCATTAGCTCACTTACAATTTAATTACAGTATTTTTTGCCGGGCAATATTCTAGTCATATCATATATATAGTTGTGAGCAATATGGGTTGTTGCTAACGCTTGCAGGCTTGCGGGCTTGAGGAGAGAGTCACAGTTTTAGGCAAGGAACAACAGAAAACTCAAATACACAATTCACAGTGCGAGACACATGACACTTAGAAAAAAATTTGCGTGAATATTGAAAGGCCGTATCACTTGAAAAATGAAACAGGACATCTGGGAGTGAGGTTGCATGCAAATTAAAGTCGAATTTGCAGAGTTTCGCCACGCGAAAATTGCCTAGGGGAGTGTAAAAATGGCTTACTAACTTACAACTAATAATATTACCATTCTAAAATGCGGCTTTACACAACTAACCAAACGGTTTAGCCTTGCGCATGAAGCCTATTTACACTGCACACTTGCCACATTACTGACACGTTCTACTCACATTTCCGAAAGTCCAAATGTACATTGTATGCTGCTGGAAAAACAACAGTGATTGTTAGCTCTTCAGCATATTCATTCTTGGATATATTCATTAGAAATAGGTAAAGTATATTAATTTATTATTGAATTAATGAATAAATTATTATTAAAACAAATTTAGATAAAAAATTAATGAACAAAGGAAAGACTCGTTTTGCCAAAGGCGCTCAGCGCGGTGCACGCAATCAGCACCGAAGGTGCTAGGAGGAGCAAAATTACACAAGGGGAGAGGCTCGCAATGAGCGCTGAAGGCGGTCAACTTCGTGCTTGCAATGTGCACCGAAGGTGCGCAGACAACTAAAAACATGAAAATGCCTGCCATATAATCCCTTTCTCACTCACAGAGGCTCTAATGTGGACACTAAAATTACAAAGATATTCCTTTATACATCTCACTCATCAGATCTACATAGATAGGGCCAAATTACACCGCCACATGACATATATCCATTACCAGGGGAACGTTATATTTTTGATTGTTCAGTCCATCAGTCGCGTCCAACTCTCTGTGACCCAATGAACTGCATCACACTTATCTATGTCTCTGTCTGTGTTTATTCACAAGGTTTTCATGGCAAAGATGCTGGAGTGGATTGCAAGTTTCTTCTCCAGTGGACCGCGATTTGTCTGACCTCTCTGCTATGACCTGCCCACCTAGAGTGACCCTACATGGTTTAGCGCACAGCTTCATTGAATTACACATGCCCCTTCACCATGACAAGGTAGCGATCCAGAAGAGGACCAGGGGAACATACACCACACTAATCTACTCTAACCCACCAGGAAGGGCCGCAAACATACATGGAGGCTGTGCACAGGCACGTGGAGCAACTGCAAACTCACCTCCATCAGGGAAAGACTCAGCTATGCCCATCCTCGAAATCTCACGCCATTGCTGGTGGCCATGTGCCAAGATGTACAGTGGATAAAAAAAGTATACACACCCCTGTTAAAATGTCAGGTTTCTGTGTTGTATAAAAAAGAGACAAGGATAAATCATTTCAGAACTTTTTCCACCTTTAATGGGACCTATAAACTGTACAACTCAATTGAAAAACAAACTGCAATATTTTAGGTAGAGGGAGGAAAAAATATAAAAATAAAATAATATTGTTGCATAAGTATGCACACCCGTAAACTAATACTTTGTTGAAGCACCTTTTGATTTTATTACAGCACTCAGTCTTTTGGGGTATGAGTCTATCAGCATGGCACATTTTGACTTGGCAAGATTTGCCCACTCTTCTTTGCAAAAACACTCCAAATCAAGTCAGATTGCGAGGGCATCTCCTGTGCACAACCCTCTTCAGACCACCCCACAGATTTTCAATCGGATTCAGGTCTGGGCTCTGACTGGGCCATTCCAAAACTTTAATCTTCTTCTGGTGAAGCCATTCCTTTGTTGATTTGGATGTAGGCTTTGGGTCGTTTTCATGCTGAAAGATGAAGTTCCTCTTCACGTTCAGCTTTCTAGCAGAGGCCTGAAGGTTTTGTGCCAATATTGACTGGTATTTGGAACTGTTCATAATTCCCTCTATCTTAACTAAGGCCCCAGTTCCAGCTGAAGGAAAACAGCCCCAAAGCATGATGTTGCGACCACCATGCTTCACTGTGGGTATGGTGTTCTTTTTGTGATGTGCAGTGTTGTTTTTGCGCCAAACATATCTTTTGGAATTATGGCCAAAAAGTTCAACCTTGGTTTCACCAGACCATAACACCTTTTCCCACATGCTTTTGGGAGACTTCAGATGTGTTTTTGCAAAATGTAGCCTGGTTTGGATGTTTTTCTTCGTAAGAAAAGGCTTTCATCTTGCCACTCTACCCCATAGCCCAGACATATGAAGAATGCGGGAGATTGTTGTCACATGAATCACACAGCCAGTACTTGCCAGATATTCCTGCAGCTCCTTTAATGTTGCTGTAGGCCTCTTGGTAGCCTCCCAGACCATTTTTCTTCTCGTCTTTTCATCAACTTTGGAGGGAGCTCCAGTTCTTGGTAATGTCACCGTTGTGCCATATTTTCTCCACTTGATGATGACTGTCTTCACTGTGTTCCATGGTATATCTAATGCCTTGGACATTCTTTTGTACCCTTCTCCTGACTGATACCTTTTAACAATTAGATCCCTCTGATGCTTTGGAAGCTCTCTGTGTACCATGGCTTTTGCTGTGGGATGCGACTAAGGAAATTTCAGAAAAGACCAACTAGAGCAGCTGAACTTTATTTGGGGTTAATCAGAGGCACTTTAAATGATGGCAGGTGTATGCTGACTCCTATTTAACACGATTTGGAATGTGATTGCTTAATTCTGAACACAGCTACATCCCCAGTTATAAGAGAGTGTGCAGACTTATGCAACCACATTATTTTTCTTTTCTTTCTTTCTTCCCTCCACCTAAAAGATTTCAGGTTTTTTTTTCAATTGAGTTGTACAGTTTATAGGTCACATTAAAGGTGGAAAAAGTTCTGAAATGATTTATCTTTGTCTCATTTTTTTACAGCACAGAAACCTGACATTTTAACAGGGGTGTGTAGACTTTTTATATCCACTGTATACCCATTATCACTTGCTCAAATCACATCAAGTGTTTTCCTATCAATCAATTCACATTATGACCTGTCATATTGAGATGGTGGGTAGACATCAAGGAGGATATACTACAGAGGCAATTGGAGATGTGTGTTAAAAGGGAAGGGGTAAATCTGGTGCTGAGAGATAGATTTGGGTGTCATCCGCATAGAGATGATAATGAAGCCCAAGAGAGTTTATTAGTGAACCAAGTGTGGATGTGTAGATGCAGAAGAGGAGGGGGCCAAGAACTAATCCTTGGGGAACGCCAACAGACAGGTGGTGAGGCGAAGAAGAGGTGTCAGAGAAGGAAACACTAAATGACCGATATTGTAGGTATGAAGAGAACCACAAGAGAGCAGTGTCTTGAATACCGAGGAAGGAGAGGATATAGAGTAGAAGTAGATGGTCGACTGCGTCAAAGGCAGCAGAAAGATCTAGAAGAAGAAGAATTGAAAAGTGAACTTTTGACTTGGCGGTAAGCAAGTTATTGGTTACTTTAGTGAGAGCTGTCTCAGTGGAGTGTTGGGGCCGGAAACCAGATTTGTAGGTGGAAGGGGAAGTAGAGAGGTAGGGCCGAAGTGAGATGCAATGTCAGAGTCAGATGAGGTTTTTTTGAGGGTGGGTTTAATTATGGCATGTTTTATAGAAGATGGAAATGAGCCAGTATTTAGGGATAGGTTGAAATATGTGTAAGAGCTGGGAATAGTGTGGTAGAGAGGGATGGATAATGTTATACAAATCTATTCCACACACAGTGTGTTTTCATATATTAAGGAATAATCTCAAATAGATCTCCGAATCTGGAAAACAGAAAGAGGAGGTTGAGGAACATGCCTTCATGGTCTTGAGATTGAACTATTAAGAGCTACAGAGACAAGAATAAGATATCAGAACACTTTTTAGATTGACTTCAACACCTCATCTCAACAACAATCCACTTTGAATATCAATTCAAGAAATATTCAACATAACCGTATGTGTACACACTCTGTAGGCAGGCAATAGTATGTCAACATTTATACTAATTAATATTCATTGTGGAGTGTGGAGGAGAACATGGGGGATGTTCTCACCTACCTCTTCTTCTTCCTCAGCACTGGGCCCCCACCTTCCGTGCCTGCGCGGCTCCTCCCTTTGCTTAGCAACTGGCTTTGGTGGTAAGGTGTGAGATGAGGAGGCCACCTGCTTTGGTTGCGATGGTGGTGGAGCCAGTCGAACCTAAGGCTGGAGAGATACAACATTGCCTTCTGCCAATTGCAATAGCCGCTCAATCAATGCTCTCTGGGCTTGTCTGTCCCTATTTGCCTTTTGCTCATACCTCTCCATCCTTCGATTATGCCTCCTCATCTCACCAGATAGCCATCTGATGCTGTCAACGAGAGAGGTTGCAATGTCATTCTCCCTTTCCATCTGGAGTGTCTGTTGTTCCATTATGGTGGAATTGCTTTCATCCTCCCTCTGGATCTGGTACATGAGCTCCCTCAAAGTGGCTTGTGAGGGGGTGTGAGGTCTGTCACTGGACATACCGGGACTTTCGATGGGCTGTCGTGATAACAGGGGTTCCGGTGGCGATGGTGATGCTAGAGGTGACCGTGATGAAGGTGTCGGCCATAGCAATGGTGTTGGTGTTGGCAGTGGTGTTGGTGTCAGCCGTTGCAATGGTGTCGGCCGTGGCAGTGGTGTTGCTGTCAGCTGTTGCAATGGTGTCGGTCGTGGCAGTGGTTTTGGTGTCAGCCATAATCCAGGTAGGGGGATCCCAGGTTGGAATGGGAGGAGCGTGGGGTCCTGCCAAGGCATCCATGGTATCTGTAACAACAAAATTAGAGGTGCTCAATCTGAGAACGGACAATACCTGAAGTAGGTTTGTCCTATAGGTCTGGTTACCTACTCAGAGAGAAGCCTCTATTAGCTCACTTTTGCCCTTTACAGGGAGAAATATTCTCTAGTATATCAGTCTGATCTCACTCCAAAGAGTGACCCAGCCCCGAAATACCAGGCAATTCTACCCTGAACAGGAGAAATAGCGAACCCTCGACTCATTTCGTCCTCCTTGGGCTTTGTCAGTGAGGTGCAGCTTTACTCCCTAAGGCACAGTGAGCAATGTAGTCTCTGTCACCTCTTGTTTGTATAATTGAAATGCCTGTTTTTACGTTGTATCTTGATCTTTAAATCATTGTTAAGCAACATTTGATGTGATTTACTCCTTTTACTTTTATTCCCACATGGTATATGGTGATAAGTATGTATATTTAGTAAGGATTTAAATGTTGTCCATTATCCAGTATTTTTACCCATCAGTTCTTTGTCCCAGTGTATACTTTGTATTGCTGCCCTCAGACCGTTAAAATCTGCCCTTTTAAAAGTAAGAGTTTTTGTTACTGTTTAGTTTTTTTAATTCAATCTCAAATGAGACTGTGTTGTGATTACTGTTTCCAAAAGGTTGCTCTATTTTAACGTTTGAAACCATATCAATATCATTTGTGATAACTAAATCCATAATTTCTAGTAGGTTCTTGTATAACCTGGGCCAGATAATAATCCCTGAGTGTACTCAAGAACCTGTTCCCCTTAGTTAAACTGCTGGGTTAATTTGTCCAGTTTATTTCAGGGTAATTTAAATCTCCCATTATTATAAATTGCCCATGCTTTCCTGCATTTCCAATCTGTAGCAATGATTGCATTTCCTCATTTTCAATTATATTTGGAGGGTTTATTACATACTCCACATCATATTATTTTGGAATTTGCTGCTCCACTATTTAACTCTACCTACAAACATTCAACATTACAGCTAGTCCCACCATAAATATCTTATCTGACTATAGGCTTAAATTCAGGCTTAACTTACAGACAAATCCCATCTCCTCTTTTACCATTTCCCCTGTCTTTCCTAAATAGGTTATAACCATCCAGTCATGAGATTCATCCCACCATGTTTCAGTAATGCCTATTAAATCCCATTTTTCATTAATTGCTCGTAATTCTAACTCTCACTATTTTCCTGGTACGCTTCTGGCATTAGCGAGCATATACCTTCTGAGTTTGTAGCTTTGAAATGCCTGCTAGTGATGTCGCGAACATCAAATTTACTTTACCAAATGTTCGCAAACGGGCGAACATCGGCGAACCCCATAGACTTCAATGGGCAGGTCGAATTTCAGAACTCACAGGGACTCTTTCTGGCCACAATAGTGATGGGAAAGTTGTTTTAAGGGGACTAACACCTGGACTGTGGCATGCCGGAGGGGGATCCATGGCAAAACTCCCACGGAAAATTACATAGTTGAAAATTGTTTGGAATAACATGCTTTAAAACATCAAGTATGGTGTTGTATTGATCAGGTAGTGTAAGGGTTACACCCGCTTCACAGTAACAGACCAATCTCCCCGTTTAATGCACCGCAAACAACCGCAAACAGTCCCTTTGCACAACCGCAAACTCCCCATTTGCACAAGGTTGGATACCGAGCTAGCCATGTCCCGTTCCTTGTCCTCACTGATGTCATTGAAGGTCTCTTCCTCCACCCAGCCACCAAGGGTCCCCGAAAGGTGACAACAAGCCCCCTAGGACGCCTGCTGTGTTTGGTCTTCCACCTCCTCAAAGCCACTTTCCTCCTCTGACTCCTCTTCTTCAGACTCCCAGAGTCTTGGGGCTTCCACTGCCCAGCATGGAAGATTATACACAGGTCAGAGTCTGGAGGCTTCCACTGCACAGCATGGAAGATTATACGCGTTGCCTCTGTCTGCGTTATTATAAGGTGTGTACTGTTAAGTAGTACTATTCCTATCGGTTTAATCCCTGTTACGTCCACTATCTCCGGACGTGTATATGGCATGGATTTTTGGAAGCGGTAGATGGAAAAAGATGCTTGGTCGGTCTTCCCACTTCAAATTTGAGCCACGTATTCCATGCTTGGCAGCCGTCACCAGGTTTACCGAATGCGCAGTGTAGGTGATATACCTGCCCTGACAATGCTTTGCAGACCAGGTATCAGTGGTCAGATGGACCCTTGCCCCAACACTGTGTGCCAGAGATGCCATTATTTCCTTTTGCACAATCGAGTACAGGTTGGGGATTGCCTTTTGTGCAAAGAAATTTCTGCCGGGTACCTTCCACTGCGGTGTCCCAATAGCTTGTATGGTAAAAGCTGACGGGCTAAGAGTTCAGACAAGCCAGCTGTCAGTTGCCGGGCAAGGGGGTGACTTTGTGACATTGGCTTCTTACGCTCAAACATGTCCTTGACAGACACCTGACTGTGGGCAGATGAGCAGGGACTGCTCAGGGCGAGACATGGAGTGGCGGATGGTTGAGAGGGGGCAAGCAGGGCAGCAGTGGTTGACGTGGCTGAATATGCTGGATCAGGAGGATGGCGTCTTTGACTTTGTGTGCTGCTTGTACTCATGTGTTGATCCCATAGGCGTTTGTGATGTGACATCATGTGCCTTCGCAAAGAAGTTGTACCTGGGTGGGTGTTGGACTTCCCACGACTCAGTTTTGCACAGGTTGCAAATGGCATTGCTGTTGCATCTGACAACTCAACAAAGGAAGCAGCACCGGGTTCAACATCATCATCATTAGACCATACGTCCATGTGTGTAATGCTGCCTGACTGGGGCATATCCCTGTTATCTACATCCTCTGCCACTATTGTTTGCGCATCACTCATTTCTTCCAACGGATGTGTAAATAACTCTGCTGATGGATCAAGTGAAGCGACTGTGGTGCTAGTGTTGGTGGCGGCGGCAGGCGGGCGAGTGGTAACTGGAGAGGTGCCCAAAGCTAAGCTGGTTCCGAGCGGAAGCTGTAGAAGATTGGGTGTCCTGTGTTAGCCAGTCAACCATGTCCTCCGAACTTTTCAAGTTCAGGGTACGTTGCCTCTGAAAACTGGGCATTATTCTAGGGCCAAAGGGAATCACAGCACCACGACGGCCCCTGCGGGGTGGCCTGCCTCTGCCTGTGCCTTTTTTTTTTGATTAGTGGTACTATGCGTGCAAGCTACTGTGACACCAGATATGAGTGTCACTGTGCACTGGCAAAAGTTGGCAGAGTAGATGCAATAGGCTTCACACACACGCCTGTAGGCAGGCAATTGCTATTCAATCTATTACAGTCAAAAAAGTGTTGTTACTGAGCACAATATAAGCTGTGAGCCTGACACAGGCAGGAAACTGAAATTAGATTACAGGAAACAAATGGTTGTTACACCACCAGGTATGTTACACCACCAGGTATGAGTAGTGAAAAAAAGCACAAGATAAGCTGTTAGGTGTTAGCCTTTCACACACACACGCTGGCAGGCAGGCATAGATTACACAAAAAAAATTATAAAATACAATAAATGATGTTCAAAGTTTCCTCAATGATAAAGTATTGTCGGCGAACCAAAAAGTGCATGTGTTCGCCGTTCGCGAACAGTTCTCCGGCGAACTGTTCGGGACATCACTAATGCCTGCCTCTTTACTTGATTTACTTAGTAATACCTCTATGTTGACTTTACTAACCCTCCCTCATCTTCTCCCCATGAGTAGTTAATTCATACCTTATCCCCTCTACACTTTCTACCCCATTACATTAATTTAGTCCCTCCCCCACCTACTAGTTAAAAAACTCATCCAGCCTTTCTACCATCCTATCCCCTAGCACAAAAGCTATAGAGATTGTATCCAAGTGAGAAGTCAGCCCAGTGCTCTAAAAACCCAAACCCTTCCGTAGTGCTCCTTATTTTTAGCCATGCATTAACCTCCCTAAGCTTTTTCTGTCTCCCTGGTCTAGCATGTGGCACAGGTAGTATCTCAGAAAATACTACCTCGGAGGTCCTTGCTTTAAGCTTATTCCCTAGTTGTCTAAAAATCATTATTTTGGACGCCCCATCTTCCACTAACTTTGTCATTGGTACCAATATATACCAAGACCACCGGTTCATTTCCAGCCCCTCCCAATAATTTATCTACCCGATCCACAACATGCCAAACCTGAGCAACCGGGAGACAGCAAACTATTCGCTTGCTGGGATCTGGGTGACAAATCACCCAATCTACCTTCCTAATAAAAGAGTCCCCTAGCACTAAAACCTGTCTGTTGCTCTGTCTAATCTGCCCTGTCACTCCTCCAGTAGGACTGTTCTCCTGGCTGTTAGAGTGAACAGCTCTATCTGGCATTGCCATTCCTGAATGGACATCCCCAACAGTTTCACTCAATCTGGCAAATCTGTTGGTGTTTGCCAACTTAGAACTGGCCTGCCTCCTCTTTGTGTTCCCCCCACTTCCCCTTGTAACTGTAACCCAGCTTCCTCCCTGGACATCCTCAATAGCCCCAGCTCCACCCTCCCTGCTAAGCCCATCTAAACGGTGATCAGTGAGCACCAATTTTCCAGTGGAGCAATATCAGTGCTGCAATTTCTCCTCTCCAGTTCTACAATTTGAGCTTCCAGAGAAGAAACATGCTCACACATGTCACAGAGGTATGGATCATCTGTTGCATACATATGACAGGATGTACACTGAGTGAGGTTGCCACTGGATTGACTCATAATTATTGTCTACAAAAATTCAGTGGGAAAAATAATTAAACAATAATAAAAACAATATATTTGTGTATAGCTTTATATAAAAAAAATAGTTTTTTTTTCTCATTTTTCCTTTTCTGCACTATAAGATTGCCCAGTGTATGTTTATTCAGTAAAAGGTATTATGTGTTGATGATCAGACCTATTGGGGCATAGAGTTCCCCAAAACTTGGTTTTGGCAAGCACTACTTGATTTGGACATTTTTTAAATGTTTAATAAAGCTGGGCCTTTTCCTTTACCAAAAATAACTGTCTAGTGTCATCATTTATGGGTTAATTCAGAAATGAACCTTAGTCAACTAATACCTAGGTCAAGTAATAATAGAAAGTAGCAGGCAAGAGAACAACATGAAAGCCTACAGTAAAGAATAATTGCATGCACAGATACAAAATATAAAGGTTGTGCTTATTTATTTAGAGCCTTCAATTGCTCTGTTTTGAAGATCCAGGCTCGCAAGTGGAAGTCGCAAGTTATTTTGCTATTCAATTGGCAACCTTCTGCGTGCTCTGATCGAGTTACTGGCTACGAGCTGCAATTCATAGCAATTTTTTAAATCGCAAGTTACTACTCTCCAAGCCTTTGATCTTTCAAACTCGCAAGGCTAAAATCGCTATTCATTTGCTCCGATTCCCCCTCACTAAACACTCCGTCAAGCCGGCAACTGGCAAATGCTACTGTCAATAGTATGATCTCCGACTTTCTCGACTGGCGCCTAACTTGTGGGCCCGACCAATTGAATTGCAGCGCAAAAGTAGACCTAATGTAGCACGCAACTCGATCACAGGCATTTGGATGTCTAAGATTGAGTTGCAAGCCACAAATTGAATGAGGCTCTTAGTTATTTGCATTACACAAGTAGTTTGCCATTATCATGTTTAGTTATTTAAAATACCATATGTTACAAGAGTAAGACCAGTTTCACAGTATTTGGAAACCACGGGCAGAGTATAATAATTTGGATTGAACAACATCTGGTAATAATATTCCCTATTATGTAAGTTAAACTAAAGATATAGAGAATGAACAAAAAAAATTAAAAGATAATTTAGGTGTGACTTCTCATGTAATACAAAACGACATGTAACTTTGTGCAGTTTTCTATTTTTATGTATTTTTATTGGTTTACATTTAGACTCTGTATGTCAAAAGAAATAATAAAATCTAAGTTTAAAAAAACACCTTATAGAAAAAATATGATTAGTGCAATTAGCTATTTCTAAAACTATATTTGAAAATTATTTAAGTTGAAAACCCAACAAAGAATCTTACTCTCTCTCCTTACTAAGTGTAAGAAATGTTTATGCAGTAATAATGGGGTTTGGTACATGGTCTTTCCAAATACTATTATGTCAGTGTGCATACACTTTTATTAACCTATACAGACTTGGTATGAATGTAAGTCTGAGATATTAGACACTGATATTAACAGCCTTATTAAATTGCAATTCAGTAAATTTAAAAGGGCTCTATTTAAGCACACAGCATATTTTTTTACATAAGTTTTTAGGTAGTGAACTTCTATCCAAAGGCAAAATCTTCAACAAACTAAAAACTTCTGTAAAAAAATTATGCTGTGTGCTATTTTTCTTACAGTGGATTATGTTGATGATATATAGTGTGAACATATTGAGTATATAAGCTACCTGGTTTCAGCTAAAAAAGAAAAAGGTTAACTGATGTTATCTCATTCCGATCATCTTCACACTATTGTGACTCAAAAAGCTGAAAAACAGGATATTCAAAGCTCACTCAAAGTTAGATTTGTTGTAAAAGAATTGGCCATCGTCACAAAATATGGCAATGAGAAATTGACCACACCCATAAGTTTTAGCTCATAGTATGTTACATAAATGTATTAGGCACTCCAAAAAGTTATACTTACAAAAATCTAATTATATATAGAGATTACTATTGTTATAATTCTTGGCCAAATTTTCTTGGTACAGCAGATGTATACATTGATTTTTTCAGGGATATATTTTAAAATCTAGCTCTTTTTACCCACTTCATAAACATGCCACTGTGTTTTTTCTAATATCTCCTAAGCGTCCATGTTCAACTTAGAACACAGTTATAAAGTTGGATACTTACTTTTCAAAAAAAGATAACCTAAAAACAGATGCGCATGTGATATATCGTCAGCAAATTCTATGGTTCTGAATACCTGTAATTATGATGTGACATACATTTGCCATTATGTTACTCTTTTACATTATAATTTATAAGAAACAACCATTGATTAAAATCAGTTTTATTTTTGACATGTTAAAAGTGCTATAACCCTGTTGACAGATTAAAAGCTAAAATGACACTTCAAGTGACAATTTACTATATAAATATGAGCTACAATTAGTGGATTCCTATTCCAAATTTAGTTTTTATAAATTTATTTCCACTTAATCATTTATATTATTACTTCTGACAGACATCTATTTCTGTCAACCTGCTGATATTTTCTCCATGTTCTTTCAATCCTGCTGCTTCGGCTCCAATTATGTTTTCTGGGCAACAAATTAAATTAATATTTCATTTTTATTCCTTCAGAACTAGCATTGGCAAATCATTGTACAACATTATATTAATTGCCTATTAAGAGTGAAAGCACTTCCCATTAGCCGTTTACTCAGAGAGTACCTTTTATCATTTATCTTAATTTTCTGTGACCAATGTGTAAAGCAATAAACTGTATTATTTTAGTTTAATATTATACGCATCAAAGCAAACTACTGGGCTGTTTACTTCATATTAGTTTATATTAGTTTATTTTAAACGCCCTAAAAATACCAACAGCAGGGCAAAGAAGAGGAGGTGATCCTAATCCCCCAGTGGACCCTCCGACTGAGCTTTCTGACACGCAGTCAAGACAGAGAGACTGATCCAATACCCTGTCCAGGACGCACCATACCCCATGCGGCCCTAAGCTGCAGGAAATTGCAGAGGACACAGGAAGGCACTTGGAGCTGGCAAGCTCCAACCAGAGAGCCGTAAGGATGCCCAGGCCTATGCCAGCAATCAAGAAGGGAAAATCTAGCGAGGAGGAAAAGCCTGCAAACGGACGTCCGCCATCGTGGGAGGTGGCGTGGGAGGGTCTTGGCTGATTCCGAAGACCTGCACCCTGAACGGACCTCGGAGGACCCTGGGAGACATCCCGTGGCTGCTGGTTCCGACCGGAGGAGCCCAGTGACATCCAGAGCTGCAACTACAGTGCAGGAAGGAGCTGCAGATGAGGAGGACAAGCCCACGAACGGGAGGCCGCCATTTTGTGCGCAATCTTGTGGGCCACGTGTTCTAACCTGCAACAGTCACACAAGCCGTACACCCTGAAACTTTAACCTAGGGAAGTAAAGAAGCCCTGAAGGACCCTGATGGTGGCTAGCTTGGCAGTAATCCCAAGGGACAGCGTGAGTACCAAGGGGCTGGGTAAAAACGAGGCTTGTGGTCTGGTGGCAGCATTTTCCATACTCCACTGGATTAGGCACAGAAGCAATGTTATGGGAATTGTAATTTTACCTTTGGCCACAAAATAAAAACACCACCACTTCCATATTAACATGCAGCAGCACACAGAGTATAATTAAACTCTGGCTTTCTTGCTACAAATTCCCTTCTTTTGCAAAAAATACTGGGCAACCACAACTTCTCAACTAATGTTTATGCAGGACTTTTTGTTATTATCCCACAAGCAGCACCTGAGTGATTAGGATCAATAGACTTGTACTTACTGGCTGTATTATAGCCTATGTGGCATAATTTGAAAGCCTGGCCTCACACTGCCACCTTATGGCCACTCAAGAAGGTAGCAACAACTTTTGGCTGTATATGCCTCACATACCACCTCTCATAACTATGTTGCTACACACCCAGACCTTCATTGTTGATTGTTAATATTGAGTTTGCAACCTACCTTTTTTGCATCTATTGATGAGCTACTACACCCGCTGATCTACTGTTTAAGTAGCACTTTGTGACTTTTTCCCTTAACAGTACCTGAGTGACTAAGATCATTAAGCTGGTACCTACAAGCTGCTTCATTGCCTGTGTTGCACTACTTGGAAACCTGGCCTCTTATCGCCACCTAGAAGCTACTCGAGAAGATTGCAACAATCTCTGGATTTCTTACACTTTTCTTTGAGATCTAGGGAGGTATCCATGACATTGATTAGGAACTAAATGGGGACCAAATCCAGCAATATAACCAGCAGGTGTCTTAACTATATTTTCAGAGCCGGTCTTGTTCTGCAAACTGATGTTCTACAAACTGATGCAATAGAGTATCAGACAAAGCACTAAACACATCTGCTCTTTGAAAACCACATTCAACTGTTTCCATGGTGGACTTTTTGCTGCTATTCACACTTCGCTTACTGAGATGGGGAAACCTAAACCTGTAGCCCCACAAAGGGCATTTTCCATCAAAAACTACCCGGCACAAGTCTCCAGTGGACTCTGTGTCTGAGCAGTCAGAATCCTCAGACCAGGAAGAGAACCCCTAAGAGCCTCACCAGCACATAGATTTATCGGCCAGATAAGTGGCTAAGATCAAACAGCTTTTAGCAAAGGCGATTGAACCCCTACGAAAACATCTGAAGGACCTGGGATATCGCACCCAGCTAATGGAGCAGATGACAGACCAGATAGCTGATGCCCAGGAGAGGGATAGGTCATCTACCGCTCAATATACCTTCCATATATATGATCTCACAGACAAGATAGAGGATCTAGAAAACCGGTCTCACCGCCATAACATCCGCATCTACGGCATTCCAAGAGCTATACAAGATCTAACCAAGTATTTGAGAGACACTATTGCTGCAATTTTCCCTAAACAGTCTAAAACCATGTGGGAAATTGAACGTGCCCATAGAGCTCTGGGAGGCACGAGGAGCTTGGACACCCCTAAAGTCTCAGAAATGCTGAGGCAGCAAGCTAGGGATACGCTACTTTCGGCAACCAGGAAGCTACATACTATCAAGAGCCCTGATCACGGAGGCTAATGAAACCTGCTCTTGCAATTGTTCTTCAACATAAGATCCAATACCGTTGGAACTCCCCTTTTGCCCTCTCTTTCAACTTTCAGGGCACAACTTATTCCAACCACACACTAGATGACTGCTTATCAGTGCTGAAGTGCTTGCATCTTTGTTCTGAGGAAATAATGGAAGTAGGACAAGAGCAACCTCCTCTGCCCTCCTCCAAGAGGCAGTGGACACTGCTAACAGCTCAAGTGCATGGTAAACAATCCTAAACTCTTGGGGGATCCAGAAAGCTCCTGGATAGTGCATGTAGTCAACACACCAGAAATAAGGCCCCCACAGAGGACACTGGTCACATTTCCGATTCAAAGTTGGGCTCACGACCTGATTAGAATCTTCCAACACTGAACTCTAAAAACGCACTGTTGATTGCTACGTATAATGCTAGTGGTTCATTGTTATCATCTAGTGCTCTGATATATGTTGTTACAATGGATTAAGATATGAATTTGTCAGTATTATTACAGTTTGCTGAATTATTTCCCCACTTTATGTGGATTGGATTCCTATTTCTTTCCTAGAGAATCCGATGAAAGTTATTATTGAAAATTGACTGTTGTTAAATGTTCTTATTTTTAAATCTTCTTAGTTGTATTATAAGAGAAATGCTAATTGCTAATTTGATGCAATTTTTCTGCTTACTCAGACATATCGGTAAAGCTAATGCTCAATCTTTTCACCCTTATATCTCCCCTCGATAACAGGATGATTTACATGCCACTCGCAGACCAACTTGTAGAGCAGCTGTTGGCTTTCCGGGCTCTTCCTCGCCTTGCTCCCCATGGGGCCAGCTGTCAGGTAATAACACAAACACCTATTGTTTTACACCTACCTTTAAATGGCTTCCTCTAATTACACCCTAATAACCCACAATGTGAAGGTTTTCATTACCCTTTTAAAAGGCAGAAAGCCTTCGCATTTTACAAAAAATTACAAAAAGCATAAACCCTCAGTTATTTTCATGCAGTAACCCATTTCTCCCATGATAATAAATAGTGATGTCGCGAACATCAAATTTTCGGTTCGCGAACCGCGAACGCGAACCGCCACAAATGTTCGCGAACCGGCGAACATCGGCGAACCGCCATAGACTTCAATGGGCAGGCGAATTTTAAAACCCACAGGGACTCTTTCTGGCCACAATAGTGATGGGAAAGTTCTTTCAACGGGACTAACACCTGGACTGTGGCATGCCGGAGGGGGATCCATGGCAAAACTCCCATGGAAAATCACATAGTTGATGCAGAGTCTGGTTTTAAGCCATAAAGGGCATAAATTACCTAACGTTCCTAAATTGTTTGGAATAACATGCTTTAAAACATCAGGTATGATGTTGTATCGATCAGGTAGTGTAAGGGTTAGGCCCGCTTCACAGTGACAGACCAAACTCCCAGTTTAACGCACCACAAACAACCACAAACAGTCCATTTGCACAACCGCAAACTCCCCATTTGCACAAGGTTGGATACCAAGCTAGCCATGTCCCGTTCCTTGTCCTCACTGATGTCATTGAAGGTCTCTTCCTCCACCCAGCCACGTACAACACCAAGGGTCCCCGAAAGGTGACAACAAGCCCCCTGGGACGCCTGCTGTGTTTGGTCTTCCACCTCCTCAAAGCCACCTTCCTCCTCTGACTCCTCTTCTTCAGACTCCTCTCACTGCATTGCCTCTCTCTGCATTATTATAAGGTGTGTTAAGTAGTACTACTCTTATCAGTTTAAAACCTGTTACAGCACATATCAGGGGGCGTGTATAAGGCCTGGATTTTTAGAACCAGGAGATGGAAAAAGATGCTTTGTTGGTCGTATCACTTCAATTTTAGGGCACGGCACGTGCAGTCAAAGGTGCCACCAGATAGGAGTGGCGTGTTTGTAAGTACTACTCTTATCAGTTTAATACTTGTTACGTCACCTATCAGGGGGCGTGTATAAGGCCTGGATTTTTAGAACCAGGAGATGGAAAAAGATGCTTTGTTGGTCATATCACTTCAATTTTGGGGCACGGCACGTGCAGTCAAATGTGCCACCAGATAGGAGTGGCGTGTTTGTAAGTACTACTCTTATCAGTTTAATACTTGTTACGTCACCTATCAGGGGGCGTGTATAAGGCCTGGATTTTTAGAACCAGGAGATGGAAAAAGATGCTTTGTTGGTCGTATCACTTCAATTTTGGGGCACGGCACGTGCAGTCAAAGGTGCCACCAGATAGGAGTGGCGTGTTTGTAAGTACTACTCTTATCAGTTTAATACTTGTTACGTCACCTATCAGGGGGCGTGTATAAGGCCTGGATTTTTATAACCAGGAGATGGAAAAAGATGCTTTGTTGGTCGTATCACTTCAATTTTGGGGCACGGCACGTGCAGTCAAAGGTGCCACCAGATAGGAGTGGCGTGTTTGTAAGTACTACTCTTATCAGTTTAATACTTGTTACGTCACCTATCAGGGGGCGTGTATAAAGCCTGGATTTTTAGAACCAGGAGATGGAAAAAGATGCTTGGTTGGTCATATCACTTCAATTTTGGGGCACGGCACGTGCAATCAAAGGTGCCACCAGATAGGAGTGGCGTATTTGTAAGTACTACTCTTATCAGTTTAATACCGGTTACAGCACCTATCAGGGGGCGTGTATAAGGCCTAGATTTTTAGAACCAGGAGATGGAAAAAGATGCTTTGTTGGTCGTAACACTTCAATTTTGGGGCACGGCACATGCAATCAAAGGTGCCACCAGATAGGAGTGGCGTGTTCGTAAGTACTACTCTTATCAGTTTAATACTTGTTACGTCCCCTATCAGGGGGCGTGTATAAGGCCTGGATTTTTAGAACCAGGAGATGGAAAAAGATGCTTTGTTGGTCGTATCACTTCAATTTTGGGGCACGGCACGTGCAATCAAAGGTGCCACCAGATAGGAGTGGTGTGTTTGTAAGTACTACTCTTATCAGTTTAATACTTGTTACGTCACCTATCAGGGGGCGTGTATAAGGCCTGGATTTTTAGAACCAGGAGATGGAAAAAGATGCTGGGTCGGTCCTCCTACTGTCACAGGGCCGGGGGGCGCCCCCTCGTCGGGCTACCTGGTTGATCATGCCTCAAAGATTAAGCCATGCACGTTTAAATACACACAGCCGATACAGTGAAACTGCGAATTGCTCATTTAATCAGTTATAGACTGGTTCCTTTGATCGCTCCATCTGTTACTTTGATAACTGTCGGAATTAGAGAGCTGATACATGCCGACGAGCACTGACTCCCCGGGATGCGTGCACTTATCTAAAATTAGGTATTGTTTCCTCTTCACTAAACGTGACACTAAAAGAAAACTCTTTTAAGACAATAATGAGGTGGTACCTTACACCAGCAAAACTCCATCTTCTGAACAAAACACACCCTGACACATGTTTTAGGGGCTGCACAAACACTGGTACACTGAATTACATGCTGTGGGAGTGTCCGAAAATAAGACCCATATGGACAGCAATATGACCTATTAGAAACACTTTTGGGGACAACAGTAACACAAAAGCCTGAGGAAGCTTTGCTAGGCCTTCCAATTACGGGGCTATTCAAATCAGAACAATGTTTAACAACACAGATATTTTTGGCCACGCGATGCTAAACACTGGAAACTTACCTCCCCTACTCACACTGAAGTACTTCACAAAATCAGGCTCATTCGGGCTATGAGCTCACTTTCAGCTGAAATTGATGAAAGATACCGTCGATGGGCCTCTTGCTGGGACTTATGGACTCCACAAGGTCCACAATAAGGTTTGTGTGAACTACATTTATGGGTTGACCTGATGTTTAATCTATGGTTTCACCTTACTGTACCTCCTGGACACATATCTGCTTTGAGGAATGTATATATGTTGAAGACCTTGTGTGACTTAATATATATGTTTTACATGGTCATGTGTTATTCTAACCAAAAAAGAAAAACTTTGAAAGAAACTTTTTGATATATCTTGTTGATACTTGAGAGATTTGTTATATGATTTGCTGAACTTACGATGTTATATTTGTTTATTCTTTCAATAAAAAAGTTAATTATAAAAAATAAAAAAATTAGGTATTGTTGACTCCGGCAATCGACAGAGCGCAGCTAGTGAGGAAACGTTAGCACCGTGCAAACATGGCCACCGCGATGTATCTGGAGCATTATCTGGACAGTATAGAAAACCTGCCATGTGAGCTTCAAAGAAACTTTCAGCTTATGAGTGACTTGGATCAAAGAACAGAAGATAAAAAGAAAGAAATAGATAAGTTAGCTGCTGAGTACATTGCCACTGTACGTGACCTCTCACCTGAGCAGAGAGTGCAGCACCTTCAGCGAATACAGAATGCCTACAGCAAGTGCAAAGAATACAGTGATGATAAGGTGCAGCTGGCCATGCAGACCTATGAGATGGTGGATAAGCACATCCGGAGGCTGGATGCAGATCTTGCTCGTTTTGAAGCTGACCTGCAGGATAAGCTTGAGGGAACAGAGTTTGACAGCCCAACAGGACGTGGAATAAAAAAGAATCTTGGTTAGAAATAAAAGTGAGGATCTCGGGGCCGCAGGGTATCTGAAGAAGACACTGTGAAGAAAAAGAAACTAAAAGGAGGGCCGGTCTTTTCAGAGGCAGTACTGTCTGTCCATCCGTCAGACGTCCTGGATATGCCAGTGGATCCTAATGAGCCTACATACTACCTGTGTCACCAAGTGTCCTATGGAGAAATGATTGGCTGTGACAACCCAGATTGCCCAATTGAATGGTTTAATTTTGCTTGTGTGGATCTCACCACAAAACCTAAAGGGAAATGGTTTTGTCCTCGCTGTACCCAGGAGCGGAAGAAATGATTGCTCTGTGTATAACTGTGGTGTCTTTACTACTTCATGTGCATCAATTCTGTTTGTATCTTCCCTGTTATGTCCCCCCCCACTGGAAGGTTTTCATATTGGAGCACAAAGACAGCTGATTGTGCAGATCATCCAGTGCTGGTAGTAGAAACATCACTTCTAGTGGAGGACGGGTATTGCACTTTAGGAATGGTACTACAGTTCTTCAATCGCCTCACTCAATTTGTTTCCTCCAATTCCCTACTTGACCCCTTCCAATCTGGTTTCCGGGCCCAACACTCTACAGAAACAGCCCTTACAAAAGTCACTAATGACTTGCTAACCGCCAAATCAAAGGGTCACTACTCTATTCTAATTCTCCTGGATCTCTCTGCTGCCTTCGATACAGTTGACCACCCTCTTCTAATCCAAACTCTCCGCTCTTTTGGCATCCAGGATACAGCTTTCATGGTTCACATCCTATCTTAAAGATCGTACATTTAGTGTCTCCTTCTCTGTCACCTCTTCTTCACCTCTCCCTCTGTCTGTTGGCGTTCCCCAAAGTTCTGTCCTAGGCCCCCTCCTCTTCTGTCATTATCTTACAGAAGACACAGCTAAAATTCTAATTCACTCTCTCATCATCTCTCGACTCGACTACTGCAATTCCCTCCTTGCTGGCCTCCCCATCAATAATAATCGCCTCTGCTAGACTCATCTTCAATACCAAACGATCAGTGTCTGCAGCTCCTCTCTGTCAATCACTCCTCTGTCTTCCCATAGCTTCCCGAATCAAATTTAAAATCATGACCCTAACATATAAAGCCCTCAACAACAGTGCACCGCCTTATATCTCTGCTCTTGTTTCAAAATACTCTCCCAACCTGCCCCTTCGTTCTGCTAACGACCTTCTTCTTTCCTCCTCTCTCATCACCTCCTCTTACTCCCGTCTTCAAGACTTTTCTCGTGCTTCCCCATCTATTTGGAACTCCTTGCTCCACTCCATTATATTATCTTCCTGCCTCAAAACCTTTAAGAAATTATTAAAAACACACCTGTTTAAAAAATCTTATCACCTTCAGCCTTAACATGTACAACTGAACATTCCACATCTTAATAAAACTCCCACCCACAATCTACAGTACAACACACAGACCCCTCCACTTTACTGAACCAATTGCTTACAATTGCATTTGTCACCCTCTTGTATCACACATAAACCCTTAGATTGTAAGTTTGCGAGTTTTCAATCTTGTGTCAGTGCCTTGGAAACAAGCTCTATGTACATTTAATTTTATGCTCAAAAACAGGGCCCTTCATTCTTTACAAAGTGTTTAATTTGGTTCTGCTATGTACTCAACCCCTGTACAGCGCTATGGAATATGTTGGCGCGATATAAATAAAGATAATAATAATAATAATAATATGCCACATCCCATACACCCCATCCAAAGTTTATACATCAACCAAAGTTGCAAACATTTTTAATGCATTTCCTATTTGATTATGTTCAGTCTTTCTATTTGCTAATGCCCTTTTGAAAAGGCATTCATACGAAGGACCAAAAAAATAAACTAAAGCATATGATGTGGGTTAATTGCAATTATGCTGTTGATTCTTTCAAGAAAAAAAAAATCAGACAATTTTATGAGCATTTTAAATCATTTTGAAATTGATGCATTTTGAATTCTTCATTGAGTCACTGTATCATGTTGGTTTAGCATGCTGAAGAATAGTAGATATGTATCTACATTTGTCAAGTAATAATCTTCAAGAAAGCACATTCTGGCTTCCTTTAAATAATCTTTTGTTCAAGACCAAATACATTCACACACAACATATATGTCTGCATACATCTTATTTGCATGCACCATGTATTTTTTATTTAGTTTTTCTGGTTCCTGTTTGTAAAACAGATAAACCCTTGTAAAAGTTTATTACACTATGTATCTGTTTTAGGACTACTGAATCAATAACCTATAGTAATATGTGGTTAGACTGGCTAAATTGTTGCACACAGAACTACTAATCGAATCTGGGTTCGGTTGTCTGGTCCTTTGCTGCTATCTCAGCGATGTTCCTTTTAAACCTGTAGACGCAAACCTGCATTCATTTTTTTTTTATTTTTCATTTACAACTAACTGCAGTTCAGTTGTGTATTTGAAGGTAGTAACCTTTAGCACATTGCACAGTCAGAACAGGATCATTCGTGGTGAAATCTCAACGCACATCTTTTCCCACCATGACAACATTTAAAATATTACAGTCCAACTCTACGTTGAGTTAAAATAATTTCTGTTGTGAAGAATGTAGAAATATATAAAAAAAAGTTTGTTTCCCAGGCAGAAAATGCCCTAAAACATTGCGTCTTGAACCCTAGTTGGTGGCGGATAAGTCACGCAAGTCATGTGGCATTCAAAGATAAAATACTGCAGCTTGTGGACCATTTTTAGCTCATGGCAGCTCATCTCATCAGTCCTTTTTTAGTCTAATGTATCGCCCAGTGTCAGTCCATTCGGGATCCATCCCTCATTCATCTTTATAAAGGTGAGGCAATCTAGACTTTTTTGACCTAGGCGACTTCTCTTCTCTGTGACAAAACCTCCTGCTGCACTGAAGGTCCTTTCTGACAGGACACTTGAAGCGGGGCAGGCCAGAAGTTTAATTGCAAATTGGGATAGCTCAGGCCACAGGTCTAGCCTGCATACCCAGTAGTCAAGGGGTTCATCGCTCCTCAGAGTGTCGATATCTGCAGTTAAGGCGAGGTAGTCTGCTACCTGTCGGCCAAGTCGTTCTCTGAGGGTGGATCCCGAAGGGCTGATGCGATGCGTAGGACTGAAAAAGGTCCGCATGTCCTCCATCAACAACACGTCTTTTAAACGTCCTGTCCTTGCCGGCGTGGTCGTGGGAGGTGGATTACTTTCACCTCTTCCCCTGTTATATTGCCCTTGTGCTGTGACATCACCCTTATATGCTGTGTAAAGCATACTTGTTAATTTGTTTTGGACCTGCTGCATCCTTTCTGACTTGCGGTAATTTGGTAACAAATCAGGCACTTTCTGCTTATACCGGGGGTCTAGTAGCGTGCACACCCAGTACAGGTTGTTCCCCTTCAGCCTTTTTATACGAGGGTCCTGCGACAGGCACGACAGCATGAAAGACCCCATTTGCCCAAGGTTGGATGCCAAGCTAGTCATGTCCCGTTCCTCGTCCTCAGTGATCTCGCTGAAGATATGTGCTTCCCCCCAGCCACGTACAACACCACGGGTACCAGATAGGTGACAACAAACACCCTGGGATGCCTGTTGTGATTGGACTTCCTCCTCCCCCTAAAAGCCACATTCCTCCTCTGACTCCTCTTCCTCACAATCCTCTTCCAGCGTTGCCGCAGGTCCAGCAAGCGATGCTGATAAGGCTGTTTCTGGTGGTGATGGTGACCACAACTCTTCCTCTTCCTCGTCACGCTCATCTACGGCCTGATCCAGCACTCTTGGCAGGGCACGCTCCAGGAATAAAACAAATGGTATGATGACGCTGATGGTGCCTTCGGTGCGACTGACAAGGTTTGTCACCTCCTCAAAAGGACGCATGAGCCTACAGGCATTGAGCATGAGCTTACAGTAACGTGGCAAAAAAATCCCCAGCTCCGCAGAGACTGTCCTAGCACCCCGGTCATACAAATACTATTTAATGGCTTTTTCTTGTTGGAGCAGGCGGTCGAACATTAGGAGTGTTGAATTACAACGTGTGGGGCTGTCACAAATCAAGTGCCTCACTGGCATGTTGTTTCGCCGCTGGCCGTGTAGGAACGCCTGAAATGGCCACACACCTTTCTGGCCTGCTTCAGGACATCCTGTAAGCCTGGATACTTATGGACAAAGCGTTGTACGATCAGATTACACACATGTGCCATGCACGGCACATGCGTCAACTTGCCCAAATTCAATGCCGCCAACAAATTTCTTCCGTTGTCACAAACCACTTTGCCAATCTCTAGTTGGTGCGGAGTCAGCCATTGATCCACCTGTGCGTTCAGTGCGGACAGGAGTGCTGGCCCGGTGTGACTCTCTGCTTTGAGGCAAGTCAACCCCAAGACGGCATGACACTGCCGTATCCGGGATGTGGAATAGTATCTGGGGAGCTGGGGGGGTGCCGTTGATGTGGAGCAAGACGCAGCAGCAGAAGAGGACTCAGCTGAGGAGGTTATGGAAGAGGATGGAGTAGGAGGAGTAGAGGAGGTGGCAGCAGGCCTGCCTGCAAGTCGTGGCGGTGCCACCAACTCCTCTGCAGAGCCATGCATTCCATGCTTGGCAGGCGTCAGCAGGTTTGCCCAATGCGCAGTGTAGGTGATAGACCTGCCCTGACCATGCTTTGCAGACCAGGTATCAGTGGTCAGATGGACCCTTGCCCCAACACTGTGTGCCAGAGATGCCATTACTTCCTTTTGCACAATTGAGTACAGGTTGGGGATTGCCTTTTGGGCAAAGAAATTTCGGCCGTGTACCTTACACTGCGGTATCCCAATCACTAAAAACTTTTCGAACGCCTCAGACTCCACCAGCTTGTATGGTAAAAGCTGGCGGGCCAAGAGTTCAGACAAGCCAGCTGTCAGACGCCGGGTAAGGGGGTGACTTTGTGGCATTGGCTTCTTACGCTCAAACATGCCCTTGACAGACACCTGACTGTGGGGAGATGAGCAGGAACAGCAAGAGGCAAGAGACGGAGTGGTGGAGAGTTGAGAGGGGGCAAGGGGGACAGCAGTGGTTGATGTGGATGAAGATGCTGGACCAGGAGGAGGATGGCGGCTTTGAGTTTGTGTGCTGATTGTACTCATGTGTTGATCCCATTGGCGTTTGTGATGTGACATCATGTGCCTTCGCAAAGCAGTTGTACCTAGGTGGGTGTTGGACTTCCCACGACTCAGTTTCTTTTGGCACAGGTTGCAAATGGCATCGCTGTTGTCAGAGGCAGACACACAAAAAAAATGCCACACTGCTGAGCTCGGCGGTGACGGCATTCTGGTGGTGGCAACAGCATGCATTGATTGGCGTGCTGTCTGGCTGACCCCGGGTGCTGATGCATGCTGTCTGACTGTGCCACTAGCTCGTTGCGATGACCTCCCTCTACTTCCAACTCGTCTCCTCCTCCTCTCTGTCTCCCCATCTGAACTTTCCCCCTGTTCTTCTTCTCTTCTAGCGGGCACCCACGTGACATCCACGGACGCATCGTCATCATCATCACCCGCCTCACTTGTATATGACAACTGAACAAAGGAAGCAGCAGCGGGTACATCATCATCATCATCATCACATCTTACGTACATGTGTGTAATGCTGCCTGACTGAGACATATCCCTGTTATCTACATTCTCTGGCAACAATGGTTGCGCATCACTCATTTCTTCAAACTGATGTGTAAATAACTCTTCTGACTGATCAATTTAATTGTCTGTGGTACTAGTGTTGGTGGTGGCGGCAGGCGGGTGAGTGGTAACTTGAGAGGTGCCCGAAGCTAAGCGGGAGGAGGATGGTGCGTCAATGTTCCAAGCGGAAGCTGTAGAACATTGGGTGTCCTGTGTTAGCCAGTCAACTATGTCCTCTGAACTGTTCAAGTTCAGGGTAACTGGCCTCTGAACACTGGGCATTATTGTAGGGCCAAAGGGAATCACAGCACCACGACCACGACGGCCTCTGTGGGTAGAGATGTCGCGAATAGTTCGCCGGTGGACTGTTCCCGGCGAACATAGCATGTTCGCGTTCGCGGCGAACTGGGAACATATGCGAGATTCGACCCGCCCCCAATACTTTATCATTGAGCAAACTTTGACCCTGCATGTCACAGTCAGCAGACACATTCCAGCCAATCAGCAGCATACACTCCCTTCCACACCCTTCTACCTCATGGACAGCAGCCATTTTGGAATCAGAACTAACTTGCAGTCTTACTGAGAGGAGGTAGAGTGTAGGTGATACTGCATCAATAGGGAAAACCATAGCTAGGCAAGTTTATTCAGTGTCCAGTGCAGTGCTGAAGGACTCTTGTGCATTATTATTATTATTATTACTACTATATAATGTGTAGATGTACCAGCTGGGCATGCATTATTATTACTATTATTATTATTATTATTATTATTATTATTATTATTATTATTATATAATGTGTAGATGTACCAGCTGGGCATGCTCTTGTGCATTATTATTATTATTATTAGTAAAATACTAATAATAATAAGAATAATAATGCACAAGAGCATGCCCAGCCGGTACATCTACACATTTTATAGTAATAATAATAATAATAATAATAATAATAATAATAATAATAATAATAATAATAATAATGTAGAAGAGCATGCCCAGCCAGTACATCTACACATTATATAGTAATAATAATAATAATAATAATAATAATAATATAGAAGAGCATGCCCAGCCGGTACATATACACATTATATAGTAATAATAATAATAATAATAAAAATAATAATAATGCACAAGAGCATGCCCAGCCGGTACATCTACACATTATATAGTAATTATAATAAGAATAATAATAAAGCAGAAGACCTCCCCTGTGTCTCCCCCCCACTCCCTCCCATGTGTCTCTCTCCCCCCCTCTACCCTGTGTCTCCCCCCCCACTCCCTCCCATGTGTCTCTCTCCCCCCCCTCCCCTGTGTCTCTCCCACCCTCCCCTGTGTCTCTACCCCCCTCTCCCTTCCCGTGTTTCTTTCCCCCCTCCCCTGTGTCTTTCCCCCCTTCCCTCTCGCCTGTGTCTCTCCCCCCTCCTCTGTGTCTCTTCCCCCTTCTCCCCTGTGTCTCTACCCCATCTCCCCTGTGTCTCTACCCCCTCTCCCTTTTTCTGTGTTTCTTCCCCCCTCCTCTGTGTCTTTACCCCCTTTCCTCTCCCCGGTGTCTCCTCACCACTCCCTCCCATTAGTCTCTTCTCCCCTCTCCCCTGTGTCTCTACCCCCACTCTCTCCGATACAGTGAAACTGCGAATTGCTCATTTAATCAGTTATAGACTGGTTCCTTTGATCGCTCCATCTGTTACTTTGATAACTGTCGGAATTAGAGAGCTGATACATGCCGACGAGCACTGACTCCCCGGGATGCGTGCACTTATCTAAAATTAGGTATTGTTTCCTCTTCACTAAACGTGACACTAAAAGAAAACTCTTTTAAGACAATAATGAGGTGGTACCTTACACCAGCAAAACTCCATCTTCTGAACAAAACACACCCTGACACATGTTTTAGGGGCTGCACAAACACTGGTACACTGAATTACATGCTGTGGGAGTGTCCGAAAATAAGACCCATATGGACAGCAATATGACCTATTAGAAACACTTTTGGGGACAACAGTAACACAAAAGCCTGAGGAAGCTTTGCTAGGCCTTCCAATTACGGGGCTATTCAAATCAGAACAATGTTTAACAACACAGATATTTTTGGCCACGCGATGCTAAACACTGGAAACTTACCTCCCCTACTCACACTGAAGTACTTCACAAAATCAGGCTCATTCGGGCTATGAGCTCACTTTCAGCTGAAATTGATGAAAGATACCGTCGATGGGCCTCTTGCTGGGACTTATGGACTCCACAAGGTCCACAATAAGGTTTGTGTGAACTACATTTATGGGTTGACCTGATGTTTAATCTATGGTTTCACCTTACTGTACCTCCTGGACACATATCTGCTTTGAGGAATGTATATATGTTGAAGACCTTGTGTGACTTAATATATATGTTTTACATGGTCATGTGTTATTCTAACCAAAAAAGAAAAACTTTGAAAGAAACTTTTTGATATATCTTGTTGATACTTGAGAGATTTGTTATATGATTTGCTGAACTTACGATGTTATATTTGTTTATTCTTTCAATAAAAAAGTTAATTATAAAAAATAAAAAAATTAGGTATTGTTGACTCCGGCAATCGACAGAGCGCAGCTAGTGAGGAAACGTTAGCACCGTGCAAACATGGCCACCGCGATGTATCTGGAGCATTATCTGGACAGTATAGAAAACCTGCCATGTGAGCTTCAAAGAAACTTTCAGCTTATGAGTGACTTGGATCAAAGAACAGAAGATAAAAAGAAAGAAATAGATAAGTTAGCTGCTGAGTACATTGCCACTGTACGTGACCTCTCACCTGAGCAGAGAGTGCAGCACCTTCAGCGAATACAGAATGCCTACAGCAAGTGCAAAGAATACAGTGATGATAAGGTGCAGCTGGCCATGCAGACCTATGAGATGGTGGATAAGCACATCCGGAGGCTGGATGCAGATCTTGCTCGTTTTGAAGCTGACCTGCAGGATAAGCTTGAGGGAACAGAGTTTGACAGCCCAACAGGACGTGGAATAAAAAAGAATCTTGGTTAGAAATAAAAGTGAGGATCTCGGGGCCGCAGGGTATCTGAAGAAGACACTGTGAAGAAAAAGAAACTAAAAGGAGGGCCGGTCTTTTCAGAGGCAGTACTGTCTGTCCATCCGTCAGACGTCCTGGATATGCCAGTGGATCCTAATGAGCCTACATACTACCTGTGTCACCAAGTGTCCTATGGAGAAATGATTGGCTGTGACAACCCAGATTGCCCAATTGAATGGTTTAATTTTGCTTGTGTGGATCTCACCACAAAACCTAAAGGGAAATGGTTTTGTCCTCGCTGTACCCAGGAGCGGAAGAAATGATTGCTCTGTGTATAACTGTGGTGTCTTTACTACTTCATGTGCATCAATTCTGTTTGTATCTTCCCTGTTATGTCCCCCCCCACTGGAAGGTTTTCATATTGGAGCACAAAGACAGCTGATTGTGCAGATCATCCAGTGCTGGTAGTAGAAACATCACTTCTAGTGGAGGACGGGTATTGCACTTTAGGAATGGTACTACAGTTCTTCAATCGCCTCACTCAATTTGTTTCCTCCAATTCCCTACTTGACCCCTTCCAATCTGGTTTCCTGGCCCAACACTCTACAGAAACAGCCCTTACAAAAGTCACTAATGACTTGCTAACCGCCAAATCAAAGGGTCACTACTCTATTCTAATTCTCCTGGATCTCTCTGCTGCCTTCGATACAGTTGACCACCCTCTTCTAATCCAAACTCTCCGCTCTTTTGGCATCCAGGATACAGCTTTCATGGTTCACATCCTATCTTAAAGATGGTACATTTAGTGTCTCCTTCTCTGTCACCTCTTCTTCACCTCTCCCTCTGTCTGTTGGCGTTCCCCAAAGTTCTGTCCTAGGCCCCCTCCTCTTCTGTCATTATCTTACAGAAGACACAGCTAAAATTCTAATTCACTCTCTCATCATCTCTCGACTCGACTACTGCAATTCCCTCCTTGCTGGCCTCCCCATCAATAATAATCGCCTCTGCTAGACTCATCTTCAATACCAAACGATCAGTGTCTGCAGCTCCTCTCTGTCAATCACTCCTCTGTCTTCCCATAGCTTCCCGAATCAAATTTAAAATCATGACCCTAACATATAAAGCCCTCAACAACAGTGCACCGCCTTATATCTCTGCTCTTGTTTCAAAATACTCTCCCAACCTGCCCCTTCGTTCTGCTAACGACCTTCTTCTTTCCTCCTCTCTCATCACCTCCTCTTACTCCCGTCTTCAAGACTTTTCTCGTGCTTCCCCATCTATTTGGAACTCCTTGCTCCACTCCATTATATTATCTTCCTGCCTCAAAACCTTTAAGAAATTATTAAAAACACACCTGTTTAAAAAATCTTATCACCTTCAGCCTTAACATGTACAACTGAACATTCCACATCTTAATAAAACTCCCACCCACAATCTACAGTACAACACACAGACCCCTCCACTTTACTGAACCAATTGCTTACAATTGCATTTGTCACCCTCTTGTATCACACATAAACCCTTAGATTGTAAGTTTGCGAGTTTTCAATCTTGTGTCAGTGCCTTGGAAACAAGCTCTATGTACATTTAATTTTATGCTCAAAAACAGGGCCCTTCATTCTTTACAAAGTGTTTAATTTGGTTCTGCTATGTACTCAACCCCTGTACAGCGCTATGGAATATGTTGGCGCGATATAAATAAAGATAATAATAATAATAATAATATGCCACATCCCATACACCCCATCCAAAGTTTATACATCAACCAAAGTTGCAAACATTTTTAATGCATTTCCTATTTGATTATGTTCAGTCTTTCTATTTGCTAATGCCCTTTTGAAAAGGCATTCATACGAAGGACCAAAAAAATAAACTAAAGCATATGATGTGGGTTAATTGCAATTATGCTGTTGATTCTTTCAAGAAAAAAAAAATCAGACAATTTTATGAGCATTTTAAATCATTTTGAAATTGATGCATTTTGAATTCTTCATTGAGTCACTGTATCATGTTGGTTTAGCATGCTGAAGAATAGTAGATATGTATCTACATTTGTCAAGTAATAATCTTCAAGAAAGCACATTCTGGCTTCCTTTAAATAATCTTTTGTTCAAGACCAAATACATTCACACACAACATATATGTCTGCATACATCTTATTTGCATGCACCATGTATTTTTTATTTAGTTTTTCTGGTTCCTGTTTGTAAAACAGATAAACCCTTGTAAAAGTTTATTACACTATGTATCTGTTTTAGGACTACTGAATCAATAACCTATAGTAATATGTGGTTAGACTGGCTAAATTGTTGCACACAGAACTACTAATCGAATCTGGGTTCGGTTGTCTGGTCCTTTGCTGCTATCTCAGCGATGTTCCTTTTAAACCTGTAGACGCAAACCTGCATTCATTTTTTTTTTATTTTTCATTTACAACTAACTGCAGTTCAGTTGTGTATTTGAAGGTAGTAACCTTTAGCACATTGCACAGTCAGAACAGGATCATTCGTGGTGAAATCTCAACGCACATCTTTTCCCACCATGACAACATTTAAAATATTACAGTCCAACTCTACGTTGAGTTAAAATAATTTCTGTTGTGAAGAATGTAGAAATATATAAAAAAAAGTTTGTTTCCCAGGCAGAAAATGCCCTAAAACATTGCGTCTTGAACCCTAGTTGGTGGCGGATAAGTCACGCAAGTCATGTGGCATTCAAAGATAAAATACTGCAGCTTGTGGACCATTTTTAGCTCATGGCAGCTCATCTCATCAGTCCTTTTTTAGTCTAATGTATCGCCCAGTGTCAGTCCATTCGGGATCCATCCCTCATTCATCTTTATAAAGGTGAGGCAATCTAGACTTTTTTGACCTAGGCGACTTCTCTTCTCTGTGACAAAACCTCCTGCTGCACTGAAGGTCCTTTCTGACAGGACACTTGAAGCGGGGCAGGCCAGAAGTTTAATTGCAAATTGGGATAGCTCAGGCCACAGGTCTAGCCTGCATACCCAGTAGTCAAGGGGTTCATCGCTCCTCAGAGTGTCGATATCTGCAGTTAAGGCGAGGTAGTCTGCTACCTGTCGGCCAAGTCGTTCTCTGAGGGTGGATCCCGAAGGGCTGATGCGATGCGTAGGACTGAAAAAGGTCCGCATGTCCTCCATCAACAACACGTCTTTTAAACGTCCTGTCCTTGCCGGCGTGGTCGTGGGAGGTGGATTACTTTCACCTCTTCCCCTGTTATATTGCCCTTGTGCTGTGACATCACCCTTATATGCTGTGTAAAGCATACTTGTTAATTTGTTTTGGACCTGCTGCATCCTTTCTGACTTGCGGTAATTTGGTAACAAATCAGGCACTTTCTGCTTATACCGGGGGTCTAGTAGCGTGCACACCCAGTACAGGTTGTTCCCCTTCAGCCTTTTTATACGAGGGTCCTGCGACAGGCACGACAGCATGAAAGACCCCATTTGCCCAAGGTTGGATGCCAAGCTAGTCATGTCCCGTTCCTCGTCCTCAGTGATCTCGCTGAAGATATGTGCTTCCCCCCAGCCACGTACAACACCACGGGTACCAGATAGGTGACAACAAACACCCTGGGATGCCTGTTGTGATTGGACTTCCTCCTCCCCCTAAAAGCCACATTCCTCCTCTGACTCCTCTTCCTCACAATCCTCTTCCAGCGTTGCCGCAGGTCCAGCAAGCGATGCTGATAAGGCTGTTTCTGGTGGTGATGGTGACCACAACTCTTCCTCTTCCTCGTCACGCTCATCTACGGCCTGATCCAGCACTCTTGGCAGGGCACGCTCCAGGAATAAAACAAATGGTATGATGACGCTGATGGTGCCTTCGGTGCGACTGACAAGGTTTGTCACCTCCTCAAAAGGACGCATGAGCCTACAGGCATTGAGCATGAGCTTACAGTAACGTGGCAAAAAAATCCCCAGCTCCGCAGAGACTGTCCTAGCACCCCGGTCATACAAATACTATTTAATGGCTTTTTCTTGTTGGAGCAGGCGGTCGAACATTAGGAGTGTTGAATTACAACGTGTGGGGCTGTCACAAATCAAGTGCCTCACTGGCATGTTGTTTCGCCGCTGGCCGTGTAGGAACGCCTGAAATGGCCACACACCTTTCTGGCCTGCTTCAGGACATCCTGTAAGCCTGGATACTTATGGACAAAGCGTTGTACGATCAGATTACACACATGTGCCATGCACGGCACATGCGTCAACTTGCCCAAATTCAATGCCGCCAACAAATTTCTTCCGTTGTCACAAACCACTTTGCCAATCTCTAGTTGGTGCGGAGTCAGCCATTGATCCACCTGTGCGTTCAGTGCGGACAGGAGTGCTGGCCCGGTGTGACTCTCTGCTTTGAGGCAAGTCAACCCCAAGACGGCATGACACTGCCGTATCCGGGATGTGGAATAGTATCTGGGGAGCTGGGGGGGTGCCGTTGATGTGGAGCAAGACGCAGCAGCAGAAGAGGACTCAGCTGAGGAGGTTATGGAAGAGGATGGAGTAGGAGGAGTAGAGGAGGTGGCAGCAGGCCTGCCTGCAAGTCGTGGCGGTGCCACCAACTCCTCTGCAGAGCCATGCATTCCATGCTTGGCAGGCGTCAGCAGGTTTGCCCAATGCGCAGTGTAGGTGATAGACCTGCCCTGACCATGCTTTGCAGACCAGGTATCAGTGGTCAGATGGACCCTTGCCCCAACACTGTGTGCCAGAGATGCCATTACTTCCTTTTGCACAATTGAGTACAGGTTGGGGATTGCCTTTTGGGCAAAGAAATTTCGGCCGTGTACCTTACACTGCGGTATCCCAATCACTAAAAACTTTTCGAACGCCTCAGACTCCACCAGCTTGTATGGTAAAAGCTGGCGGGCCAAGAGTTCAGACAAGCCAGCTGTCAGACGCCGGGTAAGGGGGTGACTTTGTGGCATTGGCTTCTTACGCTCAAACATGCCCTTGACAGACACCTGACTGTGGGGAGATGAGCAGGAACAGCAAGAGGCAAGAGACGGAGTGGTGGAGAGTTGAGAGGGGGCAAGGGGGACAGCAGTGGTTGATGTGGATGAAGATGCTGGACCAGGAGGAGGATGGCGGCTTTGAGTTTGTGTGCTGATTGTACTCATGTGTTGATCCCATTGGCGTTTGTGATGTGACATCATGTGCCTTCGCAAAGCAGTTGTACCTAGGTGGGTGTTGGACTTCCCACGACTCAGTTTCTTTTGGCACAGGTTGCAAATGGCATCGCTGTTGTCAGAGGCAGACACACAAAAAAAATGCCACACTGCTGAGCTCGGCGGTGACGGCATTCTGGTGGTGGCAACAGCATGCATTGATTGGCGTGCTGTCTGGCTGACCCCGGGTGCTGATGCATGCTGTCTGACTGTGCCACTAGCTCGTTGCGATGACCTCCCTCTACTTCCAACTCGTCTCCTCCTCCTCTCTGTCTCCCCATCTGAACTTTCCCCCTGTTCTTCTTCTCTTCTAGCGGGCACCCACGTGACATCCACGGACGCATCGTCATCATCATCACCCGCCTCACTTGTATATGACAACTGAACAAAGGAAGCAGCAGCGGGTACATCATCATCATCATCATCACATCTTACGTACATGTGTGTAATGCTGCCTGACTGAGACATATCCCTGTTATCTACATTCTCTGGCAACAATGGTTGCGCATCACTCATTTCTTCAAACTGATGTGTAAATAACTCTTCTGACTGATCAATTTAATTGTCTGTGGTACTAGTGTTGGTGGTGGCGGCAGGCGGGTGAGTGGTAACTTGAGAGGTGCCCGAAGCTAAGCGGGAGGAGGATGGTGCGTCAATGTTCCAAGCGGAAGCTGTAGAACATTGGGTGTCCTGTGTTAGCCAGTCAACTATGTCCTCTGAACTGTTCAAGTTCAGGGTAACTGGCCTCTGAACACTGGGCATTATTGTAGGGCCAAAGGGAATCACAGCACCACGACCACGACGGCCTCTGTGGGTAGAGATGTCGCGAATAGTTCGCCGGTGGACTGTTCCCGGCGAACATAGCATGTTCGCGTTCGCGGCGAACTGGGAACATATGCGAGATTCGACCCGCCCCCAATACTTTATCATTGAGCAAACTTTGACCCTGCATGTCACAGTCAGCAGACACATTCCAGCCAATCAGCAGCATACACTCCCTTCCACACCCTTCTACCTCATGGACAGCAGCCATTTTGGAATCAGAACTAACTTGCAGTCTTACTGAGAGGAGGTAGAGTGTAGGTGATACTGCATCAATAGGGAAAACCATAGCTAGGCAAGTTTATTCAGTGTCCAGTGCAGTGCTGAAGGACTCTTGTGCATTATTATTATTATTATTACTACTATATAATGTGTAGATGTACCAGCTGGGCATGCATTATTATTATTATTATTATTATTATTATTATTATTATTATTATTATTATTATTATTATATAATGTGTAGATGTACCAGCTGGGCATGCTCTTGTGCATTATTATTATTATTATTAGTAAAATACTAATAATAATAAGAATAATAATGCACAAGAGCATGCCCAGCCGGTACATCTACACATTTTATAGTAATAATAATAATAATAATAATAATAATAATAATAATAATAATAATAATAATAATAATGTAGAAGAGCATGCCCAGCCAGTACATCTACACATTATATAGTAATAATAATAATAATAATAATAATAATAATATAGAAGAGCATGCCCAGCCGGTACATATACACATTATATAGTAATAATAATAATAATAATAAAAATAATAATAATGCACAAGAGCATGCCCAGCCGGTACATCTACACATTATATAGTAATTATAATAAGAATAATAATAAAGCAGAAGACCTCCCCTGTGTCTCCCCCCCACTCCCTCCCATGTGTCTCTCTCCCCCCCCTCTACCCTGTGTCTCCCCCCCCCACTCCCTCCCATGTGTCTCTCTCCCCCCCCCTCCCCTGTGTCTCTCCCACCCTCCCCTGTGTCTCTTCCCCCCTCTCCCTTCCCGTGTTTCTTTCCCCCCTCCCCTGTGTCTTTCCCCCCTTCCCTCTCGCCTGTGTCTCTCCCCCCTCATCTGTGTCTCTTCCCCCTTCTCCCCTGTGTCTCTACCCCATCTCCCCTGTGTCTCTACCCCCTCTCCCTTTTTCTGTGTTTCTTCCCCCCTCCTCTGTGTCTTTACCCCCTTTCCTCTCCCCGGTGTCTCCTCACCACTCCCTCCCATTAGTCTCTTCTCCCCTCTCCCCTGTGTCTCTACCCCCACTCTCTCCTGTGTCTCTCCCCCCTCCCATGTGTCTCTTCCCCTCACCTCTCCCTTACCCTGTTTCTCTTCCCCCCTCTGCCCTGTGTCTTCCTCCCCCTCTCCACTGTGTCTTCCTCCCCCTCTCCCCTCTCCTGTGTCTTCCTCTCCCTCTCCCCTGTGTTTCCTCCCCCTCTCCCCTCCCCTGTTAGCTTCTATACGCATACATACATACTATAAGAAATCTGGGGGGGGGGGGGTAAGGGGTAACCCCCCAGTTCCAACACCCATGTGTACTGTATAATATTGTATTGCATTATGTTATATTATATCACTAGCGACTTGCCTGGCACAAATGACGGGGCAATAATAATAAATAAAAAAGTTTGAAGCCATGGCAATGCTGTTTGCCACACAATGTGATGCTTTTTGTACTCTGAGGACCTTCGGCACTCATTGTGAGCCTCTTCCCTCGTGTCCTTCATGTTTCGTGCTTTGCAACGATCAATCTTCGGCGCTCATCGCAAAGACAGATATATAAGTACAGTGTTAAATATATAATTTTTTTTGTGCAGTGTAAATTAAAAAATGTATTCAGGTCTCAGAGCATAATAAAGTGATTTAGATTTGTAACTGCTTTGAGAGTGCTATCGCTGGCAGCAAATGAGCAGTAATCCAGATATATAACTGCAGAGTAAAAAGTAAAACATTTTAGTGTAGTGTAAAGTCTACATTTTTATTTTCCATTACTAATTAATACTTATTAAATGAATGCACGATAATAACTATTGTGAATGAACAAATTTATTTGGAAGTGCGAAGCGTTAATGTATGTAAAGTAACCGCAGTGTAAAATATGCTATTAAGCGTATTTTTTTTATATATATATTTTTTAATAATAATGAATTAATTAATTACTAAAATACTTTACCTATTTGTAATTAATATATCCAGTGATCAATAACCTGAAGAGCTAACTAAAAAAGATTTTCCTAAAAAGCCGTACGAGGTAAAGATACACTATTAACAAGGACGCTAAATCATCCACACCCGCTTACCACATACACATTCCCCGCCATTTTACAACACTAACTTACACAATGCGGAAGTACCCAGCTACCCTAACGGCTTCCACTCGCGCACGCAGCCTATTTACACTACACACTGCACACATTGCTGACACTTACACAGCAGCTCCACAGCACTGAAAACCTACATTGTATGCTGCAGGAACATGAAAACAGATTGTCAGCTCTTCAGCACAATGCTTCCTGCATATATTACTTACAAATAGGTAAAGTATATTCATTTAGTAATTATTTCATTAGCATACAAAAATACATATACACAAAAAAAACATTATCACATTAAACATAAAAGCCATTCACTGCGCGCCTCACAACGAGCGCCAACGCTGCTCATAGCACATAAAGCCTTGCAATAAGCGCAAAAAACACATCACCGCCGACCAAAGAATAACAGCAAAAGCGCCTATCAGAACAAAAATACAACCAACAGCCTCGCAATGAGCGCCGAAGGATATCCGGCCGCAAAAAAAATGAATGTCTCGTCCAAACCATTACCTGCCTTACAATCTTATTGCCGCCATTTTTTGATGGGCAAGTCTCTAGTAAATATATAAAGATCAAGATAATAAAAGTATCAGGAAATGTAACACAAAGATGCACGCGCGTCTGAATAATACGACAAATACGGATTTTTGTCATAAATGATATGATCGCAGTATTGGGTCATAAACCCTAAACACTGGAATCTGTTACATACAATTTACTGATGATGTCATTAATAGGCTTCAAGGGGGGGGGGGATCTCTTTTCATACTTTTTGAGCGGTGCAAATCCAACATACGCAGAGCGGAAACGCCACATCTGTGGGACACACACAAAGGGGTTCACTTTGGGAGAAAAAAACAAACAAATATGAAATATTTAATAACCATATTTTAATGTTACCAACAGATAAGGAAACGAAACTGAGGTTATTATATCTAATAGTAGCAAGCCTGGGAGTACTGGGAGTAATAATACTGCAGCAGGAGGTCAGGACTAATGTCACCTATAGACCCCCAGACAGATAAAGGTCAGTACTAATGTCCCTCTATAGACCCCCAGTCAGATAAAGGTCAGTACTAATGTCCCTCTATAGACCCCCAGTCAGATAAAGGTCAGTACTAATGTCCCTCTATAGACCCCCAGTCAGATAAAGGTCATTACTAATGTCCCTCTATAGACACCCAGTCAGATAAAGGTCAGTACTAATGTCACCTATAGACCCCCAGACAGATAAAGGTCAGTACTAATGTCCCTCTATAGACCCCCAGTCAGATAAAGGTCAGTACTAATGTCCCTCTGTAGACACCCAGTCAGATAAAGGTCAGTACTAATGTCACCTATAGACCCCCAGTCATATAAAGGTCAGTGCTAATGTCACTCTATAGACACCCAGTCAGATAAAGGTCAGTACTAATGTCACCTATAGACCCCCAGTCATATAAAGGTCAGTACTAATGTCACTCTATAGACACCCAGTCAAAAAGGTCAGTACTAATGTCACTCTATAGACACCCAGTCAGATAAAGGTCAGTACTAATGTCCCTCTATAGACACCCAGTCAGATAAAGGTCAGTACTAATGTCCCTCTATAGACACCCAGTCAGATAAAGGTCATTACTAATGTCCCTCTATAGACACCCAGTCATATAAAGGTCAGTACTAATGTCACTCTATAGACCCCCAGTCAGATAAAGTTTTGAAATGTTTCTTGGATAGCATTGGGGCTAAAGGAGGTTTGGCCATCAGGTAGTCTAAAGATACTGTATATTATGTCCTCTCTTGGGGGGTAAAGACACTAATAATTCCTCAAATAAAATTCTGTTTTTTTATGTGGGCAAGGTCCCTGGTTAGCCCATTGGGTTATCTGTTAAAAAGATTGCAACAGAGACTGTGGGGGCTGTTAGCCTCCTTGTCCCCGTGTGGCCGTTTAGAATCCCTGCTGCTGCATGTTTCAGCTTTATTAAGGTGTAATTGTACAGCTTTATTAAGGTGTAATTGTAGCTGCCTCTGCTGGGTTGTTTGGCTTAATTGCTGGGCCCTTTTCCTGCCAAGATGGCGACCGTCAGTCCATGGGCCTCTATGTCCCCTTCACTACCTTTGTCCCCGATTGTGTGCTTATTTGGGATGGCTCCCCTTTATATCTCCGACCCATCGCCTTCTCAGGTCCCCCCCTCAATCTCTGAGTGTGGGTATTCGGGCTGGGGCGTTGAATCAGGCATACCTTCTTCTCTGCTCGCTGCAAGATCAACAATACCTAATTTTTCAGGCATGTTTACATGCCTAATTTTTCTGGCCTCTGGTGGTGCACTGTGCCTTCAACAACTAAACCCCCAAAAAAGGCACATAACAGGGATTAAACTGATAGGAGTAGTACTACTTAACACACAACTCATATCTGGTGTAACAGTAGTGTACATTTAAAACAAAAAAAAAAATTCTACTGTAATAGATTGCATAGCAGTTAGTTGTCTGCAAGCGTGTGTGTCAGACCTACAGCGTCTACTCTGCCAACTATTGCAAGTGCACAGTGCCACTCATATCTGTTGTCACAGTAGCTTGGACGCATAGTACCAATCTGTCAAAACCGGTCATGATGAATGAGGTCTCAACCCTTATCCTCTACAGGTTGAGACCTAATGTTTGGGTGACTCCAAACCAACACATGAGTACAAGCAGCACACAAACTCAAAGCCGCCATCCTCCTCCTGGTCCAGCATCATCAGCCACATCAACCACTGCTGTCCTCCTTACCCCCTCTCAACCATCCGCCACTGCGTCTCTCGCCTTGAGCAGTTCCTGCTCATTTGCCCATAGTCAGGTTCCTGTAAAGGACATGTTTGAGCGTAAGAAGCTAATGTCTCAAAGTGCCCCAAAATGTGATACGACCAACAAAGCATCTTTTTCCATCTCCCGGTTCTAAAAATCCAGGCCTTATACACGCCCCCTGATATGTGCTGTAACAGGTTTTAAACTGATAAGAGTAGTACTACTTAACACACCTTATAATAATGCAGAGAGAGGCAATGCATGAGAGGAGTCTGAAGAAGAGGAGTCAGAGGAGGAAGGTGGCTTTGAGGAGGTGGAAGACCAAACACAGCAGGCGTCCCAGGGGGCTTGTTGTCACCTTTCGGGGACCCTTGGTGTTGTACGTGGCTGGGTGGAGGAAGAGACCTTCAATGACATCAGTGAGGACATGGAACGGGACATGGCTAGCTTGGTATCCAACCTTGTGCAAATGGGGAGTTTGCGGTTGTGCAAATGGACTGTTTGCGGTTGTTTGCGGTGCGTTAAACGGGGAGTTTGGTCTGTCACTGTGAAGCGGATGTAACCCTTACACTACCTGATCGATGCAACATCATACCTGATGTTTTAAAGCACGTTATTCCAAACAATTTAGGAATGTTAGGTAATTTATGCCCTTTATGGCTTAAAACCAGACTCTGTATCAACTATGTAATTTTCCTTGGGAGTTTTGCCATGGATCCCCCTCCGGCATGCCACAGTCCAGTTGTTAGACCCCTTGAAACAACTTTCCCATCACTATTGTGGCCAGAAAGAGTCCCTGTGGGTTTAAAAATTCGCCTGCCCATTGAAGTCTATGGCGGTTTGCCGATGTTCGCCGGTTCGCGAACATTTGCGGCGGTTCGCGTTCGCGGTTCGTGAACCGAAAATTTTATGTTCGCGACATCACTATCTGCGGGGTGTCCTGCCTTTGCCTGTCATTTTTTTTTGTGGACTGTTGGTACCCCAACTAGACTGCATTGGTTGAACTTGGCACAGTACTTGTAAGCAAGACACACACTCTGGCTAGCGGTCAAGCAAATGAACTTTGATTGACGGTCAGACAAATGCACTTAGATTTAAGAAAATAAAAGTTTGGGTTTTTTAAATGTGGACTGTTGGTACCCCAACTAGATTGGATTGGTTGGACTTGGCACAGTACTTGTAAGCAAGACACACACTATGGGTAGCGGTCAAGCAAATGAACTTTGATTGACGGTCAGGCAAATGCACTTAGATTTAAGAAAATAAAAGTTTGGGTTTTTTAAATGTGGACTGTTGGTACCCCAACTAGATTGGATTGGTTGAACTTGGCACAGTGTATTTTAAAATCATGAGAAAACATTTTCTGTAAACTAAATAAAAATCATATTAGGAGGTTGAAAGAAAAAGAAACCGGATGGGGGGATACCGAGCAGAGCACACCATCTACAGCCCACTGGAGACAAACTTATCCATTCCCCCAGTAGACAAAGCCAGGTGGTACTCTGCCCGGATACGGGAGCGCACCAGCACCCGGAACATGGCCTCAGGTGACAAGGGAACCCCCCCTATCAAACACTGCTTCCTGGACTTATATATAGCCAACTTGGCTAATGCCAGGAGCAGGTTGACGAGGAGGTCCCTGGCCTTATTGCCCCGGGACACTGGGCGCCCAAAAATAAAAATGTGAGGGGAGAAATGCAGCCAGAACTGCAGGAGGAGGCCCCTCAAGAGTGACAAGAGGGGCTGCAGTCTGGCGCAACTAAAATAAACATGATACACGGACTCTCCCTTGCCACAGAATGGACAAGTGGAGGGAGAGTCCGTGAATTTAGCTAAGTACTCTCCCGTGCTCAGTGCACCATGGAGCACTCTCCAACTCAAGTCCCCGGTGGGTCGTGGAACTAAATCAGAATAAAGTTCCCTCCACCGGGGCCTCTTGCCCTCGTCAGCTGGTAGGACCCGCCTCCAGATGGTATCGGGACGGGTCACGAGGGCAAGGAAGTGCACTGTATGGAGCACGAGAGAATATAAGCTCTTCCTCGGCATGCCGCGAAAGCATGCCGAGGGTATGTCCCTCAACCTCGAGAGGTTGGGGACAGGAGGAGCCTGAGGGGAAACACG
>JAPZIH010000063.1:0-43593 GCA_027410445.1 Discoglossus pictus | reverse complement strand
TGTACAGTAATCTTCAGGAACGTCCTTGGAGACACAAAAAAACACTGTACTATTGGAGTAAGAACTCCTGATACTTGTCTACAGATCCTTTGCTTTAATCTATAGGTTCTGTCTTGAGTAGTTGTTGAGTTCTATCAGTTTTTGAGTTCTATCTTGCCTTTATTTGAAGAGTTGTCTTTATTTCCACTTATTAATGACTGTTTAAATTGAAATTCTAAGAGACCGTGTTATACCTCACATAAGATTTGTAAATATGAATTATCTTTATTTTCAAGATCTCAAACACTTGTTTAGAGGAGTTCTTGGATGGTGAAGTAGGCAGAAAAACAACAATAGGATATTCAAAGTATCTGTTCACCCATGACTTTGTCTTTACCTGACTTAGGGCCATATTCAATTACAAGCCCACAAGTCGAGCCCACAAATGTCTGCGAGTGAATTGCGGGCTCCCTTTGGTCTCCGATTGCGATGCTATTCATTTAAGCAGGGGCGCAAGTTATGAGCCCCAAGCCAAAACCATAAACCATGCACTGGTTCAGTGCAGTTCTGGGCGAGAACCTGATCAATTCAGCAAGCCCATCCATTTTGAATCGGCCAATAGAAAATGAGACCGTCATTATTACGGCAGTGAAACATGGAGGTTACATGTCAATCAATTAGGTTCGGGGGTCGGATATGAGATCAGACTCGCAAAACTTGCAATAATGAATTATGACAATGAATGCCAATACTGTTCTAGTCCATATGGGTGGCCTGATATGTATTAACTCATTGATACCGGAGTGATTAAACCCTGAAATGACACATACAAAATAATTGTATTTCCTGTCAATTTGCGACCTTGAGACTGTTGTGCAATTAATTCTAATGTCTACCATCGCTTTCCCCATTATTTACAGAGCAGTGTTGATTTTTAATTTGCATTTACAGTGCAGTATTGATGTTTATTTGCATTTACAGTGCTACAAACAGGTGTTTAATTCCCTTGCAGGTCCTCTCTAGCACTTGTTGGATTTTCTCCTTCATTTGCCGTTTATGGGTGTGACTAAATTTGTGCGCTTGAGGAATCTTAGCAATTGAATAGCAATTTGCGATTTTAGCCTTGCGAAAGTGACAGATCAAAGGCTTCTGGAGGGTGTAAGTTTATAAGTTTGATCGTAACCATTTTTTCAAAGCCGTAACTCGTAAGCTGTTATGAGCCCGCAAAAAGACGCCAATTGATTAGCAAAAGAGCTGGTGACCTCACTTACGGGCTTCCGGATCTCAAATCCGCTCAATTGAATATGGCCTTTAATGCCTGGTACCTTTGGGGAAAACAAAATATCAGCATGCAAGGGTGCCCAAACTTTTACACTTCCCACATTTAATCTTTTAGATTAATTCTGGATTACAATTTGCTAGAACATGCTAGGTATAAATGTGTACTACATTTATCTTATATCACCCTCATTTAGAAATATTATTTATATTTTTTTATGGGAGGGCAGCAAGTGAATGTTACACAATCACACATAAAAAACAAGTAATTATGAGAGTTAAAGGGCCATTGTCCAATGAGAACAGAAATGGTTTGAAAAATAAGAGCATAAGCAATCAGGAAATATATATATATATATATAAAAATATATATATAAAAATTCTAAAGTCTACCGCCGTCCCAGTAAATCATCTCACCAGCCACCACTGAGTTCTGTACATATAAATGTAACTAGCGACTTGCCCGTCAAAAATTACGGCAATAACGTTTCAAGCCTGGCAATGCCGTTTGCCACACAATGCAAGGCTCTACCCCCTCTAACTTGCGATCCTTTGGCGCTCATTGCAAGCCACTCCCTCGCAATGAGCACCTTACGACAACTATTCTATGTGATCCTATTCAGTCAGGATCACTTTTACTCATATAACCTAAACATATGAGAGCAATGCCTCTCAATAATATATTAACATTCACTAAGGGCCCACTATGATTATAATACAAATATATCAATAATAAGCTAGGGTCTCCTACATTGAAATAAGTATACACATACTCAGCAATGGTCCTGTGCAATCAAATAAACATGTTCATATTTACATATTTAGGTCCCCTTTAATACTATATATGTAGACATATTTAGCCAGGGTCATCATATAAATGTATAAATATTCAGCGAGGGTCACCCTGAATCATCATAGTAGTAGTACTCAGTAGAGTCATCCAGGAGGAAATGCTTGAGTGGTAGTTGCCAACCTCAGAGGTAGATTTGAGTGTCATCTGCATATAAATGATACTGAAATCCAAAATATTTTACTAGGGTACCAATGGAGGATGTATAGATGGAGAAAATGAGGTTGCCTAGGACTGTTCGTTGGGGTATGGCGACAGAGGGTGAGGCGATGAAGAGGTGCCAGAGAAGGAGACACTACATCTTCCATTTTTTAGAGAAGGTATGAACTAAGAGAGAGCATTGTCACAGATGCCAAGAAAAAGGAGAGTTTGGATAAGAAGAGAGTGATCAACTGTGTCAAAGGCAGCGGAGACATCCAGGAGAATTAAAATAGAGACTTGGAGGTGAGCAATTCATTAGTGACTTTAGTGAGAGCTGTCTCTGTGGAGTGTTGGGGCTGGAAGACAGATTAGAAGGTGTCGATTGTAGACACGCTCAAGGAGTTTGGAAAGTTCTCCTTATTTATTTATATGACCTATGTGTAACAGATATAATTGCTTATTCCCTGATTGTTGAATTATCAGAATGTCCATATAAAACCAGAACAAGTTTGATGATTCAATTGAATTAACAACTCTTTTCCTGCTATGACACCTCTTAGAAAGTATGATACTTACGGTATGTCACAGTGAGAGTCTTTAACATCTGATCTCACATTACAGGAAAATCTTATATCAATATTTGTCTGTAACATTTTACATTATTTATAGGTGAACAGAAAAGATCCATTATCCCTAAATATAATAATAATAATAAATTGAAATTATTATAATAAATATAAAAAAAAATCTAATACAAAGACTAATATTTGATAGAACATTTTATTCCTAACCCCTAAGCTCCATTGCTCCTTAGAAGCATTTGCGAAACGTGTGTCAGTCCTAGCCAGCAAGCGTCATATCTGTAAGACACCATGAGTGGCGGGGCACAGTAATGACAACTGTAATTATTTTTTTCCTTATGCGTTTTTTTTTAATAAATAACAAGTGTGACAAGTTCCCAGCATCCTCTGGGATTGTGCCCGTGTATCAGGCACTTTGATGGAGGAAACAACACAAGAGGCTGTAGATACTTTTCTAAGTATTACTGGAATTTAACCAGTGATACAATAATAACAAACAATAACAAATCAAAGAAATTAATAGGCCTAACTTCCACTGAAGCACAACATTAACTAATATACAGTTTCCTCACTAACCAGCTCTCATCCAGCTAAACCTAGGTGTAGCAAAACTAATAGTTTGTTAACAAATCACTGGCCTATATTCTTCAGATTTCCAGGTTTCCACTCTGCTGTGTTACTATGTGTGTCTCTCATCAGGTCAGACAAACTGCAATCAGTCCATAAGCAGCTCCTCCTATTCTCCAGCCTAAATCAGGGCTGCCAAGGTGCAGCTAATCAACTGAGCAGGAATATTAACCCCCAGCAGTCCTACTGGGAGAAGAGACCTTTGCAGAATCTGTGGCTCACATAAACCCCTTGCCTTACCCAGCCATTTTATATGCAATCATATATACTGCAGACTTAAAATTTTCTTTCTTCTTGCAGCTTCATTCTCAACAGGATGAGTCCTTTTAAACTAATAAGAGCATTACATTAGAGCTAGCAAATGTACTTGCAGATATACCTGCAACATTCCCATTTCCCAGATATAAATTTGATTTGTTGATCTAGTGAATCTAAAATTGCAGATTTCAAAGCATCATAATAAAAATTAATAAATTATAAGCTTTGCTATTTTTTTACCCTGTAAAAACATGTTGAGATTATTTTAAATGTTCTACCACAGCGCTCCTTTAATCACTCATCAGCCTTGGATGCATTGGGCCCGTTGTCTTGAGTACAGTAAAAACTGCACAAAAGTGAACCAGGAAGCAAACAAAACATTTTTTTTGTTGTTTTAGAACAGGTGACTGCACTGAACACAAATTACACAGTGGCTAATTGGTAGTTAATGGAAATGATCTCTCATGAACACAATTAATCTGTGCTTGTGGGTGGATCAGAAAGGGCTTTAATGTTTGTTTACAGGGCTAAAATCACAAATATCATCCTTACAAACAACTTCCTCTGAGAACGGTAGAAAGGGGTTTTGGATATATCCTGATACATCTTGGAGCACAAGAAAAATACCAAAATGAGGGTAAATGAGGTAGGACAAACTTGTTTTTAATAAAAAAAATTCTCAAAATCCAGCATAAGCTGATTTTCTATCAACAAAATGCAAAACAACTATAATTGTTTTTTTATAAAAAGTCTTTAACAGCACTGCTAATTTCCTGCTAAAACAGTTAATATAAGTTACTTAACAAAATGTTATTTTGTATTTTTTTTTTTTAAACATTCAAATTATATTTTATTTCCTGGCATATAATTCTGTATTTTTCTAAATTATTTTTTTTTAAACTTTCAACTGATAATATTTTATTTCCTGGAACATAATGCTGTATTTTCTAAATGATTTTGTATTTATTTTTAAAAAACATTCAACTGATAATATTTTGTTTCCTTGCATATAATTCTGTATTTCGAAGTGTTATGAGAGGATGAAGATAACTGTGGCCAGAAGCCTCTTACAAGGCTGAAACTGACCGTGTCTCAAGACACCTGACCAGCGTGGCCCCAGAGCAAAGGACAATTATCACATAACATGGAAATACATTTTGATGGACGCCACTCTTTCTACACGTTGTTGTTTTGTTTAGTGGTTAAGTTGTGTCCAACATTCTTTTTTTTAAATTTTTAAATTTTTATATTTATAAATTTGTTACATTAAACGAGAAAAATAAAAAAACGTATATATCACATATTCCAAGTCTGACCCACAAGTCAGTAAGTGTCTATAAAACCAAGAAGACAAAAACATAACAAACATCACATGGACAAATCATACACCTCCTGCACCAATTCTGGTGCCTGAGTTATTACCTTTTCGCATATCTTTGATAAAATGTTTAAAGCTCTCAAACCAAAAATGTTGTATTAGCGGACAGCTCCACCACATATGAAAATGTGAACCACTCTGTCCACAACCTCTCCAGCAATTCTTTTGTTACTCTGAATTATTTACCGGGCCCAATTTAATTGGAGTTAAATACCATCTGTTAATAATTTTAAATTGAATTTCCCTATATGTTAAATTTTTAATAAATCTAGCCATTAAAGAGAAGGATAAGTGCCATTTTCCGTAAGCCAAGAATTCCGCATATCATTTTCCCATAACCTCCAGTTAAAAGGTTTCTCAAGTTGATATTGTTTCTTAATAATTTTATAGCATTTAGACACCAGGGCCCTCATTCCATTATCGGCCGTAGGAGATGCGGGGCGGCAAGGATTCCGGCAGGCTTGCGGCCGGCGCCTTGTTATCCCTTAACGGCTGCAAGAGGTTCGGCCGCAAGAAAATCCTGGTTGCTATTCAATTGCTCCGGGAACCCTCTCTGCAAGGCTAAAACCGAGCCGCAGCTTACTTGCAGCAAAAAGGTCCCGCAGGCACACATTTAAGCACATTATAAAGCCATAATAAAGCCATCCTGCACTCTGAGGAGACTATAAAGTGATTGAAGGTGTTAGCATTCATAGCACAACATTCCCCTACACTAAAATCCGTAAATAAATTTTATTTGAATTTATGTCAAATATCGGTGGAAAAAGTCCAGAGGGCTTGGAGCACCTCAGACCCGCCCACGCTGCGGCCGGAAAATAAATAGTTAATGCAATCTCGGATTTGGGCTGATGTGCAAGCTTGAGAGGGGGTTGCTATTAATCCTCATGTCCCCCATTATGATCCCTAGCATTTACAGAGCTTTACAGTGCCGTCTTGAATTAATTTTTGCTTTTAAAGATTTCTGAGCTTACGGCCGGTTGCAAGATATACGGCCGGCCGTAAGGGGATATCCTTGCAGCGCTGTATAATTGAATTGCAAGGTAACGGGAGCCCCGCAAGGAATCGCAGCTTTGCGGCCGATTTACGGCCGATAATAGAATGAGGCCCCAGATGTTTTTTTATCTCTAGAAGAGACTGGCGGATTTTGAAATCTTAGACTCCTCGTCTCCTCCATATAGAAAGGGGATGAGACCAATAATTTCTTTAATTTAATATATTCTAACCAATTATTTATAGATATTGAATAGCTATTAATAACTTCTTGGAACTCCATTAATTTGTTGTCCCATATATATCTTTCAAACATAGAGCTCCCTGTCTTACTAACATCCTAAGTAAGCTAGAATCAAATAATTTGGCCAATGAGGCCAAAGGCGTAATAGGACTGGGTAAAGGCATTAGGGAGAAGCGCACATTAAATTTGCACCACCACCTATGATTTTTTTAGTTTAAGACTTCCCCGTGCTTTTCTATCCTTAAACTCCCCCTTTGTAGAAAACAGTAAAAGGTTTAGATCCCCAAATTCTTAAATCGAAATTCTCTATTTGAGACCAATTAAATAGGTCAGGTGATTGAGTCCATAGTATTAGTTGAGACATTTGTATGGCTTGTTGGTAGTTTTTAATTAACGGATATCCGACTCCTCCCTTTTCATAATCACATATCATATGAACTTTCTTTATCCTAATTCTTTTATAGTTATGGATATATTTATCAATTAAGATCTGAAATTTATTGATAATGTATGCTGGAACCTACAACGGAAAACTGCCTAACAAATAAGTAATTTATGGAAGAATGCCGATTTTTACCAACTCTAAACGTCCAGACCAAGACCTTATATTATTTCCCCAATCTTGTAGAGTTGTTTTAATCTTTGAATAAAGTTGTTTAAAGTTTTGCACGATAACTTGTTTTAAAATAACGTCTAAATCAATACCTAAATGCTGAATCTTATTCTGCCATTTATATTGATATTTACCCTTCAAATCTCTATTTCAGCCAAGGATAAATTAATAGGCAATGCTTCGGATTTCATGATATTAATTTTATAATTAGATATTACACTAAAATCTTCAATGATTTTGTGAAGGAAATCCAAAGAGCTAAGTGGATTCTTCACGGTTATTACCATATCATTTGCATGATAGACAGGATGTTTTATGTATATTTGAGCCTATCTTAATACCCTTGATATTTTCTAAGCTTCTAGGCAAGACGAAAGCAAAAAAGGTCCTGGGGAGACACAAAAGAGACCCCCACGCACCAGAGAATTAATGTTTGTGTCCTAAGACAAAGTACATCAAAGCGACAAATATGGGGAAGAACAAAAAATCCCTCTCAACTAAAAGGATTGAGGAACATTTCAAGAAAGCCGGGGCCTCCAACAGGGCTCAGAATCAGAACACTCTGATCACTCAGACTCCGAGCTGCAGGCCGCATCCTCGCAACCAGAGGTGAATATCACTGAGAATTCACTGGCAAAGTTGGAAGCTCTTTTGGAGACGCATATTAATAGGGCAGTCACAGCCCTTCAAAAAGACTTGCACGAGCTGGGGCAACGGAACAATCTCCTTGAGGAGTCAGTGGACCAGATAGTAGCGACTCAAGAGAGTGATAGAGTAAACATTGCAGAGAATACCTCCCGCATCTCTAGCAATGAAGATAAACTTGAAGATCTAGAGAATCGGTCGAGAAGGTTCAATATAAGAATAAGAGGGGTCCCGACAGCAGTGGTTGATCTCCCCCGCTACCTTAAAGCTACCATCGACAAGATCCTATCGTAAACCCCGGATCATGTCTAGGAGGTGGAACGTGCCCACAGGGCCCTAGGAGGAAGCAAAAATCAAGACCTCCCCAAGGACATCATTGTTAGGCTATTACGCCAGCACTCCAGGGACCTAATATTGTCTACTACACGCAAGATGGCAATGATTGTTGGTCCGGACGGATCCAAGCTACAATTTTATGCAGACCTATCACACTCCAGAAGCGGAGGTTAATGAAACCGGCCCTGGAGATACTCCAACGCCAGGGCAGCAGATATAGGTGGGGATTTCCTTTTGCTCTATCCTTCTCCTTAAATTGGGTGCACCACTCGTCTCGCTCTCTGGAGGAGTGTCTATATCTCCTGGCGCTAACAACAGAAGAACCTGCATCTGGGCCCCCAGCACCCCTCATCACTCAGCAGCCTCAGAGGCAATGGACGGAAGTCACTAGACAAAAGAAAACCCCAGATCAGACATCCGGGGTCCTCACCCAGAGACCGGACCAAGACAGGAACACTCGGAGGGTGTAAAACCCTTTCCTAGTTTCCCTAGAGACTTTTTTTCCTACCTGTGATGAGCAGAAGACAGTTGCAGCGGGGGGGGGAGCTTGCTATCCCTACCTCAGCTGAGTTCGAACAGTATCTACGCCTGAGTGGGTGTGTGGACTTTAGGGCTAGGGGCACTATCCCCCAAAGCTACAAAGACGAACAGAATCCTTAAAGCTGCGAGTGGATACACATGCCTGCTAAAGACTTATTCTAACCTGTTTATTTTTCCCTCTCTATAAGAAGGTTTAGCTAGCAATAGTCTTAGCTACTGTTAATGCTTTATAAAGTAGGATGTTTTGATTATCTTGTTCCTCCTCCTCCTAGAAGGTTTAAACCGTTAAAAATGTGTGCATAGAACATAATTGTCAGTCGCCAGGATGTTCTCTGTCTGCTCTTGTTGTATTTGCTCACCATTTAGTAAGCCCCCCAGAAATTCCCCCCACCTGTGGGAGGACCCATGATTCTAGCCAGGAATTATGCAGGCTAGGATAAAAAAGCTAGCTTTACTAAGTTGTAACCCAACAGGGAGAGTGCTCTCCCCCTTTACTCTTTCTCTATTCTCTCTTTTCTCCTGCATTCTACCTTTGCGGGCTTTGCCCACCCTCTCTCTGCTTTCCTGTATACCCATACTCCACCACTCCGGCCGCCGCTCTCTTTCCTCCTCCAGCTCCTCCTTCCATCACCCCTCCTACTTGTGGACGAGAGGTCAACAACTAGACCCCAGTTACTCCCCTATGGCTTATGTAATTGCAATCCAATGGGGTAGAGGGCACCCTTACTGGGGCTGCTGGTTTACAATCTACCTGAATTACAATCTTTTATCTCTAAACACTTGTATTCTAGGCGAGTTCCCTTGAAGAGTTGTTTATTGTAATGAGCTCTGCAAATATCCTTACGTCTTTAGAATTGACTAACCAACTCTCTCTCTTTTATGCTTCCAGCAGATCAGGTAGCTATAGCGATCCACACTCTGGCCGACTTCCAGTCCTAGACCGGGCGGGCCACGCCCCGCTCCCTCCGCACGGCCGCTTCAGAAAGGTATAATGGGACACGCAGAGTATAGGCTTATTACACCTGACTACACATGACTGCTCCTGTCAAGATAATCACCCATAACGTGAAGGGGTTTAACCCCTCCTTCAAAAGAAGGAAGGCTTTCCTATATTACAAAAATTTTAGACCTTCAGTCATCTTTCTTCAGGAAACCCACTTTGCCAATAACAAGGTCCCTACTTATTTTAGTAAAGACTACCCCCAATACTATCATACCACCCAAACATGTAAGAAGGAAGGGGTAGCGATCTTGCTCCACAGGAATTTCCAGTTCCAATTGGAAGCAAAAGTAGTGGACCGGGAGGGGTACTTTTATATCATAAAAGGTACGGTTCAAGGATCCTCGATCTCTTTAGCATCGTTTTATGTGCCCACTGTAGCTCCCCATAAGACTCTGATAAGAGTTTTAAAAACCCTAGAGGGGGGGAACTGGGGACAACTAATAATAGGGGGTGACCTTAACCTGGTCCTGGACCAAGTGGCAGATAGGTCTAAACCTTCTGCTCATAATCTCTTCTCTTACAAAATCAAGCAGATTAGGAGGCTCCTGCACTCTTTAGACCTAGTGGATGCTTGGAGGGGGCACCATCCGCGGGGGAAGGAATGTACTTTTTACTCCTCAAGTCATGGGACCTACTCCCGCATTGATGCTCTTCTTGTGAGCTCCGCACTACTGGACCACTCCAGAGAAGCTAACATAATCCCGTGCACTTGGTCAGACCATGCAGCAGTGTCTCTGGAGGTGGATCTGGGGACCCAGACTCATCTGCCCTACTCCTGGAAAATAAATGAATATCTATTAGCGCTGCCCGCAGTTCAGGAGCAAATTGCAGCCGAGCTGAAGGCATTCTTTGAAATCAACGCGGGTGGGGAGTCGGAGTCAGGCTGGGTATGGGTGGCCCATAAGGCCTACATAAGGGGGACTTGCATCAAAATTGCCTCACATCACAACAAAAATGACCCGCCAACGGGAGAGTGATCTCATGAGGAATTTAGCGCAACTAGAGAAGCAGAACCAGCTATCTCCCTCCCCCTCTCTTAGGAGTCAGATAGACAGGGCTTGATTGGAGCTGGAAGGTATATTAGCGGTTAGGACTGAAAAGGCACTAAGGAGAACACAGCATCTATTTTACTCGAAGGCGAATAAGCCCGATAAACTGTTGGCGAAGAGTCTGAAGGCTCGATACGCACAATCTAGAATCTCCCAAATTAGGGACGGGTGCTTTTACATTTAGCCAGAATGAAATCCAAGAGACATTTAGGGACTTCTACCAATCTCTTTACTCCTCTCATAACACGACCCCAGAACATTATATTACCTCATATCTAGACTCCCTTGATCTCCTGCAAGTTTCAGCAGTGGATTTGCAGAACTTAAACAAGGAGGTAACGGTAGAGGAAATCCTAGAGACAATAAAAGAGCTTAAGCTTGGAAAATCACCTGGTCCGGACGGGTTTACCAATATTTATTATAAGAAATTCCCAGAAATACTAGCCCCTCACCTATGTAATCTTTTTAATTCAATTCGGAGAGGAGAGGTAACCCCCGCCCCCCCCGAGCTGAACAACGCTGCCCTGACATTGGAGTCCCTACCCTCCTTGGGGAACAAAGAGGCTAAAAACTATCGGCCAATTGCACTCCTGAATGGAGACATTAAGTTGCTAGCAAAAATCTTTGCCAAAAGGATCTCGGCCTTCCTCCCAGCACTGATCCACAAAGACCAGTCAGGCTTTATCCCACACAGGTAGACGGGGGACAATATCAGGAGGACTTTAAATATCATACACATGGCTAGATCAGGTGGGCTCCCGTGTGTATTCTAGCCTTGGACATTGAAAAAGCGTTTGATATGCTGGAATGGCCATTTCTGTTCGCCACATTATCTAAATTTGGGTTTAAGGGTCAGTTTATCAGCCTGCTGCGTTCATACTATACATCACCCAAAGCCTGCCTTAAGCTGCCTGGTTCTCAGAGAGCCTATATCAATATCGAACGTGGTACTAGGCAGGGCTGCCCACTATCCCCACTTCTCTTCGCACTAGCAATTGAACCTTTGGCCCAGGCGATCAGAGCAAATTCCAAAATAGGTGGTGTGCGGGTGGGACATCAGCATGTGAAATGCTCTTTATTTGCTGATGACCTCCTGTGTACCCTAACAAACCCGGGCCCCTCGATTCAAGCTCTGATGGAAACGATTACGCAGTATAGTTCCTTGTCAGGGCTCAGGCTGAACCAGGACAAGACAGAGGCCCTTAGTGTTGGTATTCCCCCAGATATATTGAACCAATTGAAACTAACACATAATTTCCTGTGGCCCGCCTCCCACATTAAATACTTGGGAATTAATCTAACCAGCACACTAGCAGAAATGTATAAAGCTAACTTCCCTCCCCTCTTTAGAACACTACAGAGACACCTGAACATCTGGTCGAAGCGACATATCTACCGGACGGGTCGGATTGCCGCGGTCAAGATGAACATCTTGCCAAGGCTGCTCTACCTAGCCAGGACTTTGCCCATTGAAATAAACAATGCAGAGCTATCCCGTTTCTAATCCCTGGTATTTAAATTTATATGGAGGAATAGACCTCCAAAGATAGCCAGGAGGATAATGTTTAAGCACAAGTCCAAGGCGGTCTATCATGTCCTAATTTTTCCAACTACCTCAAAGCGGCGCAGCTTGCTTTTATCCCCTTGGTACACTCCATCCCTCACCAACCAAATTGGGTGTTTATTGAGGACGCATTAATAGCTACCCTGACTTGGGGAATTATTTTATGGGCTCCTCCCTCGGAGACCTACGGGGACCGGATTAGTAACCCTATTACTAGCTTCACTTTGAAGATCTGGAATCGGGCCAGACGGGAACACAAATTATCCCACGCCTTATCTCCCCTAACTTCTGTATTCTCATCGCCCACCCTTTTAACCTCTTTGTCAGTGGAATCGAGAAATTTTTGGAGTTCGCTCAACTTGGACAAATTGGGAACATGGGTGGACAGTGACAGAATCTTAACACTAGATACGGTGAAAAGGGATCACATAGTGCCCCAGCGAGAGCTATTTAACCTTATAAAAATAAGATATTGGATAGGGGAGGTGGTGAGGAAACATGGACCCCCCAGGGCTACCTGACTATCTACAATATGCAAGAATGTACCGCTCTTTAAGGGAACCTTGGGAAATCTCTATGACATATAAAACTCTCCCCCCGGATCTTACAAAGCCCTCCATGAAAAAGTGGGAATCTGATCTACAACAAACTTGGGAGGGGAAAACTTGGGCCGAGGCCTGTTTGAATCTCTCCAGGGGCTCACTTAATTTCAGTCTCTTGGAAACTTCTCAAAAAATTCTACACCCAGCATACATGACTCCAGTTAGATTGAACAAGTTTTTTCCAACAATCTCGGATAAGTGCTTTAGGGGGTGTCAAGGTAGGGGGGATTTCATTCACTCATGGTGGCAGTGCCCCAGGGTGTCTGAGATCTGGGATAAGGCAGTCACACTAATTTCAGGATTATTGAACACCCCAATTACACCTTCAATAGCGACATGCCTTCTAGGAATACACCATTCGGAATTAGGGAGAAAAGGCAATAGGCTGGCTTAAATGATTTATCTAGCAGTCAAGAACATAATTGCCAGGTGATAAAAAGACAATTCTATCAATTTTCAAGAAGTAATTAATAAAGTAAATTTTCTGTTTATTAATGAAAGGATGACTTATACTCTTTTAGACTCTCTTCCTGCATTTTTAGAAATATGGGAGACTTGGATTAGATCACCAAATGTTACTCCTTGAGGAGGGATAGTCTGGGAGGTCGGTGGGGCTTATTTTTTCTTGTGCGGCTAGGTGGGGAGTGGAGCGGGGGGCGGTACGATTCGGACGGAATTGGAAGAAGGCTGACTTTTCTGCTGGAGGTAAGGTAAAAAATAAAATGACTACTGAAAAAAAAAGTGCCAAGGGGGGGAGTGATCGGAGGAATGTTGAGTTTCCCTTTGGTATGGCAAGCGAGAGGAAACTTATCTTTCTCCCCTTTTACTCTTTACACAATCTATTTAAGCTTAGCTAGTTTACTATCTCTACGGAGTTGTTAGATATCAATATGTATTATAAATATTACTAAAAATGTTGAAAATAAGTTACTTTGAGGAAATATAGAACAGCCCCAGTAATACATTTTGGAGGACATCTATGTTCAGGTTTCAATGTATGTTCATTCCTGAAATGTTTTATTTGTTGCTGTCATTCATTCTACTCTCAATAAAGTTTATATGATAAAAAAAAAAAATTACCAACCACTAGACTGATCTGGAAAATGGCAGCACGTAACGCCACCAAGGCGAAAAAAAGCCAACCTAGGAAAAATATCCCAGACTTCTACAAACACCAGGAACTGCCACATCAACCAACAAGCCCAGCAACATCAGATGCGCCAGAGGTAACAAGTCAACAACAAGCCCACCCAAACCAAATGGAATTGACAGAAGGGTCACTGCGTGCCATCAGACTAATGCTAAAAGAAGAGATCAACCAAGTGGTAGATAGGCTGAGGAAAGAGATAAACACGCTAAACCAGAGAATGCAATACCTCGAAGAAAGCTCAGACCAAGTCACAGAAGCCCAGATGCACGATAGAAGGGACATAGACCATAATGTCTCCAAAATTCAAGAGCTGGAAACGCAGATAGAGGATCTAGAAAATAGATCCCGCCGATACAACATACGCATAAGAGGTACTCCTACCAAGGTAACTGACGTGCTGCAGTATGCCAAGGCTGGGAGCTACAAGAGACCCTAACATCCCTAAAGATATTATACTCAGGTTCGTTCAGCAGAGGGCAAGGGATCTAGTCCTCTCGGAAGCAAGGAAACTTAAAGAAATACTAGGACCAGATGGAACAAGACTACAAGTATACATGGACCTGGCACCACTAACCCTACAAAAAAGAAGGGACATGAAGCCATGTCTACAAACTCTAGCCCAGCACAAAATATTATACAAATGGGGATTCCCATTTTCCCTGTTGTTTCAATACAAAGGGCGGTCCTATAGGGCAAGAACTCTGAAAGAATGCAAAGAAATATTAAACAATCTCCATCTCGCAGCAGAAAGAGAACCAGAGGAAAGACCAGGATCTAGCAACACAACCAGCCCCGAAAGGAATAGGCTAGATCACTTTGCAAAGAAACCAAGGACTGCAACACGCACCACTGCCACAGCGTCTAATGCCTGTACTGATTCATCAGAGACACCAGACGCATTGGAACCATCAAGATCACGCTAGATTCCAGGGATGGTAACAGAACTTTCAAAACAGGAGTCAGACTCCAAACTAAAAGACTCTTAGTAGCTTGACAGGCATTTTAGCACAACAGACTAGCTGACAACCTAGCTCTCAGTTAATAGCAGAAGCAACAGAATAGACCAAGGATAATCCAGCTTCCTAGACCAATAAAGTATCTAATCAGTAAATAGAAAAGCTATCTGGAAAGCATAGAAACCCTTGGCATAGCTACCATAAGTAACAGAGATGGCTGGCTACAGACCATCATAAGGTACTTAAGTTGAGTAAGGTTTGACAGGAGAAAATTGATAATGCACCAGTTTAGAGATTGCTTTCTACCAGTAGGGTCAAAGAAGGTAGATAGGGGATATGCCTTAAACCCTAACAAAATGGAACCAATTAGTTTTCTTGGGAGAAATAGCAATAGTTGTATGTATGTTACAATGAAGCCACGATTACTCTTTAACATGTTTTTGTTCGTACCTACATGTACCTATCAACATTCTTCTCGCCTGACGACGCTGACTCTCGGGGCACAAGGTGGGGTGTGCGTCCTCGACACCTTTGCAGGGGGTAGCAACAGAACGGCCACAAGGCAAATGTCAGGTAATGTTCACTCTAGCCACCAAACAACACTTGACAAGAGACATGTCAGACATAACACATAATATAATAACCCACAATGTGAAGGGATTCAATTCCCTATTCAAGAGGCAAAAAGCCTTCCTATTCTACAGACGCTACAAACCAGCAATACTCTTCCTCCAAGAGACACATTTTGAAGAGGGAAGAGTTCCCGTTTTCCTCCATAAAGAATACCCTACTTATTACACATGCAACCAGAAATCTAAGAAAGGAGGCACAGCAATATTAATAGACAAAAATTAACCATTTGTCCTAGAGAAACAAATCAAAGATAAGGAAGGAGACTTTTAAATCGTAACGGGAACCGTCCTTAAGTTGAGAGTCTCACTGGTAAACCTATATGCCCCAATTACCAACCCACATGCCGCTCTAATAAGGTTGCTGAATACGCTCAAACAAATAGACAGGGGAAAAGTAATACTTGGGGGAGACTTAAACTTAGCGCTCCAACCATTTTTGGACAGATCAGGAGTAACTTCCTACACTAGGGACGCTAAAAAGTTAAATCTTATTCACACATTATTTAAGGAGCTGGAACTGGTTGACGCCTGGAGGGGGCTCCACCCAACGGATAGACAATACACTTATTTTTCCCCCAATCACTCCACATATTCAATGATAGATGCACTGCTACTGCACACATCAATGTTTAACCACACACAAGAAGCCCAAATAGTTGCATGCCCATGGTCTGATCACTCCCTTATATGTTTAAATATAAATCTAAGGCAAGACCTAACCCATAGACCTACTGTATGTGGCGCCTAAACGAAAAGACAATATCTATCCTAGAGGTTCAACAACAAATAGAAGAGGAAATAAAAACATATTTTGAACACAATGACATACCAGAGACAGAGATGGGTTGGACATGGTCAGCACACAAAGCCTACATGAGAGGGATATTAATAAAAATAGAGACTACACGTAGGAAAAAACAATTATTAAAGGAGAACGAATTGTACAAAAAACTGCAACATCTAGAAAGGCAAAATCAAGGCAAATATAGTGGAGACACACAGGACCAGATCACAAAAACTAGAACAGAACTAAATACAATTCTGGGGGAAAGAACAGAACAGGCGATCAGAATAACCAACTTCCAATTCTACTCCCAAGTAAATAAACCCTCACCAATGCCAGCCAGACGATTGAATTGCAGGAACAAAGCCACACACATACACCAAATTAAAAGCCAAAAGGGAACCCTTACCATGAAACAAAATGAAATAAGAGAAATCTTCTATAAACTATTTCAGGACATTTATTCGTCCAAAAACTCAGCGAGCAAATTTGAAATCCAACAATTTCTAGGCACATATGATCTCCCCAAAGTGACTAGAGATGACCTAGACAGGCTAAACACAGAAATCACAACTGAAGAAATCATAAAGACAATTGAATCCCTTAAAAGTGGAAAAGCCCCAGGCCCAGACAGGTACTCTAATTTGTACTAGTCGACCTTTAAAGAACAGTTAGCCCCGTACCTACAGCAACTATTCAAAGACATCTTCCAAGGTAAAACCACGCCACAAGAACTCAACCAAGCAACACTAATATTTCTCCCGAAACCAGGAAGGGACCCCCTAATAGCTAAAAATTATAGGCCCATATCCCTGCTAAACGGGGATGTAAAAATCCTGGCCAAAATAATGGCAACCAGACTAGCCAAATTTTTACCCCGACTGATCCATAAAGATCAAGTGGGGTTTATTCCCTTTAGGCAGGCAGGGGACAATATTAGAAGAGTGCTTAATGTCTTCCATGTGGCCTCCCTAAAGAACACTCCACTATGTACTGTGGGAATTTATTTAGAAAAAGCATTCAACTCCATTGAATGGACATACCTACATGCGACACTTGACAAATTTGGAATAGAGGGCAACTTCCTAAAGGTTATTAATTCACTATATAACAACCCCACAGCCAAACTGAACCTACCGGGAGAAACTCAAACCCCCATAAACATCCAGAGGGGCATGAGGCAGGGCTGCCAACTCTCACCACTTCTGTTTGCCCTGGTGGCCATAGAGCCACTAGCTCAAGCAATAAGATCGAACGTGGAAATCAAAGGAGTAAACGTAGGGCTACACCAACTCAAATGCAGTCTCTTCGCGGACGATATATTATACATGCTCACAGATCCGCTACAGTCTATCCCTGCCCTACTGTCCCTGGTGGAGTTGTTTGGTACCATATCAGGTCTCAAAATCAATGTAGACAAAACAGAGGCAATCCACTCAAATATTCCAAAAGCACATACTAAAATGTTAAAAGATAAATTCCATTTCTCATGGCCCAAAAAACATATGACATACTTAGGGATCAACATTACCCCAAAGCTAACAAACTTATATCAGGCAAACTACCCCCCATATATAAAGAGCTAAACCAAGACATGCTAAAATGGGGCAAATTCCATCTCTCATGGACAGGAAGAATAAGTGCAACCAAAATGAATATCCTCCCCCGCCTACTCTACATCTTTAGAACCCTACCAATCAAAATAAACGGCCAGGAACTAGACAGGTTTCAGAAAGCGGCCTTTAGATTCATATGGGGATTTAAAAAAGCAAGAATTAACAAACAAATCATGCATAAAAGCTGTCCAAATTTTAAAAAAATATTACAGACCAGCACAAATCGCATTCTTACCGCAGGCACACTCACCAGAGCACCAGCCCCTATGGGTGTTCCTGGAAAACCACCAGATGAAACCACACAAATGGGACACTTTAATCTGTGACCCCACTATAGCTCCCCCAACCAACCTAGGGGAAAATAACCCCATGATTAAGCTCTCTCTAGGAGAATGGGTGAGGGCCAACTGATTCCTAACTCATCCCCAATGTCCCCCATTTGCAATCCTACCAACCAAATTAACAGAGGAAATGGGAGAAAATTCTAAAGTCTGGTGGACTTCAAGAAAATTAGACAAACTAGAGGCATGGACACATAAAGGAGATCTGCTGACTAACGAAGAATTCATACACAAATATAACTTGCCACAAACGGAATACTTCAATTATAACAAGCTACACCATATAGTAACTACCAGAATTAAAACATGGGGTAAGCCTCACAGCACCTGGTTCTCCTTAATATGCAGCAGAGTCCCTCTAACCAGGGAAATATTAGGAGAACTATATGCAATAATCAACGATACGGCAGAAAAACAAAAACCAAAGCATATAAAACTCTGGGAACAATGACATAGGACAGACATGGGGCATGGACAAATGGAACAAGATAAGTAAACACCTAACAAAAGAGTCTCTATATTTTAGCCACATGGAGACATCAGAAAAGGTATTCTATAGGACTTATCACACCCCAGATAAAATACATAGAATGAACCCATCGGCTTCCTCAGATTGTTACAGAGGGTGCAAAATCAAAGGCACATTTTACCACATATGGTGGGAATGCCCGATAGCCCAAAACATGTGGCAAGAAACAACAAACTTAGCGTCAACTATAGTTGGTTCCACAGTCCTACCCACCATCGAGGGATGCTTATTGGGTTTGCCAGTCGAGACTCTTAACAAAAACCAAAACAAATGGCTGTAATACCTTATGTTAGCAGCCAAGAGCCACTTAGCCCAAAACTGGATGAAGCAAACATTAGAAATAAAGAACATAATCCATAAGCTAAACTACATTATGACATACGAGCAAATGACTAACTCACTGTCAAACACAATACCCAAATACCTAGAAGTATGGGAGGATTGGAGTACATCAGTACACTCATTTTAAATTTAACAGACCATGAAGAGGCAGGCTCAGCCAGAAAAACAAAATACAGAGGACAACAAAAAAAGAAAAAAAAAAAAAGGGGGGGGGGGTTGGATCAAGAGGCGAGCGCACCCCACTGATCCCAGCATGGGGTGCCCCGGGAGCCGGCAAGAGTCGGGAAGAGAACAAGGTAACCAGAAAGGTATAAAAATAAAGGTACAAAGTATGTTGTAAATGTTATTAAACTAGTTATTGTGTTTAAAAGTTAAACCACTGTGATACAAATCCACATGCAGTGACAGAGAGGGATCTGTTAATCTCTCTTGTCCTTGATATATAATAGAAAAAGGAAAAGGAGTGGAGGACTCACTAAAAGTGTAGACAGATGTCTAGGCCAGAAACAATTAGACAACCCAAGCTATCTGTATTATTTTGTGATTGTATGCATTGTGGCCGACCTGCTTGTCAAATCTTATATAAGCAAAAGTTAACTGCACTTGTGAGAATAAAAACCTTTTTGATAAAAAAAATCTCCTTTCCAGATGATCGATACCATACCATGGTCTGATCTTAAGGTTGGTTTAATATCTGCTAAGTCTAGATATTTAAAGCTCAAATCATTAGAGAAAACATAATCAAGCCTGGTATAAGAAGCAAATCTATGTGAATAGTGTGTGTAGTCCCTTTCTCCCGGATGTAAAGTCCTCCATGTATTAAAAAGAATATACTTACGAATTAGTTCATCGAATTGTTTAGCTTTACGGGTAAGGGCAGGATCTATACAAGAACCCTTAGGAAGTTTCATGTCTTCTACTGGGTTCAAACACATATTAAAATCCCCACAAACAGTGAGTAAGCCGGAAAAAAAAAGGTTCAGCTTCATTAGCATCCTTCTTAAAAATGTCACTTGTTCTTTATTGGGTGCGTATATATCCAATAAGGTATGTTTTACGCTGTTAATCCATCCTGACCATTATGTGTATCTACCTTCACTATCTAGATCCAAAAATTCTTCTTTCAAATTTATTTTTTTATTAAAAAAAGTTTGCTGTCCCTCTAGTTTTCCTTCTGAACATAGAAGATCCACCACATACATAGTACATATCATTAAATAGCGGTGCCTTATCCCTAGCCCAGTGGGTCTCCTGTATACATATAATATCTGTTTTTTCAGCTTTAAACATCTTAAAAAAGGCTCGTCTTTTCCCTGGTACATTCAGGCCCTGGGCATTTTGACTTATCAGTTTGAGCCTATCCATCTTCTAACCAATAGCCAAACCCCCTATAGAGTTGTTCTCCTCTCCACTCTCCCGCCTGTCCCCATGCTAGTTACAAACAATAAGAACCTTAACATAAAACATATTCATATACAAAAACAAAAAAACACACAAAAATCACCCTTCTTGCCTGGCCCGTCCAACTTCAAGAAGTTAGACAACATGCCTAGCTCTAAGGGTGCAAACTTTTTTTTCTTTCTTTATATATAAAAAAAACAAAAAAAAAGAGTTCTAACATGGACATGGCGGCGGGAATCTAGCAGAAAATATCCTATCTTTCCTTTATCCCTAAGTTCCCCATTACTCTTTTTTTTCCACCTTTTTTTTTAAGGAGATATAAATTGGGTGTATAAATATAAATATATACACACAGAAAGGAGAAAAAAGATCCTTTTATAGGGCACACCTACTAATCCTAATCTTAGAAAGAAGAGAATAAACTAAATATTAAAACTTAGCATTTAATGGTATTTAAAATCCTTATTAAAATATATGCACATAGGTAGCAGAGAGGTAGTAATGTTCTAAATGGCAGTGTGGGTATCTGTACAAAAAGAAATTCTGTCCTAACAGGACCGGCTATATACAAGCTATATACAATGTAAAGTGCTAGTGTTTGTCACAGATAAAGTGACTATAGTGCAAAAAAGTGCAAAGTATAAAGTGCCCAGTGCTGGTAATTGATGAAGAGCACAGCTAATGATGTGCACCTAAACAAGTGATTAATGAATATAAATATAATGTATATAGCGAGCTGTATAGGCATAGAACATGAGATAATTCAGCTCTGCTGCTCAAATTATGTAGCAGCCACTGTACCCAGTATTGAGGAGTAAATGCCCCAAAATAGTGAAAAGTCCCAAGACTGGACAGCTAAATAAATATATTGCTGTCCTAGAGTAACAGTGTGGGTCAATCGAGATGTAGACCCGATACTGCCTTAATATTAAAAAATAAATACTGCGTGATTCATCAGGATCCGACTAGTAAAGCTATGCCTTTCTAAACGTTAATTGTGGCTAATTAGCTCAATTCTAACCATCGGGGAAGGGACATTAAACTATGGGCCTGAAGAGGAAACCACGCTAGCTCTCTGCTTAGCACTCCGCGGTCTAGACGCACAACAGACGCAGAGAGGAGAGGAGAGGAAATAACAAAGATTCAGAACAGAAACCCACAACATAACCAAAATATTATATAAACCACATTGGTCATTACTCCAAATACATCAATTCTTACCTTTAAGCTTAAACTTTTACCATTTAGAATACATATCAATTTTTTTAAGTGTGGCTACTGAAGCAATCATAAAATACTTCAGAAGTGTAATATGAATAAGATCTATTGACTCTGTCTCATTACTTACATACTTATATTATTGACTAGATCTAAAAGAATTCCTTCCATAGTATTGTGTGAACATAAGAAAACAAAAACAACAAGTGCAATTTTTGAATCCAGTGAATTAATCATTATAGCCAAACGAACTACACAGCACATAAAGAATGTGCTGTAAAGTAAAAATCTATCATATCATTTTCATCATTTTTCACATTGTGAATAACGTGAAAAACGTTTTAAGCTTTATCCTTAATATGTAGAAAAGTCCAATGTGCAACCAAGTGCATTTCATAATTCAATAATTATTATAGCTAGACTAACTACAATATATTTAAAATATGTTATGGAGTAAAGATCTTTCCTCTCACTAAATACATTAAGTTCCAACCATACTTTTAAATTTTTTTTTTTACAAAAGTGCAATATGTTCCAAAATATATTTCTTAATTCCAATGGCAATATACCATTGGATCCTTCTATTTTAGTCTTTTTTTAACTAAATCAATCCTCCCTATGAGAGACCCAAGTTTTTTTATCAATTTTCCCCCTTCCAAAGGTGTAGTAATGGGAATTTTTTTACCATCTTTTAAGATTATTAATTTTGTTGGAAATCCCCATCTATATCTGAAATTCCGGCGAACATATGCGAGATTCGACCCGCCCCCAATACTTTATCATTGAGCAAACTTTGACCCTGCATGTCACAGTCAGCAGACACATTCCAGCCAATCAGCAGCATACACTCCCTTCCACACCCTTCAACCTCATGGACAGCAGCCATTTTGGAATCAGAACTAACTTGCAGTCTTACTGAGAGGAGGTAGAGTGTAGGTGATACTGCATCAATAGGGAAAACCATAGCTAGGCAAGTTTATTCAGTGTCCAGTGCAGTGCTGAAGGACTCATCAGATCTCTGCTGTAAACACAGCACCCCAAAAAGCCCTTTTTAGGGCTATAACATCATATTTTTTTTCATTTTTTTTCTGTGTAATCTAACTTCATTTGCCTGTCTCCCTGCTAGCCCCTGCTTGTAAGTGTGTGTGTCAGGCTCACAGCTTATACTGTGTGTGCACAACGCATACAATATAATATTGTTTACTAGTTGTCTACTTTTAAAAAACCCAAACTTTTTTTTTCTTAAATCTAAGTGCATTTGCATAACCGTCAATCAAAGTTCATTTGCTTGACCGCTACCCATAGTGTGTGTCCTGCTTACAAATACTGTGCCAAGTTCAACCAATCCAATCTAGTTGGGGTACCAACAGTCCACATTTAAAAAACCCAAACTTTTATTTTCTTAAATCTAAGTGCATTTGCCTGACCGTCAATCAAAGTTCATTTGCTTGACCGCTACCCATAGTGTGTGTCCTGCTTACAAGTACTGTGCCAAGTTCAACCAATACAGTCTAGTTGGGGTACCAACAGTCCACATTTAAAAAACCCAAACTTTTTTTTCCTTAAATCTAAGTGCATTTGCATAACCGTCAATCAAAGTTCATTTGCTTGACCGCTACCCATAGTGTGTGTCCTGCTTTCAAGTACTGTGCCAGAGAGCATGTTGTGTGCATGCTTGAGCTCCAAACAAAAGGCTTTTTAGGGTCTTAGTCCCTCAAATACAAGTTTTATTTTAACACCTTTCTGTTTATAAGCACTTTGTGCACGGTGTTGTTCATTTTTGGGAGTTTTTGTGGTATTTTTCTTAGTTTAATTTAAGTTTTAGTTTTCTGGGAGTCAGGCTCAAGTCTCTATCCCAGGAGAGTGAGCTGTCTCCTGGATACTTTGCCACACCCCTCCCTTAGCACTACACCTTCACTCCTGGAGCTTTTTTCTTTTAAAAAGTTTATTAGGTTTTGTTGAAGTTTTGTTTGTTTGGTGTTGGGTTTTATGTTTTGGGGTAGAGAAGACAAGTAACATCTTTGTAGGCAGTGGGGGGAAAACAATTAGAATTTTTGTTGAAAAGGCTTTTTTTTTTAACATCTGACACAGAGACACAGAGGGGTTAAAAAGCCTCTGTGTTCTCTGTGTTGTTGCAATTAGACACCTTGCAACAGGCCATTAACCCTTCCACTGCCAAGCATCACCTCTCTCTCTCCCTTAGTTTTGTCTTTTTGTTTCTTTTTCACACTTTTATATTTAAAAAAAAAAAAAGAAAACCGTAAAAAATCATAAAACAAAAAATAAAAATAAATAAAACAAATAAACTAAAAAAAAAGGGTATAAACATGAGGGATAAGACCACTAAGAAGCCTCAGGGGTCAAAAGGGGGAATAATGCCCCCTGAAAATCCTAGCTGCAGCACTGCACAGCATAGGCCCCAGGCAGATAAGGCAGCCCCAGCTCCTGGTGGTTCTGCCAGCAGACCTACCCCTGTGGCTAATACCTGGTCACAGGTGGTTTCTGCTGGCCCTAGTAATACCACCGCTGGGGCTGAGGGGCAGATCACTAGGAAGCATGGGGTTAAATGTCAGATGTCTGGGGTCTACAGCATTGATATCTATCTGCGTGCTGCAGCTAACGTCATCAGCCCCTCTGTTATAGTAGCAGCCAGCAAAATGTACGGGAAAGCAGTTTTCTTTACCCGTACGCTGGCTGCTGCTCACATTCTTGTACAGAGAGGCATCACAGTGGGGGGATTATATGTCCCAATAGAACCCCTGGAAGGGTTGGGCACAAAAGTAACACTCTCTAATGTGCCCCCCTTCCTACCAGACTCCCTCCTGCGCCCCCACCTGCTAACCCTAGGGGAAGTAAAAACACCATTTATTAAAATTCCCCTGGGGTGCAGAGAGAGATCACTTCGTCATGTGCTCTCTTTCAAGAGGCAGGTACAAATGTGCCTGCCTCAGGGCGCAGAAAACATTGAGGGGTCTTTTGGGGTTCCATTTGAGGGGGTGCTCTACATGATTTTTTACAGCACTACGGAGGTGCAGTGCTATCATTGCAAGGGGTTGGGGCATACACGTAGGAATTGTCCTAATGAAAAGCATCATGCCCCAGCCCCAGCAAATGGCACCTCCGTCAGTACAGCACCCATCCCCGCTGAGCCCATAACAGCGGGGACCTCAAGGGTCATAGCCCCCCCACAGAGCTCAGGCAAGGAGGCCGTTCCTCAAGCCACCACCACGGCCTCCAAACCCCCTTCTTCCCCAAAAAAGCCATCTGCAAGACTGCAGACACGGGGAAAAAGGGGAAGAATGTCACTGGTCCTCCCAGTGTCACAGCTGCATCTCCCAAGTCCCAATCTGCCCCCACCATAATTACATCAGTTAGTGTGGGGGCACAGTGTAAGCAGAAGGATAATAAGCCCTCGGCAGGGGAGGCAGCTAGTGGCAGCTCCTCTTCCAGGAGTGACGTCCCCAGGAAGAGGAAGCATAAAACCAACAGGGAGGTTGCTGATAAGTGAGAAGTGCTCTATAGTGGAGCACCTCCCTCTAAAAGCAAGAAGAGGAACAAAACATCTCCTCCTCATCCGGTGACATTGTCTGGCCTGGTTATTAAGCTCAGCCAGCCGGTGCCAGACCACACATCTCTCTCTCCAGACCCTATAGGGGTTAATGTGGAAAAGGGTCTGGAGGAAAAGCAGGGGCAAGAGGGTCTCCCAAGTGAGGCAGGGGTAGACAAGAAAGATCAGGTTCTGCCTCTGGCCTTTGAGGGGGGTCCCAACAAAGCCTCTGCTGAATGGGTAGTCAGTGTCCCTGAGGTGCTGAGCTTCAAGGGCACCAGTCAGTCTCCTCCTCCAGTGTCACTCTCTAGTGACGTACCTCAGGCTTTGTTAGAGCCCCAGGCCGAGTCACTACTGGAGGGGGGGGGGGGGGGGGAATATAGGCATGACCCCCATTCAGGACCCCATGGATTTGTCTGTCAGGGGGGATGTGGCACAAGGGGAAGTGGAAATGGGGGAGGGTGATAAAACAGGTTTTCTGTTAACATCATGGGAGAACCTGTCTACCCTCCTCAGCCGTCCACTGACCCTAACATCGGTGCCATCCAAGCTGAGCAAGCAGCGGTGGAACTGGCAGAGGAGGCATATAAAGCCTCCAAGGCTTCCATTAAGGAAGCCATGCCAGCCACTGCTGTCCAGCCAGCTACCCCCGAATGCACTCCTGAAGCTACAGGGGTGCAGCAGCAATCCAAGGGTTCATTATTTACCTTGAAGGGTGCTAAAGGGACTCCTTCTGTATCATCTAAGAGGGGGTCCCTGAGAATAAAGCTGAGGAAACTGACTCCAGCCGGGGAGGATGGAGTAAAAGCCCTCAGCCAAGAGGAGCCCAGGGGTGACCCACTAGAAGGAACATCAGATTCTGGGTGGGTTATCCCTGTCAAGGAAATAGATCTTTTCCTTGAGAGCACCCTTCATGGACAAAAGAAAAGGAAGGTGCGGCTGGCCTTGGAGAGGTGGAAGAATATGTCGTTTATTCTCCACTCTCTTCAGCAATATCTAGTGGTCAGCACTAGGACCAAGAATTCTGGGACTGCGGAGCATCTCCGCGTCCGGAAATTCTATAAAATGTGCGTGTCCTATCAGCAGTCTCAAGGGTCTGAGGAACTCACAATTCCTGACACGCAGTAATGGCTTTGCACATCAGCACGCTAAATACCAATGGCTGTCAAGACAGTTTCCGCAGGTTCGAGGTACTCTCCTATTTATATCAGGGAGGGTACTCTGTGAGCTTCCTGCAGGAAACTCACACCACTCCAGAGGCTGAGGCCTCATGGCAACTGGAGTGGAGAGGCAGGGTCTTCTTCAGCCACTTCACATCGGCGTCATGTGGAGTGGTGACCCTGTTCTCAGAGTCTTTTCAGCCAGAGCTGCTGCTTGTAAGTGCTGTTATCCCAGGCCGTCTAATCCACCTCCGGGTCCGAGAGCAGGGTAGCATCATTAACCTAGTTAATATATATGCCCCTGCTGGAGGGCCCGAGAAAGTGAGGTTCCTCGCCAGACTGTCCCAGTTTTTGGAGACGGTTGACGCAGATGAGTGTTTGGTGATTTCAACTGCACCCTCGACGCTCTGGACCGGAATAGTCCAGAGCCGTACCCGCCTTCTGCGTCAGCCCTGCGGGAGATCATCGCCCGCTTCTCCCTGGAGGACATCTGGCGAGAGCAGAACCCAGGGGCATCAGACGGTTTCACCTACGTCAGGGTGAGAGCTGGTCTGGTGTCCCACTCCCGGATCGACAGACTATATATCTCTAGTCACTATATGTCACGAGTCGGTTCTTGTGCCATTAGGCTCTCTCCATTCACAGACCACAACTGTGTGTCTGTGACGGTGGCGCTAACGCCAACAGCGCCACGAGCCGCCTATTGGCACTTCAACAATGCTTTGTTGAAGGACCAGGGGCTCGTGACATTGATCCAGGAGTTTTGGACGGACTGGAGGGGTTGCAAGGGGGACTTTGCCACGTTAAAACTGTGGTGGGACGTGGGCAAGGTTCATTTGCGACTTCTGTGTCAGGAATATACCAAGGGTGCGACTGGGCAGCGCGAAGCTGAGTTGGAGTCACTCCGGGGGGAGGTACTCCATCTGGAGCAGAGGCTGTTCACTTGTAGGGACCAATCCCTGCAGAGCGAGTATGTAGAGAGGAAGGGTGTCCTCTGTGACCTGGAACGACACCAGGCCAAGGGGGCATACGTGCGCAGCCGCTTAGGTTTTCTCAAAGATCTAGACCGCGGCTCGCGCCTCTTCTACTCACTGGAGAAAAAGGGGGGTAACAGTAGGCACATCACCTGTCTTCTAGATGAAGACGGTGCCCCCCTTACAGATCCGGAGAGTATCCGGGATAGAGCCCGGAACTTTTATAAAGATCTTTACTCTCCGGATCCCATTTCTCCAGACGCCTGCAGGGTGCTATGGGAGGGGCTCCCCACAGTCAGTGAGGGTGTAAGAGAGCGGCTTGATATACCACTATCTTTTCAAGAGCTCTCTGAAGCCCTCCGTGCCATGTCCTGTGAGAAGTCTCCAGGACTGGACGGACTGACTGTAGAGTTTTTCCAATTGTTCTGGGAGACTCTGGGACCTGATTTCCATCTGGTCCTTGGGGAAGCCCTGGAGACCGGGGAGATGCCCCTGTCTTGTCGCAGGGCAGTACTTGCCCTGCTGCCCAAAAAGGGGGATCTCCGGCTTATTAAGAACTGGCGACCGGTCTCTCTGCTCAGCACAGACTACAAGATTGTAGCTAAAGCCATCTCGCTTAGACTTGGGTCTGTGCTGGCAGAATTGGTTCACCCTGACCAGTCCTATGCGATCCCGGGCCGGACTATCTTTGATAGTATCTTTCTGGTCTGGGATCTATTGCATTATTCTCGCAGGACTGGTCTGTCACTCGCCTTTCTCTCTTTAGATCAAGAGAAGGCGTTTGACAGGGTGGACCATGGTTACCTCATAGCCACTCTGCAAGCGTACGGCTTTGGCCCACAGTTTGTGGGCTTTATAAGAACGCTGTACGCCTCTGCAGAGTGTTTACTTAAAATCAATTGGTCCCTAACAGCACCTTTGGTATTTGGACGAAGGGTGCGTCAAGGATGTCCCTTGTCTGGACAGTTATATGCACTGGCCATTGAGCCTTTCCTCTGCCTACTGAGGAAAAGGCTCACAGGGCTGGTGCTAAAAGATCCAGACATGCGGATTGTCCTTTCAGCTTATGCTGACGATGTGCTCCTCGTGGCCCAGGATCCAGTTGATCTTGAGCTGGCAAAACAGTGCCAGGAGGTATATTCAGCTGCCTCCTCCGCTCAGATCAACTGGTCCAAATGCACAGGCCTTTTAGAGGGTAATTTACAGGTAGACTCTTTGCCTCCCACGTTTCGTGACATCACGTGGGAGGCAGATGTCATTAAATATCTGGTGGTCTACCTGTCCGCTGCGGACGCTTCCGTCCCAGACAACTGGAGGGAGTTAGAGGGCAGTGTCCTCTCTCGTCTGGGACGATGGAGGGGTCTAGCAAAAATGCTTTCCCTTAGGGGGCGGACTCTAGTGGTGAATCAGCTGGTGGCCTCTCAGATCTGGCACCGGCTGATTTGTCTGAGTCCGACCCCCGAGTTTGTCACCAATATCCAGAGGAATTTGTTAGATTTCCTCTGGATGGGAAGGCATTGGGTCTCTGCAGGGGTGGCAAGTCTGCCTTTGGTGGAGGGTGGACAGGGAGTAGTTTGTGTGTGCTCCCAGTTGTCCACCTTCCCCCTTCAGTACCTGCAGAGATACCTATATGCAGATCCCTCTCCGCAGTGGTGCGCACTGGCATCCAGCTTTTATCGCCAGTTGCGCAACCTGGGGTATGACCGGCAATTATTTCTGATCAGGCCCGAGGGGTTTGGGAGAGACCTCTCTGTGTTGCCGGCATACTACCAGGAAACCCTCAAGGCCTGGAGCATGGTCTCCGTGATCAGGCCGGGAGTGCCTTTGGGGGATGAAATATTCACGGAGCCCCTGCTATTTAATCCAGCAGTGGGGGCTCCAATGTTACAGTCCCCCTGTATCATCCGCCGCCTTAGTCATGCACGGATGACCCGAGTCGGGGATCTCCTGGAATACGGGCGTTCTGATTGGGTGTCACCCCAGGAGCTTGCGCTCCGTTTGGGATATGTGACGCCCAAAGTCTCAGGGCGCTTGCTCCAGGAGATTAGGGATGCCATCTCCCCCGACTCGCGCACCTTCCTTCGCGGGGCTTTGCAGGCCGGAGTGCCACATGCACCTTTCAACACCCCTGCTCCGGCTGTTTGCATTGGACACAAGCCCCGTGTTTCCCCTCAGGCTCCTCCTGTCCCCAACCTCTCAAAGTTGAGGGACATACCCTCGGCATGCTTTCGCGGCATGCCGAGGAAGAGCTTATATTCTCTCGTGCTCCATACAGTGCACTTCCTTGCCCTCGTGACCCGTCCCGATACCATCTGGAGGCGGGTCCTACCAGCTGACGAGGGCAAGAGGCCCCGGTGGAGGGAACTTTATTCTGATTTAGTTCCACGACCCACAGGGGACTTGAGTTGGAGAGTGCTCCATGGTGCACTGAGCACGGGAGAGTACTTAGCTAAATTCACGGACTCTCCCTCCACTTGTCCATTCTGTGGCAAGGGAGAGTCCGTGTATCATATTTATTTTAGTTGCGCCAGACTGCAGCCCCTCTTGTCACTCTTGAGGGGCCTCCTCCTGCAGTTCTGGCTGCATTTCTCTTCTCACATTTTTAATTTGGGGCGCCCAGTGTCCCGGGGCAATAAGGCCAGGGACCTCCTCGTCAACCTGCTCCTGGCATTAGCCAAATTGGCTATATATAAGTCCAGGAAGCAGTGTTTGATAGGGGGGGGTTCCCTTGTCACATGAGGCCATGTTCCGGGTGCTGGTGCGCTCCCGTATCCGGGCAGAGTACCACCTGGCTTTGTCCACTGGGGGAATGGATGAGTTTGTCTCCCAGTGGGCTGTAGATGGTGTGCTCTGCTCGGTATCCCCCCATTCGGTTTCTTTTTCTCTTAACCTCCTAAAATGATTTTTATTTAGTTTACAGAACATGTTTTTCTCATCATTTTAAAATACACTGTGCCAAGTTCAACCAATACAGTCTAGTTGGGGTACCAACAGTCCACATTTAAAAAAGCCAAACTTTTTTTTTCTTAAATCTAAGTGCATTTGCATAACCGTCAATCAAAGTTCATTTGCTTGACCGCTACCCATAGTGTGTGTTCTGCTTACAAGTACTGTGCCAAGTTCAACCAATCCAGTCTAGTTGGGGTACCAACAGTCCACATTTAAAAAACCCAAACTTTTTTTTCCATAAATCTAAGTGCATTTGCATAACCGTCAATCAAAGTTCATTTGCTTGACCGCTACCCATAGTGTGTGTCCTGCTTACAAGTACTGTGCCAAGTTTAACCAATCCAGTCTAGTTGGGGTACCAACAGTCCACATTTAAAAAAAAATGACAGGCAGAGGCAGGACACCCCGCAGAGGCCGTCGTGGTCGTGGTGCTGTGATTCCCTTTGGCCCTACAATAATGCCCAGTGTTCAGAGGCCAGTTACCCTGAACTTGAAAAGTTCAGAGGACGTAGTTGACTGGCTAACACAGGACACCCAATCTTCTACAGCTTCCGCTTGGAACATTGACGCACCATCCTCCTCCAGCTTAGCTTCGGGCACCTCTCAAGTTACCACTCACCCGCCTGCCGCCACCACCAACACTAGTACCACAGCCAATTCAATTGATCAGTCAGAAGAGTTATTTACACATCAGTTTGAAGAAATGAGTGATGCACAACCATTAATGCCAGAGAATGTAGATAACAGGGATATGTCTCAGTCAGGCAGCATTACACACATGTACGTACGATGTGATGATGATGATGTACCCGCTGCTGCTTCCTTTGTTCAGTTGTCATATACAAGTGAGGCGGATGATGATGATGATGACGATGCGTCCGTGGATGTCACTTGGGTGCCTGCTAGAAGAGAAGAAGAACAGGGGGAAAGTTCAGATGGGGAGACAGAGAGGAGGAGGAGACGAGTTGGAAGTAGAGGGAGGTCATCGCAACGAGCTAGTGGCACAGTCAGACAGCATGCATCAGCACCCGGGGTCAGTCAGACAGCACGCCAATCAACGCATGCTGTTGCCACCACCAGAATGCCGTCACCGCCGAGCTCAGCAGTGTGGCATTTTTTTTGTGTGTCTGCCTCTGACAACAGCGATGCCATTTGCAACCTGTGCCAAAAGAAACTGAGTCGTGGGAAGTCCAACACCCACGTAGGTACAACTGCTTTGCGAAGGCACATGATGTCACATCACAAACGCCAATGGGATCAACACATGAGTACAAGCAGCACACAAACTCAAAGCCGCCATCCTCCTCCTGGTCCAGCATCTTCATCCACATCAACCACTGCTGTCCTCCTTGCCCCCTCAACTCTCCACCACTCCGTCTCTCGCCTCTTGCTGTTCCTGCTCATCTCCTCACAGCCAGGTGTCTGTCAAGGGCATGTTTGAGCGTAAGAAGCCATGCCACAAAGTCACCCCCTTGCCCGGCGTCTGACAACTGGCTTGTCTGAACTCTTGGCCCGCCAGCTTTTACCATACAAGTTGGTGGAGTCTGAGGCGTACAAAAAGTTTTTAGCGATTGGGATACCGCAGTGGAAGGTACCCGGCCGAAATTTCTTTGCCCAAAAGGCAATCCCCAACCTGTACTCAATTGTGCAAAAGGAAGTAATGGCATCTCTGGCACACAGTGTTGGGGCAAGGGTCCATCTGACCACTGATACCTGGTCTGCAAAGCATGGTCAGGGCAGGTATATCACCTACACTGCGCATTGGGCAAACCTGCTGACGCCTGCCAAGCATGGAATGCGTGGCTCTGCAGAGGAGTTGGTGACACCGCCACGACTTGCAGGCAGGCCTGCTGCCACCTCCTCTACTCCTCCTACTCCATCCTCTTCCATAACCTCCTCAGCTGAGTCCTCTTCTGCTGCTGCGTCTTGCTCCACATCAACGGCACCCCCCCAGCTCCCCAGATACTATTCCACATCCCGGATACGGCAGTGTCATGCCGTCTTGGGGTTGACTTGCCTCAAAGCAGAGAGTCACACCGGCCAGCACTCCTGTCCGCCCTGAACGCACAGGTGGATCAATGGCTGACTCCGCACCAACTAGAGATTGGCAAAGTGGTTTGTGACAACGGAAGAAATTTGTTGGCGGCATTGAATTTGGGCAAGTTGACGCATGTGCCGTGCATGGCACATGTGTGTAATCTGATCGTACAACGCTTTGTCCATAAGTATCCAGGCTTACAGGACGTCTTGAAGCAGGCCAGAAAGGTGTGTGGCCATTTCAGGCGTTCCTACACGGCCATGGCGCACTTTTCAGATATCCAGCAGCGAAACAACATGCCAGTGAGGAACTTGATTTGTGACAGCCCCACACGTTGGAATTCAACACTCCTAATGTTCGACCGCCTGCTCCAACAAGAAAAAGCCATTAACGAGTATTTGTATGACCGGGGTGCTAGGACAGCCTCTGCGGAGCTGGGGATTTTTTTGCCACGTTACTGGACGCTCATGCGCAATGCCTGTAGGCTCATGCGTCCTTTTGAGGAGGTGACAAACCTTGTCATTCGCACTGAAGGCACCATCAGTGACATCATACCATTTGTTTTCTTCCTGGAGCGTGCCCTGCGAAGAGTGCTGGATCAGGCCGTAGATGAGCGTGACGAGGAAGAGTTGTGGTCACCATCACCACCAGAAACAGCCTTATCAGCATCGCTTGCTGGACCTGCGGCAATGCTGGAAGAGGATTGTGAGGAAGAGGAGTCAGAGGAGGAATGTGGCTTTGAGGGGGAGGAGGAAGACCAATCACAACAGGCATCCCAGGGTGCTGGTTGTCACCCATCTGGTACCCGTGGTGTTGTACGTGGCTGGGGGGAAGAACATATCTTCAGCGAGATCACTGAGGATGAGGAACGGGACATGGGTAGCTCGGCATCCAACCTTGTGCAAATGGGGTCTTTCATGCTGTCGTGCCTGTCGCAGGACCCTCATATAAAAAGGCTGAAGGGGAACGACCTGTACTGGGTGTGCACGCTACTAGACCCCCGGTATAAGCAGAAAGTGCCTGATTTGTTACCAAATTACCGCAAGTCAGAAAGGATGCAGCAGGTCCAAAACAAATTAACAAGTATGCTTTACACAGCATATAAGGGTGATGTCACAGCACAAGGGCAATATAACAGGGGAAGAGGTGAAAGTAATCCACCTCCCACGACCACGCCGGCAAGGACAGGACGTTTAAAAGACGTGTTGTTGATGGAGGACATGCGGACCTTTTTCAGTCCTACGCATCGCATCAGCCCTTCGGGATCCACCCTCAGAGAACGACTTGACCGACAGGTAGCAGACTACCTCGCCTTAACTGCAGATATCGACACTCTGAGGATCGATGAACCCCTTGACTACTGGGTATGCAGGCTAGACCTGTGGCCGGAGCTATCCCAATTTGCAATTGAACTTCTGGCCTGCCCCGCTTCAAGTGTCCTGTCAGAAAGGACCTTCAGTGCAGCAGGAGGTTTTGTCACCGAGAAGAGAAGTCGCCTAGGGCAAAAAAGTCTAGATTGCCTCACCTTTATAAAGATGAATGAGGGATGGATCCCGAAGGGACAGACACTGGGCGATACATTCGACTGAAAAAGGCCTGATGAGATGAGCTGCCTTCGGCTATAAATGGTCCACACGCTGCTGTATGTTATCTGTGAATGCCGGATGACTTGCGTGAATTATCCGCCACCAACTAGGGTTCAAGAAGACGCAATGTTTTATGGCACTTTCTGCCTGGGGAACAAAGGTAAATTTTTCTGGCCGCTGCAACAGCAGCGGCTGCAACAATATCTAATTTTTGAATTTTAATTTTTATGCCAGAAGGCGTACGGCATGTAATGGAAAAGAAAGCATATTGAACAGTCTTGCATAACACAACAGTTGTGCAAAAATACATATTAACAATGAAGACATTTTGTTAAAATTAGGTGGCTAGGCCTTCTTTTTTTTACTTTTTTGGTTAATACATTTTCTTTTTTTTTACTGTGATTGCAATTTTTAAGAGAAACCTAAGACATGGTAAAACAGACAATAGTAAAGTCCTATTATCTATCATCACTCCAGCAGTAGCTTATTATTTACAATATCTAACCTGCTCAATCGCCCTTGGGTTACCCTAGGGCAGGCTTCAGTAGGCGACCTCTCCTTTCCTCGGATGATTTTGCCGCCGGTTGCTTCTGAAGGGTCTCCTCCAGGGCTCCCCCACTCCGGTCCTTCCCCCCAAGTCGCTTTAACCATTAACAAATGTTTTATTATATTAGGGGGGCACTAAATGGGGATGTTATCCAGGGATCCCAAATTGTCTGGAACTGGGTGATTCTATCCAAGACTACATGGTTAAATCTCTCGTTGAGCAGTAAATAGTTGATTTTTTTATTAATTCCTGAAAGTTTTAATTTGGGGTTTTCCAACTACTAGCTATGTGTATTTTTTCTTTCAAAAAATATTTTATTAGGTCAATCTTAAACATTTTAGAAGCTTGTAAGCATGTTTCTTCCCATAGTCTTATGACTGCCGAACACTCCCACCAGACATGAATAAATGTAGCCTCATTACCACTGTTCCAAAAACATGAGCTGCTCCATTTTGGATCCCATTTATTAGCTTAAAAGGAGTAATATATGTCCTGTGTAGGACCTTTATTGAAGTCTCAAGCAGACTATAATTTAAAGATCCCCTACTTAAGCCTTGCCAACTTTTATCCCATGTGCTATCTGCCAAATCGGTGCCCAAATCCCTCTCCCAGGCTTTGGTATAGTCTGGTTTGTTTGCCCATGAGTTTTCATTAAATAGTTCATACATGAGGCTAATAATACCAGGCTGAAAGGGGGAATCCCTAATTTTTTTGAGTAGCCAGGTGTTTCTTTGGGGGGTTCCCCTACCACTTATCGTATATATAAAATGATGTATCCTGCAAAAATTATAGTGTTCAGCCAGGGGTAAATTGTATCTATCTCTCACCCACTCAAAGGTCATTATTTTGTTGTCATGCCACCATGGACCAACCCATAGCAGGTTCTGAGACTTCCACCAACTGAGAGAGCTTTCCGGAAGATGTATCTTAAAGTGGGGATTGGGTACGATAGGGGTAAGATCTGATACCCGAGTGTCCAGTTTTTGTGTCCAGTTCATCTCCGTCCATATTTTTAATGAGTGCTTAATCAATGGGTTTTTCAAGTTTCTCAAAAAAGTATACAGGCCTGAAATCCATATTACTGTATCCCATGTATAAGGTGACATGCTTACATTTTCCCTAAATACCCAGAGCGGCTGATGTGTTTTGGAGAATGCGCCAGAGGAATGAAAGCCAGCTGCGCTGCCTTGTAATACAGTTTGAGATTCAGGTCCCTACCCTCTTTTGGAAAGACTATGAGGTCGGCCTGATTCAATTAAGGGGGCATAGGTTCTCCATTTAGTATAGCGTTAAACAAAGATGTTAGGTGCTGGGGTAAGCAAGGGCTCAAATTTCTTATAGTACAGATGAGTAAAACCGTCTGGCCCTGGGGACTTGCCAAATTTAAGATCTTGGATTGTAGATTTAACTTCCTCTTGGGATATGTCTAGGTTCAAGCTGTCCAATTGAGGTACAGGTATTTTGTGGACTTCTTGCTGTAGTAGGAAGGATTCTATGTCAGATCCGCTGCAGCGGGATTGGGATGAATATATGGTCTGATCGAAGTTTTGAAATGTTTCTTGGATAGCATTGGGGCTAAAGGAGGTTTGGCCATCAGGTAGTCTAAAGATACCGTATATTATGTCCTCTCTTGGGGGGTAAAGACACTAATAATTCCTCCAATAAAATCCTGCTTTTTTTTTTTGTGGGCAAGGTCACTGGTTAGCCCCTTGGGTTATCTGTTAAAAAGAGTGGTGCAGAGACTGTGGGGGCTGTTAGCCTCCTTGTCCCTGTGTGGCCGTTTAGAATCCCTGCTGCTGCATGTTTCAGCTTTATTAAGGTGTAATTGTACAGCGTTTGACTCAAGTAGCTGCCTGTGCTGGGTCAGTTTGGCTTAATTGCTGGGCCCTTTTCCTGCCAAGATGGCGATTGTCAGTCCATGGGCCTCTATGTCCCCTTCACTACCTTTGTCCCCGCTTGTGTGCTTATTTGGGATGGCCCCTCTTTATATCTCCGGCCCGTGGCCTTGTAAGGGTCGCCCCCTCAATCTCTGAGTGTGGATATGCAGGGATGGGGCGTTGAATCAGGCCTACCTTCTTCTCTGCTCGCTGCAAGATCAACAATACCTAATTTTTCAGGCATGTGTACATGCCTAATTTTTCTGGCCTCTGGTTCTGCACTGTGGCTTCAACAACCAAACCCAAAAAAAAGGCACATAACAGGAATTAAACTGATAGGAGTAGTACTACTTAACACACCACTCATATCTGGTGTAACAGTAGTGTACATTTAAAACCAAAAACATTTTTTCTACTGTAATAGATTGCATAGCAGTTAGTTGTCTGCAAGCGTGTGTGTCAGACCTACAGCGTCTACTCTACCAACTTCTGCAAGTGCACAGTGCCACTCATATCTGTTGTCACAGTAGCTTGGACGCATAGTACCGATCTGTCAAAACCTGTAATGATGAATGAGGTCTAGAGTAGCCTGGTTCCCTTATCCTCTACAGGTTGAGACCTAATGTTTGGGTGACTCCAGACCAACACATGAGTACAAGCAGCACACAAACTCAAAGCCGCCATCCTCCTCCTGGTGCAGCATTATAAGCCACATCAACCACTGCTGTCCTCCTTGCCCCCTCTCAACCATCCGCCACTCCGTCTCTCGCCTTGAGCAGTTCCTGCTCATCTGCCCATAGTCAGGTGCCTGTAAAGGATATGTTTGAGCGTAAGAAGCTAATGTCACAAAGTGCCCCAAAATTGAAGTGATACGACCAACAAAGCATCTGTTTCCATCTCCTGGTTCTAAAAATCCAGGCCTTATACACGCCCCCTGATAGGTAACGTAACAAGTATTAAACTGATAAGAGTAGTACTTACAAACACGTCACTCCTATCTGGTGGCACCTTTGACTGCAAGTGCCATGCCCCAAAATTGAAGTGATACGACCAACAAAGCATCTTTTTCCATCTCCTGGTTCTAAAAATCCAGGCCTTATACACGCCCCCTGATATGTGCTGTAACAGGTTTTAAACTGATAAGAGTGGTACTACTAAACACACCTTATAATAATGCACAGAGAGGCAATGCAGTGAGAGGAGTCTGAAGAAGAGGAGTCAGAGGAGGAAGGTGGCTTTGAGGAGGTGGAAGACCAAACACAGCAGGCGTCCCAGGGGGCTTGTTGTCACCTTTCGGGGACCCTTGGTGGCTGGGTGGAGGAAGAGACCTTTAATGACATCAGTGAGGACAAGGAACGGGACATGGCTAGCTTGGTATCCAACCTTGTGCAAATGGGGAGTTTGCGGTTGTGCAAATGGACTGTTTGTGGTTGTTTGCGGTGCGTTAAACGAGGAGTTTGGTCTGTCACTGTGAAGCAGGCCTAACCCTTACACTACCTGATCGATACAACATCATACCTGATGTTTTAAAGCACGTTATTCCAAACAATTTAGGAATGTTAGGTAATTTATGCCCTTTATGGCTTAAAACCAGACTCTGCATCAACCATGTAATTTTCCATGGGAGTTTTGCCATGGATCCCCCTCCGGCATGCCACAGTCCAGGTGTTAGTCCCGTTGAAACAACTTTGCCATCACTATTCTGGCCAGAAAGAGTCCCTGTGGGTTTTAAAATTCGCCTGCCCATTGAAGTTTATGGCGGTTCACCGATGTGCGCGGTTCGCGAACCGAAAATTTTAGGTTTGCGACATCACTATCTATGGATTCTATCAATCATATACTCTTTTTGGAAATGAAAGGGAACCAGGTAAGAGAAAAAGGAGGTTACATACTCAGGCAGCTCTTTATAGCCAATTTTATCTGAAATACTCCTTACTCTTATGTTACACCTTCTCGAGTTATCCTCTAAGATGTTTAATTTAAGTTTAGCTAGCTAAAGTGGACTCTTTCTTCAACCTTTTTATTTCAAGTATTGTTTTTTGTTGCTCTTCTTCAAGAGTTGTTAATTTAATTTCCATAATTTAATTTTTTCCCTAAGCTCAATAATAGCAGCTGTATTCTTTGCTATTTCTGTCACGAGATCTGAAATGAAAGTAATTCTAAACTCTGCTAAGAGTTTTTTCATGATTTTAGCTGTTAGGGGGGGCTATTTTCTCAAGGCCTAATTTTGGAAGAAAAAAAATCACTTTTTAAATGACTATTTCTCTCTTTCTTCCCTTTGGGTTTAGATTTCGAGGAAATACCTGCTTTTTTCATTTTGTTATACGGTTTTAGACCTTTTCAAAACTCTATGTTTGTTGGTTAAGACAACTTTTATAATAAATCTAGTCCCAGTATACGTTGATCTAAAGTATTAAAACACCCCTATATATTTGAGTTTAGGATTTAGTCCTATATCTATTGTATTACACAATACCCCCAAAAAATCAACAAGGAAAGATTTTTTTGAGGATGCAATACCCCAACCCTTATCAAATGATCCTTTCAGAGGATATTACAAGATATTTATTTAATGTCTCTTATCTTGTTAGAAAGAGTTCCAAGCTCAAGCATGAGGTAAAAAGGGTCCTGTGCAAAAATACATATATGTTGAGATCCAGACAATTGCTAGATAGAACTTGATGAAATCTCCACACAGACTCTACTGTGCAGTTATTGGAAAGCTTAATGTAGAGATTTATAGAATTGTCTTCTAGTTGATTATACAAGCAATCCTTCTTTCCATTTCCTCTCTTCTTCTCCTTTCCTCTCTCTCAAAAAACAAAAAGGGACAGAAAGGCCTTGTGTGGCTTTATAAGCCTACTTGAGCAAAGAGAGTAATTGCTTTATAAGCAGAGTCTCTAATACTTTTAGTGGCAAGCCTCTTATAATTTATAATAGCCCTTCATAAGGTGGTGTAGCTCTTCTTATTGAAAACAGCCTGCTTGCTGGCATAACTCCATATAGGATCTCCACACTTGTTGTTTTAAATGCATGGGGAGCAGATAGCTCCATATAAGATCTCCTGCCAGTATCTGGCTTTGTAGAATTGATCCACTAGTCCCAGCAGATAGTATTTACAGGCCATGCTTTTCCTCCACAGGTGCCAATAGTGTGGTATACTACACCAGGTAATTTCCCTCTCATTCTCTCACAGTGTCTCCAGCAATTTAGTTCTTCTCTATCAGTGCAGATGTGTATACAGTGTCTCTGCAACGTTTCTGCAGCGGCTCCAGTCAGGCACATGCTTTCCTCACCTTCTGGTTGATTTTAATAACAATCCTTCCCTTACTCTCCTCTCTTCCCCTCTCCTCTTTCCTCTCAGAAAAAAAGAGGCAGAAAGGGCTTCTAATCTTTATGTGGCTTTATAAGTCTGCTTGCACAGAAATAACAATTGCTTTATAGGTTCATTCACTGATACTTTTAATAGAGATCTTTTAGTGGCAAGCCTCATATTTTATAATGGCCTGAAGAATGAAGCTAGCAGGTGTATAACCATTCGTGGACATAAACAAGCAAGCCTGGACATCCCTCCATTTGAGAGGCCCACTTGAGAGATAAAGTATAATATACACAATATTTTACCCTTCATAAGGGAATATAACTCCTCTCACTGCAGACAGCATGCTTTCTATCATATCTCTGTATAAGATCTCCTACCAGAATTTGGCTTCTCCGGCCTGTAGTATAGTGTGCTAGGCCCAAACACTTCCCTCTCAGGCTCTCACGATGTCTCCAAATAATTGGTGCCTCTCCAACTTCACAACCGTATATACAGCGATTCTGCAGCGTCTCTGCTGCGTCTCCATTCAGACAAACCCTTACCTCCTCTTCAGTGCGCCACACACACCTCACCAAGTGATCACAGACCCAGGGCACCTCACAGCACAGCCCTTCAGGTTTCCGAACTGCCTCCATGAAAGCTCTTCAGGACAGGATTCTTTGCAAGTGCATTCCAATGTACTAGGTGAAGGGGAGCTGAGTAGTATACTACATCTCTGTCAGATTTGCGCCAATGCCACTGCCCTACTAGCTGCGCATGCTAGCATTTCCTGGGCGTGTCCTACATTCCCCATTATTTAGTATTTTTTTTACTCTTTCTACAGGTTGTTGTTTTGTTTAGTGGTTCAGTTGTGTCCAACATTCTGTGAACCTATGGACAGCAGCATACCAAGCACATCATGTATCTGGTTGTGCTTATCCATAAGGATAAAAAAAAATGTCCCATTTGAGCTCACTAATTCCCAGTATATAAATGTGTAACCTTGTCATTTCATTCTTGACCACATCTAGTTAGCCTTGGTTCATAGTTCTAATATTCCTATTCAGAATTGGTCTTTGCAGTATCCACAGCTGGGTGTCCTTTTGGCTTTGGCCCAACCACTTCATTAGATCTGTTGTTACCTGTACTTGCCCTCTACTCTTCCTCAGTAATGTGGTAGGCACCTTCTGACCTGCGGGTGCTCATCTTCCGGTGCCATATCGTTATGTCTCTGGTTGTGGCTGTCCAGTAATGTTGCTAAAAAAACAAAAAAAACTTTATGGAGTCGGTTGCCAATTTCTTCTCCAGTGGACCACCATTTCTCTGACCTCTCTGCTGACACGCGCATCTTTGATAACCCTACATGGTATAGCTCACAGCTTCCTTGAAGTTACACAAGACCCTTCACCACCACAAGGTAGCAATCCAGAAGGGGCTTTCTTCATGACCTTCTCCTAAACAAGAGGCCTAGCATCAGTAAAAATGTAATTTTTGTACTGTCTTTTTTACTTTTATTTTTGTCTATTGTAATATTTATACTGATATTTCAGAGCTGGGTCACACTTCTGAGTGAGACTAGACTGATATAGTACTACTTTTTCCCTGTAAAGGGCACAAGTGTCTAAAAGAGATCACTCTCTGATTGGATCATCAGATCCATAGAACTAATCTGTTAAAGTTACTTTGTTTTCAGATTGAGCTCTAATTTGTTTGTTGAATATTTATAGATTGCTGCAACAAAATGCTAATTGGGAAATATTGCTTAGGTCAATAAACGATTGTTTGGAGTCTGGGGGAAATAACTTTTCTTATAAGAACAAATTATCAAATAAACAAATTCTGACACTCACACCTTGGAATGATAAATACTTGATATTACTATAATTAAACGTAATTTTTAAGGTTCTCTCTTCGAGCTTAATATTTTCGTACATGGTGCTATATAGTAATTCGTAGCGTATATACTCAAGTATAAACTGAGTTTTTCAGCCCTTTTCTTAAGGCTAAAAAGGGCCCCCTCAGCTTATACACGAGTCACTCTCCCCCCGTGTCTCTCTACCCCCCCCTGTATCTCTTTCCCTCCTCAACCCCCCACATTCTCCCTCCTCAACCCCTCCCACATTCTCCCTCCTCAACCCCCCCCACATTCTTCCTCCTCAACCCCCCCCACATTCTCCCTCCTCAACCCCCCCACATTCTCCCTCCTCAACCCCCCCACATTCTCCCTCCTCAACCCCCCCCCATTCTCCCTCCTCAACCCCCCCCATTCTCCCTCCTCATCCTAAACCCCCCCCATTCTCCCTCCTCATCCTAAACCACCCCTCCATTCTCCCTGCTCATCCTAAACCCCCCCATTCTCCCTCCTCAAGCCCCCCAATTATCCCTCCTCAACCCCCCCCATTCTCCCTCCTCAAACCCCCCCCATTCTCCCTCCTCAAACCCCCCCCATTCTCCCTCCTCAAACCCCCCCCCATTCACCCTCCTCAAACCCCCCCCATTCACCCTCCTCAAACCCCCCCCCATTCACCCTCCTCAACACCCCCCCCATTCACCCTCCTCAACACCCCCCCCATTCACCCCCCCCATTCACCCTCCTCAAACCCCCCCCCATTCACCCTCCTCAACACCCCCCCCATTCACCCCCCCCATTCACCCTCCTCAACACCCCCCCCATTCTCCCTCCTCAACACCCCCCCATTCTCCCTCCTCAACACCCCCCCATTCTCCCTCCTCAACACCCCTCCTCGTCCTAAACCCACCCCCATTCTCCCTCCTCAACACCCCTCCTCATCCCAAACCCACCCCCATTCTCCCTCCTCAACACCCCTCCTCATCCCAAACCCACCCCCATTCTCCCTCCTCAACACCCCTCCTCATCCTAAACCCACCCCCATTCTCCCTCCTCACCCCCCCATTCTCCCTCCTCAAACCCCCCCCATTCTCTCTCCTCAAACCCCCCCCATTCTCCCTCCTCAACCCCCCCATTCTACCTCCTCAACCCCCCTCCTCAACACCCCCCCATTCTCCCTCCTCAACCCCCCTCCTCAACATCCCCCCATTCTCCCTCCTCAACCCCCCCATTCTCCCTCCTCAACCTCCCCCATTCTCCCTCCTCAACCTCCCCCATTCTCCCTCCTCAAACCCCCCCATTCTGACTCCTCACCCCCCCATTCTCTCTCCTCAAACCCCCCCATTCTCCCTCCTCAACCCCCCCCCATTCTCCCTCCTCAACCCCCCCATTCTCCCTCCTCAACCCCCCCATTCTACCTCCTCAACCCCTCTCCTCAACACCCCCACATTCTCCCTCCTCAACCCCTCTCCTCAACACTCCCCCATTCTCCCTCCTCAACCCCCCATTCTCCCTCCTCAACCTCCCCCATTCTCCCTCCTCAAACCCCCCCATTCTGACTCCTCAACCCCCCCCATTCTCCCTCCTCAAAACCCCCCCCCTCATTCTCCCTCCTCAAAACCCCCCCCTCATTCTCCCTCCTCAACACCCCCCCCATTCTCCCTCCTCAACACCCCCCCATTCTCCCTCCTCAACCCTCCCCATTCTCCCTCCTCAACACCCCCCCCATTCTCCCTCCTCAACACCCCCCCCCATTCTCCCTCCTCAACACCCCCCCAACACCCACCCCATTCTCCCTCCTCACCCCCCCCATTCTCCCTCCTCAACCCCCCCATTCTACCTCCTCAACCCCCCCATTCTACCTCCTCAACCCCCCCCCATTCTCCCTCCTCAACACCCCCCCCATTCTCCCTCCTCAACACCCCCCCCCCAACACCCCCCCCATTCTTCTCCCTCCTCAACACCCCCCATTCTCCCTCCTCACCCCCCCATTCTCCCTCCTCAACCCCCCCCCATTCTCCCTCCTCAACACCCCCCCCATTCTCCCTCCTCAACACCCCCCCATTCTACCTCCTCAACCCCCCCCATTCTACCTCCTCAACACCCCTCCTCAACACC
>JAPZIH010000062.1:1409-43705 GCA_027410445.1 Discoglossus pictus | reverse complement strand
ATGTTTGCACAATACAAATAAATGAGAATTAGACTAATCCTAATATTTCCACATCAGGACAAATTAGTCTGGGCCATCATTATCATCGGACAGATGGTTAGCTTGTACGAGATCCCAATGCATAACATGTGTGCCGACATACCGACATCTGTGGGTGGCTGCTCATATGGCATATGTAAGGTTTCCACTAATATATTATTTGTGTGTTTGTATTCCAGATCCCGGTCAGAACAAGGCATGACGATAAACATCCTGACATTCCATGGCCATGTCAATGTCCTCATGTATGTGCATGTGTCCGTTTCATCGCTTTGTTGGATCCAGTTTGATATCTGATGACCTTGACTAAATAGCCGATGTGTGTCACGAGACAATTTCAATATACAATGCAGATGTGATGTGACATCTGTCAGCTGATGTTCCTGGTATATCCACAGCATGTGTATGCTCATATAGTCTATCTAGATTCAAATGTACCTATTGGTTTAGACATTCTATCCTCTCCTCTACTTGGACTGTTGTGAAGCCTGCAGCACCAACCCTTCCAGATCTTTTCTTCAGTGCTGATGTGACCCTCCCTGTGCATATGGCGAAGAGTAAATCCAGGCTTGGGACTTAACAGTTAAGGAGGTTACGTTAATCTTCAGTTATGCATATGCAACAACAGTGAGTATAGATGCTCAATCAGAGAACAAACTATCCTTGATATTGCCTGGTTTGTTGTGAGTTCTCTGCAATAAGTAACATCTGACTGATATGGTCCTGGTCAGGTCACCATCTTTTTGACCAAGGTTATCTATGTGCTGCTTATTGTTGCGTGAGAACTGACGTTATGGGCTCATAGCATTCACTGATTGAGCACTTATACTTCTGATGTGGCATCAGAGTGTCCGTTTAACACACAAGCATACATTTTGCTCTCCCCATATGTATATCACCTTATTCTGGATTATTATGGTCTTTCCTTATTGACTGTTATATATATGTCATAACAATAATGAGATATATTATATTGCCTAATGTTGGTTGATACACTGTACATCCCATGATCATCTATATTAATGTAATTTTCCCTGCCTGCATTCTGCTCTCATATCCCTATTTCCCTGTGTTACTTGGATTTTGTATCCTACCCCCCTCCACCATGATCCTTTGCATACCTGTGTTGATTAGTCAAACTGTGGCTTTGTGGCAAGCTTGCTTTGTTAATTTCTATAAATAGTAAATATGATTTATCCAAGATGTTGTTTGCGTCTGCCTCGTCAATGTTGATACCATAGCATTTCCATAACATCAATGAAAGGACCTTCAGGCTCCACATCTGTGCTCTGCACCATCAGTTAGGGGTGTCAATAGAATTCTCACAGTGTGTTTGCATTACTGATTTCAACCATGAGGGAAGGTTGGTATTAACAATCTATATGACACAGAAAAAGACAAATGAGACAGGTGTCCGTAAGTGGCTCACATCCTAATAGTGAACATACAGGGCCTCATTCAATTGCGATTTGGCCAATTGAATAGGGCTCAAACTAAGCACAGAACATATATTGTTTCCAAAAGATTTTAGTTAGTGAAAACCTTGCTTTTGGATAGATGTTTACTAACTAAAACATTTTTCCAAGAATATATGTTATGTGCTTATTTCGAGCCCTATTCAATTGGCCAGATTGCAATTGAATGAGGGCCACAGTATCTAACAGAAGTGAGTACACCCGTCACATTGTTGTTAATATTTTAGTATATCTTTTCATGTGACAACACTGAAGAAATGACACTCTGCTACAATGTAAAGTACGTTTGCTGACCCATCAATAACTCAATACACAGCCATTAATGTCTAAACCATTGGCAACAAAAGTGAGTACACCCCTAATTTGAAATATCCAAATTGACACTAAATGTCAATTATGTGTGGCCACCATTATTTGCCAGAACTGCCTTAACCCTCATGGCCAGGGAGCTCACCCGAGCTTCCCAGGTTGCCACTGGAGTCCTCTTCCACTCCTTAATGATACATCAGAGCTGGTTGATGCTAGAGACCTTGCACTTCCCCACCGTCAGTTTGAGGATGCCCCACAGATGCTCAATATGGTTTAGGTCTGGCGACAAGCTTGGCCAGTCCATCACCTTTACCTTCTTTAGCAAGGCAGTGTCGTCTTGGCGGTGTTTTTAGGGTCGTTATGTTATGTTGCCCTGCGGCCCAGTCTCCCAAGGGAGGGGATAATGTTCTGCTTCAGTATGTCAAAGTACATGTTTGCATTCATGGTTCCCTCAATGAACTGTAGCTCCCCAGTGCCGGAGATAAATGGATAAGTCACAACGAACACAAAAACATTGATATGAGATGAACCCATCATTTTGAACCTAAACAGTGATGCAGAGTGAGGGGAGGCAGCATCTGACATCATTAGGTAAATGCATATAGGGGGAATCCACACAACATATTATCTAAAACATATATAGACATGTATATATGTTTGGTCTGGGCCTGCATGCATGCTGCCAGCACTAAGGAGCTACAGTTCTTTGAGGGAACCCATGAATGCCAACATGTACTGTGACAAACTGAGAAAGAGCATGATCCCTCCCATAGGAGAACGGGCCGCAGGGCAGTATTCCAACATGATAACGACCACAAACACACCTCCAAGCCGACTACTGCCTGGCTAAAGAAGCTGAAGGTAAAAAGTTGATGAACTGGCCAAGTAGGTCACCAGACCTGAACCCTATTGAGCATCTGTGGGGGCATCCTCAAATGGAAGATGGGGAGTGTAACGGAACCCATCACTGTTTTACCCTGTTTTATGGTTATGGTTAAAATATGATCATACTGTTATACTGTATGTATGTTGGTTTATGCTCTGCAGAATATTAGCCCAGACTATTGCAGACCTTGGCATAATAGATAATCCTAGTACAGAGACTCCTCATAGGATAAGGAAGTCTATTGTATAAAGTGTTTTCATTATCAGACATAACAAAGAAGGATGATCTAAGCAATGTCTGATTGTATCAGTAGCCAGGTAGCCTTCGGGAGGTGTGACCCACCTATTGTCCCTCTAGGTGTATTGTGTGGCCAACTATGGGGAATGTGTGTATTGCCTGTGGGAAGAGATGTGTATATATATATTTCTGCCCAACAAAATAAAGTCAGTATTCATTTGACTCCCAATTGAGTGTCGTCCAATATGGGAGGTTGGGAATGGTGAGACTGTAGTGCTTCTTGGATATTGTACCGTATACCAGCGGAGATATTGGACTGCGTGTTCCAACTCTGTTACAGGGAGTGCAAGATCTCTAAAATCCACCAGCTCCATAATATCATCATGAAGGAGTGGAAGAGGACTCCAGTGGCAACCTGTGAAACTCTGGGGAACTCCATTCCCATGAGGGTTAAGTCAGTGCAGGAAAATAATGGTGGCCCCACAAAATATCGACAATTTCACTTAGGGGTGGACTCACTTTTGATATTTACCCTGAATTAATCTCTCCATGTGTCAGAAACACGAATATCATGCATCACCGTTACTGGAATCAAACTCAGGAATATTACCTCCACCCTAAGCTGCACTAGTGGCTGTTACCCCAACCCTACATTAACACAGGGCTGGTATATTGAAGGAAGATGTATGTACTAATCCAATAACGTTGGTGTGTAGCATTCATGTGGTGTTTACCAATCATGGTACAGTACAAACGAAAACAAACAATGATAATGTGAGCAATACATAATCTTTAATCTTATGCTTTCAAATGATATAAAAAAAAAGAAAACTGGAGACATAAATTCCATAAATTGGAACCTAAAGAGATAAGAACAAGACATCAATTAGAACAATATACGCATTGACTGCAACACCTCAACGTCAATAGATCTTGGATATCAATTATATGCAACATGAACATGTTCTCACCTATTTCCGCTTTCGCTTGTGTGTTTCCTGCCTCTCCTGGCCTTTGGCAAACGTTGGCGAACGGTTGGCGGCTCTTCCGGCCTGGATGCTGGTGGCAAGGTCTGGGAGGATGAAGGGGTAGCCCGGTCTTGGGGATGGCCTTCTCGGGCCATTTCGGCCCTTCGGGCATACTCCTCCATCCCAAGGTTATGCCGCCTCAACTCTTCGAACATCCTGTCATTGTGGCGTCTCATCTCCTCGAACATCCTGTCATTGTGGCGTCTCATCTCCAGCATGAACTGTTGATTTTGCTCACGCTCATGCTGGATATGAGCCAGGAAATCCTGGCACTGGGCCGCTGACAGCGCCGGACTAACTGGCGGCGACCCAGACCACTGTGTCCTCTTGGTGGAGGCACGGCTGAGTGGTGTGTCCTGCCTGACCGGAGTCGCCTGCTAGGCCTGCGGGGCCAGAGTCGCCTGCTGGGCCGGAGTGGCCAGAGTCGCCTGCTGGGCCTGAGGGGCCCGGAGTGGCCAGAGTCACCTGCTGGGCCTGCAGGGCCAGAGTGGCCAGAGTCACCTGCTGGGCCTACGGGGCCGGAGTGGCCAGAGTCACCTGCTGGGCCTACGGGGCCGGAGTGGCCAGAGTCACCTGCTGGGCCTACGGGGCCGGAGTGGCCAGAGTCACCTGCTGGGCCTACGGGGCCGGAGTGGCCAGAGTCACCTGCTGGGCCCGGATTGGCCAGAGTCGCCTGCTGGGCCGGAGTGCCAGAGTCGCCTGCTGGGCCGGAGTGGCCAGAGTCACCTGCTGGGCCTGCGGGGCCGGAGTGGCCAGAGTCGCCTGCTGGGCCTGCGGGGCCGGAGTGGCCAGAGTCGCCTGCTGGGCCGGAGTGCCAGAGTCGCCTGCTGGGCCGGAGTGGCCAGAGTCGCCTGCTGGGCCTGCGGGGCCGGAGTGGCCAGAGTCACCTGCTGGGCCTGCGGGGCCGGAGTGGCCAGAGTCACCTGCTGGGCCTGCGGGGCCGGAGTGGCCAGAGTCACCTGCTGGGCCTGCGGGGCCGGAGTGGCCAGAGTCACCTGCTGGGCCTGCGGGGCCGGAGTGGCCAGAGTCACCTGCTGGGCCTGCGGGGCCGGAGTGGCCAGAGTCGCCTGCTGGGCCGGAGTGGCCAGAGTCGCCTGCTGGGCCGGAGTGGCCAGAGTCGCCTGCTGGGCCTGTGGGGCAGGAGTGGCCAGAGCCAGGGCACCATTCCTTGGGGATCCATACTGTGGGCCCAACTGGGATGGGACCACATTGGGTGGCCCCACATTTGTCCAGCCCACATTGGCTGGGAGCCAGGCGGTGCCATTATCCTGGCTGGAGGGGCCATTGCTGGAGGCAATTGGTGGCATCTTGTGGATGGCCCAGGTGGACTTTCGTATGACGGTCCTGCTGCAGGTGATGTTGCTGCAGGTGGTCCTGCATCTTCGCATGGTGCAGGAACCTGAGGAGGCAGGGGACGCCTGGCTGGTACTGAAATGAGACAAGATTTGGATTTGAGTATTGTTGTTTCCATATCTCTGAGATCAGAGTGACTTGTAATTGGCTGTGAATGTTTGACGAAAATCAAAATTGATCTGCATCATTAGTATTGTGGATCCTGGCTGGGATCTTTCCTGTTATGTGACAGCGACTGCTGGCAGCAGCAGTTGGACCAAGGGGCTGATAGATGGCGTTGCCGCTGTTATATACATCATTTTCACCTTACACAGAAGCCCAAAAGCACTAGCCCTCACACTAATCCGAACCCCTTACCTTAACACCACCATAACCCACTAAATATGCTTATATAATCTCCAGGAAAATGATGTGACATGTAGAGGCTGCTCGCTGCTGCTGCTACTAGCAGTCACAGTCAGATAACAGGAAAGGGCCCATGGCTCATATGACTATATGTAATGCTGGTGCGGTGTGCCAACTGCAGTTAATTAGGACACGTGCTCATCTGAATTTGTTGGCCAGTGTGTGAGACAGACCAATCTGTGACCAATCCTCAGCAATGCGAGTTAACATGTTAATGTAACATGGTCCAGATTATGCTGTTACACGACACAAACTTGCAGTCCATCAGAGTCTGTATCCGCATATGCTGCAGTGTGCACATCCATACATGTAGTCTCATGGGGATGTACCAGCTAGACCGGACCTATCCTGTTGTATGTGCGCATCTCTAGAAGTGCACCGCCAACGACTCTAGCTACGTCAGCCCAGCAGGCCAGGTAAGTGGTTATGGGTTTCGGGTTCTGGCTACAGTTAGGGGGTATGGGTTAGAGTTAGAAAGTGGGGTTTAGGGGGTTAGTGTTAGAGGCTTAGGGGCTTTGGGTGTACCAACTATTTTTGACGGCTACATGGGGACGCAAGCGCAGCCGCATCCCTAGAGTCGACGGCGGCACTCTTCCAGCACATACTGAAATGCCCACATAAAACAGGATACATCCGCTATACCTAGTTTCAAAATGTACATGAATTCTAAGCAGTAGGAGGGTTAAGCCAAACAGCTATGGATGGGCCAGTTTAACATGGAGTAGAGTGTGACAGGGGAACTCATGACAATAAACAAACAATTGCAATGGAGTTGGCATGTATGCTTTATATGCACTGGGAACCAACAGCAAACATAACAGTAACATCAATAGATTTGCAAAACGGTATCATAATCAGTTGTGGGAGGAGGGATTGGACATATACTCGTCAGAATTTTTAGCAATGAAATATATTTCTTTACATTGGATTTACATGATTTTTGCGGCCTCATATATCTGTAATCACAACCAGATATCTTACAGTGCAATTCAACATCAGTTATCTATCTGTGTGGGGTACATGTGCGTACATATGAGGGTGTTACGGTGGACATGGTACTCACATTGGAGGCTTTGTGACTGACCCGAGTCCACCAGGCCAAGGAGGCCCATGACTGACGCTGGCTGGATCATGTTGCGGACTATGGCCTCCCAACCGGGATATGTGAAGGTTTCTGGCGGCCCACCACCGGTTCCACGTGCCGCATTGGCCTCATTCGCCATCTTCTTTTTGATGTCAATGCGGCAGTCTTGATACCGGTGCTGGACAGACTGCCAGGTACGATTCGCATACCGCTGCGAGGAGACCTCAGCCGCGATCGCCTTCCAGGCATCTGTCCTTTGCCTGGGCCTCACTTCGCTCCCACCGGTTAGGATGGAGTGGTGGGCTTGAACTCCTCTAACAAGTGTTTCGATTTCCTGGATGGTGAAATTTGCTGCCCTTTTGCGTGCAGCAGCTGGCTGGCAAGCCTGTGGCTGGGGGGCCTGCTCTCCATGACCTTCACTGCCTTCTCCCTCTATCTCTCCTCCTCTCTCTCTCTCTTTTGCTCTCACAAAACCCCCAACTACAAGACCTGTGTGTCCACTTGCACAGCATACAACACAGTCACAGATTTACGAATTTCCCTCCCTTTTAAACTATTTGTGCCCTTGATTGTCATCTTCCTATTGGTTAATTGATTTCAGGTTTGATTTCAGGATTACGGGCTTGAGACTTGGCCGTAGCTTCTTAGTGAAGCACGTACGGGTTTGGCGGATGATTGCCCTCCAAGCCCGTAGCTCGTTATTCAAACCCGTGCGGGCTTGCATGATAGATGAAGTTAAATATCTTTATTTGCGGATTTGAGAGTAGGGGAATGTTGAGCTATTAATTCTAAAACCAAACATCAGTTTCAGTTTTAATAAAAGTACAGGATGGCTTTTCTATGCTACGACTTGTAAGTTAGCCCTTTACCACCCGTAGGTCTATTTTACCCATTTACGAACTTGACGGAGGCTAATCCCGCAGCCTTTGCGGGTCTGAGGTGCTCCAAGCCCTCTGGACTTTGTCCACAGATATTTGACAAGAATTTAAAAATACAAAAATTACGGATTTGAGTGTAGGGGAATGTTGTGCTATTTTTGATAACACCTACAATCACTTTATAGTCTCCTCAGAGTGCAGGATGGCTTTATTATGTGCTTATTTGTGTGCCTGCGGGACCTTTTTGGTGCAAGTAAGCTGCGGCTCGGTTTTAGCCATGCAGAGAGGTTTCCCGTAGCAATTGAATAGCAACCGGGGCTTTCTTGCGGCCGAAACTCTTGCAGCCGTTTAAGATCAAAGGCTTTCCTCCGGCGCGAGCGGCCACAAGGGATAGCAAGGCGCCGGCCACAAGCCTGCCGGAGCCCCCGGTCGGAAGGGAATAGAATAGCCGAATAGCTTGCGGCCGGTCCTAGCGGCCCCGCATCTCCTACGGCCGTTAATAGAATGAGGCCCTATATATATAGGGCCTCATTCAATTGCAATTTGGCCAATTGAATAGGGCTCTAAATAAGCACATAGCATATTTAGAAGTTTTTAGTTAGTGAAAACCTTGCTTTTGGATAGATGCTTACTAACTAAAAACTTCTTTAAAAAAAATGTTTTATTAGGTTTAGGAGCGATTAGGTTTAGGAGCCATGAGGACCATATCCTCATTTTCTTGCAGTGCCCCAAACACTGGTACCTCCCTTGGTTAAAGAGAAAAAATAATGTATTTATCTAATAGGCCCTTTTCTGGTCAGTATTTATCAGCCAACCTGTTTCACATTTTAAGTTTCTAGTATTTGGTAAAAATCACCACAACAAGCTCCAGGCTATTTGATTGGGTCCCTGCCAAATGAACCGGAAACTAGCCGACAGCTATGTGATAGCTATGGATGAGCAACAGCAGATTCAGAAGGTATTTCCCATGAATATGCTTAAGCCATTCAATAGTTGGAATTTCCAAGTAATGGCCTTATTCCTGGCAGAAAGGGAAGATTCTGAGGACAGGGTAATATCCGACATGCTTGCTTCTGCTGAACGGTCCCGTTTCTTTTATCTTGAACCAACTTGTTATCTAACCAGCAACAGCAGCTTGAGGGGGTGCCGAGACTACACCTAGGCTTGTTTTTGACCCAACAGGGTAGGATGGACCTACTGGTCCACGAGGTCCTTACCCGTGACACTTGAAGCAGCCCTTGAATACAGTGAAGGGAAATATAAGGAGGGACCTGGATAAGATATTTGAGCAAGAGGCCATTAAATCACCCTATAGTCCTTGGGCTGCCCTGTAATGTTGGTCCCAGGTTTTATGTGGGCTATAAGCAGCTAAATGACAAGATTACTACTGACACTTCCTGTATACCTAGAGTAGATAAACTGCTAGATAGGCTAGGGCAGGCATCCTACGTGACCGCTCTGGGCTTCTTTAAAGGCTACAGGTAGATCCCGCTTGATGAGAACAGTAGATCGAAGTCGACATTAATCACCCCATTTGCTGGCTATGCCTGTATGATATTGCCATAATTAGCCATGCTTGGCCAGGACATTTGGACAACCTAGCCACTGTCCGGAGTCAGATCCAGCAAGCTGGATGGATCATTCACCCTGACAAGTGCCAGTTTTCTAGGAGGGAGATGGAGTACCTAGGGAAAAGAATACAGAGTGAATAAGAGGAAGGTGTTAACATTTCTTGGTACAGCAGGGTATTACTGTTGGTTTATTCCTCATAGTAACCTGGCAAAGCCACTGACATACTGTCTAACTCACCAAAAAGAGGATGTCTCAACTGATACAGTGGACCCCCAAATGTGAGAGAGCCTTCCGGGACCTAAAGGGTTCCCTAACTTCCCACCTCAACCTTGTTGCGCTGGATTACTCTCACACTTTCTTGATCCAGAAAGATGCCTCCTCATATGATATCAGGGCTATTTTAAGTTAGGTAGATGCCCATGGCAAGGATACCTCAGATCTCCAATTGTCCATGACCTTTTTGGGGTCTTGAATCACCTTATACTGGAAAGAAAGAGCAGAATAACATGAAAGTTACAAAGTTATTGATTTAGTGTTGTCTAAACTCTGAGGAATGGAAATCTCTAGCACCAATACCAACACCTGCAGAGGATCGGATCTAACTGGTTAAATAAATTAATTGCCTGGTCCAGATGGTATATATATATATATATATATATAAATATATAAATATATATATATATATATAAATATATATATATATATATATATATATATATTTGTGGTCATCCCCTTCTCTTAAGTATTGTATGCTGATGGTATTAAAGATAGTAGCTGATGGTGTGGAAAACCACTTGACCCCTTAGCCTGCTTAGAGGCCAATAATTACGAAAGTGGGGATGGTATGATAAGTATGTGTTATGAAGTTATGTTATGGAAAGACTCTTTAGGAGTATAAGATCTGGATACTGATGTGGCTGCTCCTATGTGGAATAAGTGATCAGAGTATGAGAAGGTGGCAGGTCTGTATCTGATGTATAGAAACCGTAAGTAGCATATGAATGTTATAGCAGGCAAAAAGCTGACTAGATAGGTTAGGTGGTTAGCAGTTTTGGTAGGTAATGATAGAAGGGTTCAAAATTATGTGACTGGACAACTGGAATTATTAGTTAGATAAAAGGATACCCGGATGGCCTTATGACTAGATTAGTGAATGAAGTGTGGGTATGTTGTAATCATTTCATGTAATTAGGTTGGTTTTAGGAATTAGAAAAATCTCCAGGGTGAAAGCTATATCAGTTGTGATAGTGGAGAAAAAAAACAGAACTTTAATAAATTATTGGTATATATATATATATATATATATATATATATATATATATATGTTATGCTTTAGATTTTCTGGTCGCTAAACCATGTAGAAAATACTTAATAGGGTGAGATTTGAGTGTGATCAAATTAAATTGTATGCATGTCAGGTAGGTCTCTATAGAATTGAAGTATAACTTAAGGTGTATGTCACAATGTGCAGCAAAGGCTAAAGAGATTGAATATTGAAAGTTGGGTTTAGTTGTGATTTGAACCAGTCCATGAGTACATCATATTTCAAGCTGCCGTTAACAGAGTAACTAATCTAGTGCTTGGGGTGGATATGAGGATAAAATATCCCACAGGAAGAGAATTAGGGTCATAATGGTGTGGTAACTGAAGGTACGGGTAGAGTTAGTATTGTTGAATTGGGTACAAGAAGTTTATAGGAAAGGTTTAAATAAAAAATATATCATTTTTAATGGAGGAATATAGAACAATGCTACGCTTATAAAAAGCCTCTATAATTAATAGTCTGACTCATTTATTAGATACTAAAAAGTACTGAACCATTGAGGAGGTTGCCCATGCCAAAAAATGTATGTTGGCAAGACAGATTGGCCGTTAAGAAGACGAGTTAATTTTCAATATATTTTCTATGTAGAATACACTTACACTAATTTTTTCACATCATTATAGCAAACAAAAATTCTCTGTTATTTACTAGAATATTTCACAACACTATTTATTCACCTCCAATTTAGGTTTCAAGATTTGTTTTACTAAAGCTACAATATTTTGTAAGGACCAACTATGGCAAGTTAAGTTTTTCATTCTTGACAAAAGATTATATTATTAATTTATTATTGCCACTAAGTTTATTACACATGGAGGCATTTCTACCTCCTCATTGTTTAGTTCTTTTTAGTATCTAATTAGTGAGTCACCCTATTATAGGGGCACTTTTTAAGCGTGGCATTGTTTTATATTCCTCTATTAAAAAAATATATTTTTAATTTAAACCTTTCCTATAAACTTCTTGTACCCAATTCAACAAGTATCAGTGTTAAGCACTAACATTTACAAATAAGTATCTAGAGTTAGAATTGGAAATGTAGTGTGATTAAACCTAATTCCGTCGGGAGGGACATCGTGGATTTGGCACTCTTAATTTGGATATGATAGTACGAGTGGGATTGTTTGGTAATTATGACCTGTATTGCGTGGCTGGTCCTTAGGTAGCCCCAAGGACTAGTCTCTCTCCCAAGTACTTGTCTCTCTGTGTGAGTATGACCATCCGAGTGGTGATAATATCAAGATTGTAAAATTAATTTTGGCATGTATTAACTGGACCTGTATTCTTATAGTTTAAATGGTATGAATGTGAAGTGTTAAATCAAGTGGCGATAGATGAATGGTATGAGGTTTCTGTGTTGAGATTCAGCAACTTGGTTCAATATCTGGAAGGGCTGGATGTCGGAATAATTAGTGGAAATGCTGGAAAAGGTAAAAAAAAAAGGACAGATGCAATTTAGATGGGGTCTGAGAAGAATCAAATAATCCAGACTATATGCAAAAGGCGTGATTACTAGAAAGACATAAACTCATGAAAAAAAAAAACAAATACAATAGAACGATCGGGTGGACAGGAAATGGGAGCCAAAGATAAAGTTGCAAAGTGCAGGTGACAAACCAAATATACATAATGCCAGAGGAAAACTGGTTGAATTGGGTTAGGTGTCTAATATTTTGTGTAACTGACTGGAGAGTATATTAGGGGTGAAGTTGGTTGATGTCCATGGGTGGCATGGATCAAGAGATGCATTTATATTGCTTGGAGCAAAGTACATAATAATACAAAAAATCTCCTAATGGGGGGGGGGCATACTGTGGGGTGTAGGGTGTGCACAATAGAAGGCGGGAAATTTCAGAGAGTAGGAGCTGAAAATCTTACAGTAAAATAAGCGAAAACATGTTGTACATGTTTTAGCTATGTTATACAAAGACGCATAACATAGCTAAAACATGTAGAACAGTGGTATGAAACCAACTGAACAAGAGCCTTGGACCATGTAAATGGACAATATGTACAGAGTAATGCATTAGAAATATCCTTGTGGTACAAACTACATTGGGAGTCACATGTAATGTAACATTACATTAGTAAAATGTGGTGAAATAGAGGAATATGAATGTGACAATAGCAGAATGCTAGCAGCTTGAAAGCAGTATTAATAAAAATGATCACACACATGGACAATGCATACAAGGAAATGCATATGGAAGATTAAAAATAGAGCTTCAAAATCCTGTATATACTGATATATATATACATACTTGTGAGGCATTCCAGACCAACCATATGGGAAGGATATGCAGCTGAATACTACCCTAAGAGATAAGGGTGCGCTAGGAATTCAATATGGACATAACATTGATGCTCTCCTGGAGTAGTATAACAAGAAAAGGTAGAAAATGTGGTGAAAGAGGAATGTGGATGTGACAACCAGTAAAATTCTATAAAGAAATGGTACAATAGCAGTTTGCAAGCAGTATTGATAAAAATGATCACATACATGGACAAGACATACAAGGCAATGCACATGAAATATTAATATGAACATGATATAGATGTTTCCCTGGTGTAGTAGAAGAAGAAATTATATCATGGAAGCCTAGAAAATTATGGGAACTCACAGAGGTGTATACACTGCAAAAATGCTTGTAGAAAAATAGCAACATGAACATATATGCAGAGATGTAAACATCTTTGATCAATGTGAACATAAATGAGACATAGGAGAGAGCGGCACATCTGAGATCATTAGAATAAGCAGCTAGACTAAAAACCAAAGATGCATAGTGTGAAGCCCTTACCAACCCTGCAGGCAGTTGAAGCCACCTAAACACTACCTCTGGGCAGCAGAGGATCCTTCTAGCAAAAAACAAAATCCCAAACACTGATACCTACCTTGGCCAGGGAAGGAAGTGGAAGGCAGCAGGACGCTGGAGGCCACCGTATAGTTAGTGAACCGTTACTAAGGGGTGCTCCCGGCTGTGACATGAATAACGCTGCAAGGAGGCATAGATGACCAAAGGGTGCTGGTGTCTAAGTAAGGATGAAATGGTGAGGAGATTCCAGGAACAGGGAGGGCAGCAGGAAGGCGCAGAGGGAGGAACAGGAAACTTGGAGGGTTTGAAAACTACTGCGAGAGAACACAGTGGCAGAACAGCTAATGTGAGTTGGTAAACATGAGAGAGTTTGGGGACAGCATAGGTGAGAATGCTGCTGTGGTAGAAGTTGGATAGTGGAGGGGCTGAATGAAGGTTCAGTTGGCTTGAGGGGGGAGTGAGAGACATATAGATGAATGAGGATAGCGAATGCTTAGCTAGGCAAAATGGTTAAAAATGGAAAAAGCTTTTTTTTTTGGGGGGGGGGGCAGAAACTTGAGGAAGTGTAATGCAGTGTAATAACTGTTTTTCTCGGAATTCAGAGTTGGAAGCCTGCTTTTTTAACTTGCTTTAGACATTCAAAGTGAACACAGATGTACTCTTTAGTTATTGTACGGTGGAGGGCTTCTATCGCTCTTTTGCCCACCATATTATAAATGATTGTTGTGGTGAACTACCTACTAGTCCACAACACAGGCTGAGATCCCGCACCATGCTGATGATAGCCAGTCAGCTTGTGTTTAAATCCAAACTTGGCTTTGCATTAAAGCTGTGTAATACAGCATGCATAAGCTTAAAGGAAGCAATGTTTGACAATGGCTATGGATTGAAGAGCTAGGCATTGGTGGGCACATTTGCATGTCCCAGCACAGTTTCCCAGAATGCAGAGTAATAACTGGAAGCATGTTTTTAAACTTGTTTTTGACATTCAAATGAGAAAACAGATGTACTATTTATTTACTGTATACACACACACACACACACTATAGTAAAGCTTAAGCCTGTAAACATACAGTAAGCCAGCATGGAGCAGCAAACAGAAATGTTTATAGAACATTGTAAGTAAGAAGCATTAATCCATTCAAATACATGCTATGTTTATATCCTAGATATTTTGACAAGATTCTCAGCGTTTCCATCGACTTCATCTGTCAAAACACTTAATGATCTAGGTATGTGAATATTAAGTTAAAAAACACAAATATATAGTGTAGCTTAAATTGAACAAATTTTATGCATTATATTTTGTAAATAAACTATGAAGTGTAGTTATATGGTTTCTCTTACAGCTCATGGTAAAGAGTTCATTCTATAGCAAATTATTTTTAGCCTTATTAAATTGCGATTCGGCCAATTGAATAGGGCTCTATATAAGCACACAGCATATTTTTTTACAAAAGTTTTTAGTTAGTGAAGATAGAAGTTCACTAACTAAAATCTTCTGTAAAAAAATATGCTGTGTTCTTATATATATTCAATTGGCCGAATCGCAATTTAATAAGGCTGCTGGTGTGTTAAATTATTTTCTGCGAGATCCAACTTGTATGCTGTTGTACAATGAATCTTATGAATAAGTTTAAAAATGTTAAAACATTCCACAATATTTTATATTGTTTTTCTAGTAAAATTGACATTAACCTCAAAATTTCAAAACCCTTCATCTGGGAGAGTAAAGAGAATTCCAGGTATGTGACTATCTATATAGAATAGCTTAAAAAGACCATATTTTATACAATATATCTTTCCAAAGAAACTATGGGTTCAATTCCATGATTGCCAGAAGAACTCCTGTAAGGCTAACTCGTAGCTACAGACATTTAAAAAAACAAATTTACAAGGCTTTTTTATCGTTCCTCCAAAAAAGAATCCCATTAAACTTACTGACTCTCACCCAGGGAGGTTTGCCCATAGATCTCTAGCTCTAACGTGGGCTAACAGCTTAGGAATGCTTACAGCCTGCCTAAAATAAACCAGTGGAAGACTCTGGGTCTAAATCTCTGCAATGTTACAGAACATTACCCACTAACTAACTTGAACCCACTATACTAGTTTTAACATCTTCCCATATACCTATATATCCATATAAACCATTTTTTTAAGGTGGACTCTCCACCAAAAAATAACCTGTTACGGTAAAATTAGCTGGGGTTTGAGCCCCATGGCACCTAAAACTAATCCCGTTATGGACTATGGGGGTCCATGTAAACCTCTGTGGGGAGATAGGGTCCATGGTACATAATGACCACTATGGTAGAATTTAGGGTGCCATAGTGTTCCATAGATATTCCCAGTGTAGGGCATTAGGCTTAGGAGCCACGTGCTATAGATTAGAATACAATGGGTGTCCATAAAGATCTTTATGGAATAAGGGTTAAATACCATGTGGGTCATGGGTACCAAGTACCATGGTAACAGGGTTAATATTAGATTAATATTAGTTGCCATGGGGGTCCAAAAAAAAAACTCATCATTTTAAAAGGGTACATTTTAATACAAAAATACTGAAGATAAATGGACTACATTTAAAGCTTTGCTAAATATAAAAAACATATAAGGAATGGCTTAAATAGAAAAGTCAAATGCAATGTGTTTATGACCCTCCACCTATCACTAGCTACCCCGTATTAGCTGGCTATCCCCCTTGATTCACCCATAATAACTGCTACCCCTAGAAGACTTACAATCCACCACGATTCACCACCTGCACCTTGTATTGTAGGGTGGGTGGTTCACTTACTCCATGTTGGTCACTATGGATAACTATGAGACCTTTAACCATAACCATGGGGGCCACTATGTTAAGGGTTTAGTGTTAGGGATTACAGGGGTCTTTGTGAACCCCCATGGAGAGATATGATTATGGTTTTAGAATGGCATGGTGATCCCTTGGGATTACTGTGGTAGGCGATTAGGTTTAGGAGCCATGAGGACCATACCACCATTTTCTTGCAGTGCCCCAACCACTGGTACCTCCCTTGTTTAAACAGAAAAAAAAATGTATTTATCTAATAGGCCTTTTTCTGGTCAGTATTTATCAGTTGACCGGTTTCACATTTTAAGTTTCTAGTATGTGGTAAAAACCACCACAACAAGCTCCAGGCTATTTGATTGGGTCCCTGCCAAATGATCCGGAAACTAGTTAACACCACTTCTGTGATAGCTATGGATGAGCAACAACAGATTCAGAAGGTAATTCACATGAATATGCTGAAGGCATTCTAGAGTCGGAATTTCCAAGTAATGGCCATATTCCTAGCAGAAAGGGAAGATTCTGAGGACAGGGGTACTACCCAACATGCTTGCTTATGCTGATCTGTCCCCTGTTTCTTTTATCTCAAACCAACTTGTCATCTAACCAGCGACAGCAGCTTGAGTGGGTGCCGAGTCTACACCTAGGCCTGTTTTTGACCCAACAGGGTAGGATGGACCTACTGGTCCACAAGGTCCTTACCTGTGACACTTGAAGCAGCCCTTGAATACGGTCCTCAACACAGTGAAGGGAAATATAAGGAGGGACCTGGATGAGATGTTTGAGCTAGGGGCCATCCAGTCATCCTATAGTCCTTGTGCTTCCCTGTAGTGTTGGTCCCTAAGAAGGACAAGACCACAAGGTTTTATGTGGACTATAAGCAGCTAACAAAATAACTACTGATACTTCTTGTATGCCTAGAATAGATGAACTGCTAGATTTGCTAGGGCAGGCATCCTACTTGACCGCTCTGGGCTTGTTTAAAGGCTAAAGGTAGATCCCACTTGATGAGAACGGTAGATCGAAGTCGGCATTAATCACCCCATTTGCTGGCTATGCCAGTTCACGGTTATGCCTGAATGACATTGCCATAATTAGCCATGCTTGGCAAGAACATGTGGACCACCTAGCCACTGTCCAGAGTCAGACCCAGCAAGCTGGATTGATCATTCACCCTGACAAGTGTCAGTTTTCTAGGAGGGAGATTGAGTACCTAGGGAACAGAATAGGGAGTAGAGGAGATGGTCTGATCCGGCTCATGTAGCCTCGAAAGAGCAGTGGCCCACCACAGTGAATAAGAAGCAGGTGTTAACATATCTTTGTACCGCAGGGTATTACTGTTGGTTTTTTCCTCATTTTAGTAACTCACCTAACTATGTCTAACTCACCAAAAAGAGGATGTCTCAACTGATATAGTGGACCCCCAAATGTGAGAAAGCCTTCCGGGACTTGAAGTGTTCCCTAACTTTCCACCTCAACCTTGTTGCGCTGGATTACTCTAACATTTTTTTGATCCAGAAAGATGCCTCCTCATATGATATCAGGGCTATTTTGAGTTAGGTAGATGCCCAGGGCAAAGATTCCTCAGATCTCCAATTGTCCATGACCTTTTTGGCTTCTTGAATCACCTTATACTGGAAAGAAAACAGAACAGGAAGAGCAGAATAGCATGAAAGTTACACAGTTATAGATTTAGTGTTGTCTAAACTCTGAGGAATGGAAATCTCTAGCACCAATACCAACACCTGCAGATTTGTGGAAAACTACTTGACCCCTTAGCCTGTTTAGAGGCCAATCATTTTGAAAGTAGGGATGGTGTGATAATTATGTGTTATGAAGTTATGTTATGGAAAGCCTCTCTAATTTCTGTAGATGGATTTGGTATGTATGATGTAAAGCAGTTGGATTAGCACCTGCCCGTATTTCAATGATGCGCTAGGAGTATAAGATCTGGATACTGATGTGGCTCCTCCTATGTGGAATGAGTGATCAGATTATGAAAAGGTGTCAAGTCCTAATCTGATGTATAGAAACCGTAAGTAGCGTATGAATGTTATAGCAGGCAAAAAGCTGACTAGATAGGCTAGGTGGTGGGTGGTAAGCAGTTTTGGTAGGTAATGATAGAAGGGTTCAGAGTTATGTGACTGGACAACTGGAATTATGAGTTGGATAATAGAATACTTGTTGTAATCATTCCATAAGATGACAATTTGTTTAGAGATGTAATAAAGATGGTTTTAGGAATGAGAAAAATCTCTGGGTGAAGAAACCTGTAGAAAGCGAACATTATATTAGTTGTGATAGTGGATAAAAATTCAGAACGTGAATAAATTATTGGTATTATTAAGTATTTTTATAAGTCACTATCTATATATAGACGTTGTGCTTTAGATTTTCTGGTCGCTAAACCATGTAGAAAATACTTAATATGTTGAGATTTGAGTGTGATCAAATTGAATTGTATGCCTGTCAGGTAGTTCTCTATGGTACTGAAGTAAGGTGTCTAATTTTGTGTTTAACTGATTTGGGAGTATAATAGGGGTGGAGTTAGTTGGTGTCCATGGGTGGCATAAATCAAGAAATGCAGATATGGTGCTTGGAGAAAACTATATCATAAAAATTGTCAAATGGGGGGGGGCATACTTTGGGGTGTAGGGTGTGCACAGTGGAAGGTGGGAAATTTCAAAGAGGAGGAGCTGAAAATCTGACAACAGAATAAGCTAAGCACATGGTGCATCAGGAGTCACATGCAAAGATGCATTACATAGCTAAAACAAGTAGAACAGTGGTATGAAACCAACTGAAAAAGAGCCTCGGACCATGTGAATGGACAATATGTACAGAGTAATGCATTAGAAACTACATTGTGAGTCACATGTAATGTAACATTACATTAGTAAAATGTAGTGAAATAGAGGAATATGAATGTGACAAACAATAGCAGAATGCTAGCAGCTTAAAAGCAGTATTAATAAAAATGTTCACACACATGGACAATGCATACAAGGAAATGCATGTGGAAGATTACAAATATAGAGCTTCAAAATCCTGGATATACTGATATATATACTTGTGAGATATTCCAGACCAACCCAATGGGAAGGATATGCAGCTGAATACTACCCCAAGAGATAAGGGTGAGCTAGGAATTCAATATGGACATAACATTGATGCCCTCCTGGTGTAGTATAACAAGAAAAGGTATAAAATGTGGTGAAATAGAGGAATGTGGATGTGACAACTAGCAAAATGCTATGAAGAAGTGGTCACAATAGCAGTTTGCAAGCAGTATTGATAAAAATGATCACATACATAGACAAGACATACAAGGCAATGTATTTGGAAGATTAATATGAACATGATATAGATGCTCCCCTGGTGTATTAGAAGAAATGATACCATGGAAGCCTAGAAAATTATGGGAACTCACAGAGGTGTATACACTGCAAAAATTCTTGTAGAAAAATAGCAACATGAACATATATGCAGAGAAGTAAACGTCTTAGATCAATGTGAACATAAATGAGACATAGGAGAGAGCGGCACATCTGAGATCATTAGAATAAGCAGCTAGACTAAGAAACAAAGATGCATAGTGTGAAGCCCTTACCAGCCCTGCAGGCAGTTGAAGCCACCTAAACACTTTAGCAAAAACCAAAATCCCAAACACTGACACCTACCTTGGCCAGTGAAGGAAGTGGAAGGCAGCAGGATGCTGGAGGCCACCGTATAGTTAGTGAACCGTTACTAAGGGGTGCTTCCGGCTGTGACATGAACAAAGCTGCAAGGAAGCATAGAAGACCGAAGGGTGCCAGTGTCGAAGTAAGGATGAAATGGTGAGGAGATTTTAAGAACAGCAGGAAGGCGCAGAGGGAGGCGCAGCTAACAGCAGTTAGCAGGGATGAATGAGGATAGCCAATGCTTAGCTAGATAAAATGGTTAAAAATGAAAAAAAATTAGGAGAGACACAAGCTTGAGGAAGAAGAAACAAATGTTAGTCAAACCAATAGTAAGGGACCACATTTCAAGTCAATTGATGCAACATGTGTGCACCTGATTGCCAGGTGAGTGTGGTTTAAGTAGGGGAGAAGGCTCCTCCCACAACTCCAGGATTACACACACACACATATATATATATATATATATATATATATATATATATATATACACACACACACACCCTGTGACCGTAATCGAAGATCCAACTATGTCAGCATTTAGCAGCAAACAGAAATGTTTATAGAACATTGTAAGTAAGAAGCATTAATCCATTCAAATACATGCTATGTTTGTATCCTAGATATTTTGACAAGATTCTCAGCGTTTCCATCGACTTCATCTGTCAAAACACTTAATGATCTAGGTATGTGAATATTAAGTTAAAAAACACAAATATATAGTGTAGCTTAAATTGAACAAATGTTATGCATTATATTTTGTAAATAAACTATGAAGTGTAGTTATATGGTTTCTCTTACAGCTCATGGTAAAGAGTTAATTCTATAGCAAATTATTTAGTGTGTTAAATTATTTTCTGTCAAATCCAGCTTTGAATATGTCTGTATGCTGTTGTACAATGAATCTTATGAATATGTTTAAAAATGTTAAAACATTCGGGGGCGTGGCTGAGCAGGCAAACAGGGCAGACGTGCTGGAGCTCTGCATTTTAATCGGGGCTAAACTCACTGAAAGCCCCTGAGAGGGGTCCATGGCGATTGGAGCACCCCAGTGACCATAGTGGCCGGTCCACAAACAACAGGTTCGTTCTTTTAACGAGCGGCCTTTCAGCCAGCGGACTGCACGTGACCATCACCGCGACGGGCGGCTGAGGCCTTCCCCCAGGCCACGACTTCCCCACCTAGCACTGACAGGGCCTGTTTGTGACACAGACCCCACCGCCACAGCTCTGAGCACACCAAACGCTGCTGGTCAGCAATCGGAGGCGGCGACGGAACTTACTGGGGGTCCGGATCACACGGGGGACACCCCGGAGGCAGAGGAGTGTGTCACATGCCGGCCCAGCCGTGGGAGAGCACTGCGGTGGCAGCCCGAGTGAAGAGAGCCCTAGCACAGGGCTGACAGCAGCAGAAATCAGCAAGCCTGCCTGTGAGGTAAGGTAGGGACAGAGACAGACTCCCTGAGCACAACATAGTCTGTAAGAATCTACCTCAAGGGCCCACACTACCCCTACTCCCACCGTCCATAGCATGACTATAAACATAAGGGGAAAGAGAGTGCACCTAACACAGAAGGTGTAGACCAGCAGAAAGACCCTTATGAGACCCTTCCACCCCCATCAGCCCACAGCTAGAAGGTCCTCTATAAGCCCAAACCAGGCTCACTAACATACAGAAGCCCATTCAACAGGGGCACATAGAGGGGGCTCCAAAAACCCAAAAAGAATCTGAAAGGGTCACAACAGCATGCAAGGAAATTGCAGCAGACAAAGTGTTAATCAAAGAAAAGACACAAGATTACAAAACTGTTTGCTTTTCAATCCTAACTGCCAGGCCAAGCCTTTGCTTGTATAACAGACTGTGCTAGTTGAACTCCGCTACCCTCTAGTGGACAAAACTCAAAATTACCACGCAAGTGGGAAAAATCAACAAAAGCTTAATCTTCAGCTACAAACTTTCTGGATGTGGCCAAACCAGTTCATGATCTTTTAATAGACTCAAAAAGATGTAACTAGGAAAGAGCCTGGGAACATAGGGACGCCAACATTTGCTCTGGGATAAGACAAGTGGAACCAGCTCTCTGGTAACAACTCGAATTACAGTACTCTCACTGAGATGGCGGGTGTCGCCACAAGGAAGAACAATAAAGGGATCCAATCTTACTGCCTACCCAAATCTTCTGCAAGCTCTCCTACCAATAAAACACCCATAGCCGCAGTCCACACATCAACGAACGCCGAAATGTCAGCACCTAGCACTAAAAGTGACATCCAAGACCTTAAAGACTTAATATCCAACTTCAGAGAGGAGGTCAAATCAGACATCCGGCGGGTGATGACAGAATTATCCACAGAAATTAAGAAGGTGGATGATAAAACAACAAAACTGGAAACTAAAATTTCGGAAATAATGCAACATAACAACAAACTAACAGAGGAGATCTTGGCTTTGAAGGACAAACAAGCTAGACAACTACTGCAACAAGAAGATCTGGAAAACAGATCTAGACGACAGAACATAAGACTGAGGAATGTGCCGGAGACGGTCAAAGACCTACACGCTTACATAAGCGATCTATGCGAATTTCTCCTCCCAAACATGCATCCGGAAAACTTGAGAATGGATCGATTTCACAGAGCCCTAGGCTTCCGTTCATCTCCACAAGAACGGCCAAGAGACATCATTGTGTAATGATATAGAAATCACAAAGTTGTGGAGACCAGTAGCAAAGGTCAGCAATAATCCAGTTCCGCAAACTTGTAGGTGAAAACAGGAACAAGGTTTATTGAAGTGATCAGAAACCACACAATAATCTGGCAAGGATCAATAGACAGGAAGTGCCTTATATAGGCCAAGTACCAGACACCTGACCAGATACAGCTGAAGAGACTTAGGTACTGATACAATTGCTAGCAGAGTCAAGCTTATAAGGTCTCAATGGAATTCACAACAGGCAGGCTGGCGCAGTGGTAGGGAAGAGGTATAGCAGCCTGGGGACCAGGGTTCAAAACCCAGCAGAGTCAATTCCTCACATTACCCCCGCCTCTATAGGTGCAGCCTCTGGATGCCCTATTACCTGGTTTAGCAGGGTACTGCACATGAAAAGACCGAAGGAGATCAGGAGCGTGAATATTGTCCACTGGTTCCCACGAACTCTCCTCCTCACCATAGCCTTTCCAGCGAACCAGATACTGAAGCTTGCTACTGAAGATCCTGGAGTCAAGAATTTTGTCCACTTCGTACTCATCCTCACCATCCACGAGGACTGGAGGTGGGGCAGGCAGGGCTCGGCCAGGGAAAGTGTTTTCATGAAAAGATTTAAGCAGTGCAACGTGAAACACTGGATGTATTTTCATGGAATTCGGGAGTTGTAAACGGAAAGTGACAGCATTGATCTGAGCAATGATCTCAAAAGGTCCCATGAACCTTTGACCCAATTTATGAGAAGGAATCCGAAGCTTGAGATTCCTTGTTGACAGCCACATCTTGTCACCAACGTGATAGACTGGGGCCTCCTTTCTATGCCTATCAGCAGCTCTTTTGTAACATTCCTGAGCCTCCAAAAGAGTCTCTTTCAACAGTGCTTGGGAATCACGTAAGGCCGTTAGCCGGTCAGTGACAGCAGGAATGGAAGTAGTAATTGGGAGACTGACTAGAAAGGTCGGATGGTAACCATAGTTGGCAAAAAATGGGCTCAAAGAAGTGGAGCAGTGTTGGGCATTGTTATAGGCAAACTCCGCCGTGGGTAGAAAATCCAGCCAGTCATCCTGCAGGTAACTAATATAGCACCGCAAATATTGCTCCAAAGTCTGGTTGGTTCGCTCAGTCTGTCCATTACTTTGCGGATGAAAAGCTGACGACAGATTTACATTAATACCTAGATTAGAACAAAAATGTTTCCAAAAACGAGACGTAAACTGCACTCCCCTGTCAGAAACTACTTCATCAGGCACTCCATGCAAGCGAAATATTTCCCGAATAACCAGGTCAGCCGTCTGTTTAGCTGAAGGGAGACCACGAGCTGGTATGAAATGACCCATCTTAGTTAACCTGTCCACAACAACAAGAATGGTAGTGTGTTCCTTAGAGGGAGGTAGTTCCACAATAAAGTCCATGGATATAGATCCCCAGGGACGATGAGGAATCGGAAGAGGCTGAAGCAAGCCAACAGGGGATGAGCGAGGAGTCTTATGTCTGGCACACACATCACAAGAGGACACATACTTCTTAACATCCTCATGATACTTCGGCCACCAAAAGGATTGGGCAAGTAGCTCTTGTGTCTTTCGGATTCCTGGATGACCTGCTGGTTTTGAGTCATGGTAGAGACGTAAAAGGTCCAGTCGCACTGACTCCGGAGCAAACAGACGTTGTTGAAAAATCCAAAACCCATTACGCATCGTCATATGGAGGTCACGAGGAGGATCACAAAGAACTGGGTCTTCAGCGTAGCCCTTTTTAATGCGAGACATCAGATCAGAAGGAAATGTAACTCCTATAAATATATCCTCTGGCAAGATGGTGGTCTTGGTTACGGTAGAATGGAGGGGGTCAGCTATTCTAGACAAGGCATCCGCCTTACCATTCTTGGAGCCAGGACGGTATGTAACCAAAAAATTAAACCTTGAGAAGAATAGGGACCAGCGTGCTTGTCTGGCTGACAGTCTCTTACAGATCACAAAAATCTAGAATGTATTCGATTAGCTGAGGACAGTAATTGGATGGGTAGCTCCCTCCAAGAGATGTCTCCATTCGGTGAAGGCAGCTTTTATAGCCAATAGTTCTTTATTCCCTATGTCATAGTTTCTTTCTGCTGGCACCATCTGGCGGGAATAGAAGGCACACGGATGTAACAGCATCTTAGGTCCAGTCCTTTGAGACAGTATAGCACCAACAGCTGAATCAGAAGCATCAACTTCCACAATAAATGGTAATTCCGGCTGAGGATGTACCAGGACAGGGGCAGAGGTAAACAGAGTCTTCAATCGGGAAAATGCGGTATCCGCCTTATCGGACCACTGAAAAGGAGTCCCCTTACGTGTGAGTTCAGTGATCGGTGTAATAACGGCAGAGAAATTCTTAATGAAACGCCTGTAAAAATTGGCAAACCCCACAAATCTCTGAACATCTTTTTCATTCTTGGGGATGGGCCAGTCCAGCACAGCTTTAATTTTACTTGCGTCCATACTTAAACCTTTGGGAGTTATTACATACCCCAGGAATTGAATGTCTGTTTGTTCAAACTCACATTTTTCTAGTTTAATGTATAGGCGGTGGGTACGAAGGCGCTCTAGAACTATACGGACCTGTTTTCTGTGGTTTTCAAGATTATCAGAGAATATTAGGATATCATCCAAATATGCCACAACAAACTGATCCAGGAGATCTCGTAGTACATCATTGATAAGATGCTGGAAAGTTGCAGGGGCATTACACAGCCCAAGAGGGAATACTAGATATTCGTAATGCCCGTACCTGGTTCTGAAAGCTGTTTTCCATTCATCATTGGGTCTTATGCGAACCAGATTATATGCCCCCCGAAGATCAAGCTTCGTAAATATTTTAGCTGAGCGGAGTCTCTCCAAAAGTTCAGGAATCAGAGGCAAGGGGTAGCGTTTTTTAACAGTGATGTTATTAATGCCCCTGTAATCAACGCATGGCCGTAGGCTGCCATCTTTCTTTTCTACGAAGAAAATAGGAGCTCCTGCTGGAGAAGTAGATGGTCGAATAAAGCCTTTGGCAAGATTTTCTTGGAGGTATTCACGAAGAGCTTTCAATTCAGGCTCAGAAAGGGAATATATACGGCAAAATGGGATAGCAGCCCCAGGCAACAGCTCTATTGGGCAATCATAAGGCCTGTGTGGTGGAAGCTGATCAGCATTCTTCTTATCACAGACATCTGCAAAATCCCGATATTGTAGAGGAAGCTTAGTCAAGTTTGTAGCAACCATTTCATTAATTGTTGTGGCAACAGGTGTTACCTTAGAGGGTTGACAATTCATTAAGCAGTGTTCTGAAGGAAAGGACAAAGTTCTGATCTTCCAATCAATCTGTGGGTTATGCAGAGCAAGCCAAGGTACCCCCAAAATCACTGGAAACTGTGTTGAGGAAATTAGGTGGAAAGAGATAGCCTCATGGTGATTCACTTCCACAGTCAACTTTAAGGGCACAGTCTCATGTGTAACCGGTCCTGACGTAAGTGGAGAACCATCAACTGTCTCCATTAACACAGGTGAAGAATTAGGGATAGACTGAATTCTATTTCCTGCTGCAAATTTAATGTCCATAAAGTTTCCGCCTGCTCCAGAATCTATCATAGCAGTAGTTGAAATTTTACGATCACCACATTGCAACGTGATAGACACCACAAAATGAGGATGTTGAGTCAACATACCCTCTTCACCAAGAGCCAGAGAAAACAAGGGTTGTGTGACAGAATCCAGTTGATCCGAAATCTGGGATTGGTGTCGAATCTGTGCACCCTCAGCCGCCATAGCTATTGTTCTTTTGGATTTGCTAGGGCAATTGATGGCATAGTGCCCTGCACTACCACAATACAGGCATAAATTGTGAGTTCGTCGCCACTGTTTTTCTTCGTTTGATAATGGCCCTCTTATTAGATTTACCTGCATAGCCTCTGGCTCAGAGTCTGTAGGTGTTTGTGGGATCGGAGTAGAAGTTCTTGAATAGGAAATTGGAGTAGTACTTGGTCTAAAAGAGCCCTGTCTTTCCAATCTTTTTTCAGAAAGTCTCCGATCAATACGGATAGCCAAACGCACAAATGCATCAAAGTCAGCAGGAAGATCAACACGAGCTAGCTCATCTTTTATAGCTTCTGAGAGACCTTTTCTGAAGTGGAACCTCTGGGCTGATTGGTTCCAGGTAGTATCAGCAACCCACTGTCTGAATTCAGCAGCATATTCAGCCACCGAGCGCCTCCCTTGATGCAAATGAAGGAGAGTGGCTTCTGCTGTAGCACATCGATTTGGGTATTCAAAAACTAGGCACATGGCCTCAAGAAAGTCATTTAGATTACCCAAGACTGGACTGTCTTGTTCCAGAAGAGGGGAGCCCCAAGCCAGGGCTTCATCTTTGAATAAGGAAAAAATAAATCCCACCTTCTCTCTTTCAGATGGAAATTGGTGAGGTAACATCATGAAGTGCAAACGGCATTGATTTAGGAAACCCCTAAATTTTTTGCGATCTCCTCCAAACTTTTCTGGCAGGGGCAAGCGGGCCTCTTGAGCAGGTGTAACAGTAGCAGCCGCAGCATCACGTGCCCTGTAGCTGGTATACTCACTGTGCATTGACTGACATTTATTTTGCAGTTCAGCTACCTGGTCCTGCAGCACTTGGATGGTCTGTGCCTGGGTCTGCACAGATCTTGCAAATAAAGCAACCTGCTGGGCCAATGCAGAATCTGTCCCGGCGGTCTCCATGAAAGGGCCAGATTATTCTGTAATGATATAGAAATCACAAAGTTTTGGAGACCAGTAGCCAAGGTCAGCAATAATCCAGTTCCGCAAACTTGTAGGTGAAAACAGGAACAAGGTTTATTGAAGTGATCAGAAACCACACAATAATCTGGCAAGGATCAATAGACAGGAAGTGCCTTATATAGGCCAAGTACCAGACACCTGACCAGACACAGCTGAAGAGACTTAGGTACTGATACAATTGCTAGCAGAGTCAAGCTTATAAGGTCTCAATGGAATTCACAACAGGCAGGCTGGCGCAGTGGTAGGGAAGAGGTATAGCAGCCTGGGGACCAGGGTTCAAAACCCAGCAGAGTCAATTCCTCACACATTGCCAGATTCCACTACTACTCCACTAAAGAATTGTTCATGAAGGCCGCAAGAAAAGGCATTCCCCCCATTGAAGGGCACACACCGCTGCTATTCGCTGATCTGGCTCCGAGCACCCTTGCCAAAAGGAGACAACTAAAACCGGTTCTGGACTGTATCCTGACTCACAGATGGAGGTACACATGGGGTTTCCCTTTTCGCCTCAATATCTCCAAAGAAGGAAAGTTCTTCACAGTTAGAACACTGGAGGAGGGCATCGACGTGCTTGCGGAATGGAACATCAAAGTCACTGTCGGAGAGAATCTGCGATCAACGGAAAACCCAGGAAGGAGGAGTCCTCCCAGGAACAGAGATAGAGACTGAATACAATGTGTTGTCACTTATTTTGCTCTCCTTTTTTTGTTCTCTCACTTCCTCTTTCTCTCTCTTTGTTTCCAATCTAACCTAACAAACAATGCTAGCTGAATCTGTTAATGACTAGGTTCAACAAGGTAACACCCACACCAGTGAAAGTTTTAATACACACTATAGACAGTTAACCCAGGCCGTAAAGGCAAAAGCATCACACAACTAGAAGGCGTCCCTACGGGCGCTAACAAGTAGACAGCCACAACCTCCACAGTAGGGAAAGTTTAGGCGGACCAATTCAGTGTCAGTTTAGAGACACTAACTGGCCCAACAGTTAAAAAAGAAGAGGACAGCAAACGCTCTCCTCATAGTAGTTTTAATTACCCCAACTTATTTAAGTAAAGAACACGATAAAGTTCAAATATACTGAGAGCTTTCCTGACCAACAGTGTGACACATAAACAGACTCAAGAACTTGGACTTTGTAGCCAGGGTTATCATAAGGAACTCCACTAGAGGAGGATTAGGAATTTGCTTAGGTACTAAGCCAAGGTTTCATAATTCCAAAGGATTAAGTACAGCTAAGTTGGCTCACAATTTGTCGTCTCTTTTCATTCGAGTACAGGTACTCTCCCACACAGCGAGCTACTGAGCGGTCTTCGGGGCGGATACCAGCAGGAGGCACAGGAGAACGAAGTGATAGACACCCCGAAAGGTGAGATAGTCATTTGCACGCACCAAAAGGTCAAACACCTCAATAAGAAATATGGACATTGCCATTGCGTCACATAGTGCTCATGGGCTAAACGAACCAATCAAGAGGGGGGTAGCCTTGAGAAATTACCAAAAACTAAATCTGGATATCGTAATGATTCAGGAAACTCACTTTAGAAAACAAGCAGTGCCAAAATATTGGGGGGGAGTCTTTACCCAGGCATTCCACTCCACCGCAGATACCAAACAAAAGGGAGTCACTATTTTGTTCCACAGAAGACTCAACTTTCAATTAAGTAAAATTCAAAAAGACAAAGATGGCAGGTTTATAGCAGTACATGGGTCCATACACGAACGTAAGGTTTCATTCTTGAACATATATGCCCCGAACACAGAACAAACGCCATTCTTTAAAAAAATACAGAAACTCACAGATAGCTGTGTAGACGGGCTTAAGATAATAGGAGGAGATATGAACGCAGTCCTAGACCCGTTCAAGGACAAGTCAAACGACCTAGGTACACAAAAAATCCCCACGGCGACCAAAGCATTTAAAAAACTCCTAAAATCAAACTGCATGATTGATACCTGGAGAAACATGAACCCCACGGAAAGAGAATACATATTTTTTTTCCGCCAGACACGGTTCGCTCTCCAGAATAGACTATATCCTGATCCCACAGAACGTAACAGGGAACCTCACGGAGGCCTCCATCTGCCCCATAGCATGGTCAGACCACGACCTAGTCAAAATCTCCATGAATAACCTGCTACCGAAAGGAAGTAACCCGAGGTGGTCATTAAATCCCAGTATACTGAACGACACAATCACACGTGATAAGGTCAGATCTGCAATAGCAGAATATCTTGACCTCAACACAGTAGGGGAGATAGACATAAATGGAATTTGGGCAGCTCACAAAGCAGTGATCAGGGGAGTCTGTATACAAATTAGCTCAATCAAAAAGAAAAAAGACCAAGCACAAATTTTACTCCTAAACCAGAAAATTGCAGAAGCACAGAAACTATTTGTTAGAGATAAATCACGACAGACCCACGAGAACGTAATTAGATACAAACAGGAACTAAACACTATTTTAAGAGGGAAAATGGTCACTATCCTACAACGAACTGAAGCTAAATTCTTCAGATACGCAAACAAACCCCATAGAATGTTGGCCACTAGACTAAAAGAAAAAAGAGCAAACTCATTCATAGCCAAAATAATCACCAAAAATAGGGAGACAGCTTTTAAACCGGATCAAATAGTAAATGAATTCAGACAATTTTATGCGGACCTTTATAGCAAAGCACCCGAGTCAGGCACCCCAACCCACAAACTAAAAATTGAAAATACACTAAATAACTTAAACATACCCCAATTAGACTCTACCAAAGCTGAATCACTATTAGTGCCCATCTCGGTCAAAGAAATACAAGACGCGATCAAGTCCACGAAAGCACACAGGGCCCCAGGACCAGATGGCTACTCCAACCTCTACTACAAACACATGAGCGACCTACTTAGCCCCACCTTACATAAGCTATTTAACAATTTCTTAGCCGGTGGAAAAATTAAACCGGAATTCTTAGAGGCTAAAATAATACTGATCCCTAAACCGGGCAAAGACCCATCCCAATGTGCTAGCTATAGACCAATATCTCTGATCAACACAGATTTAAAATTATACACCAAAATCTTAGCGTCCAGACTATCGAATCTGTTACCTGAAGTGGTACATCCAGACCAAGTAGGGTTCATTAAGGGGAGAGAAGCACCAGACAATACCAGAACAATTATTGACCTTATTGACATAACCAAAAATGATGAAGGCCGCGCAATGGTGCTGGCGCTTGATGCCGAGAAGGCATTTGACAGGTTAGATTGGTCATTTATGAACGCCACACTGAACAAATTCGGAATTCCGGAAGGTTTTCTGCGAAGCATCGCGTCATTATACTCGGTACCAACAGCACAGGTCACATACCAAGGACACAATTCACTAAAATTCGACATCACGAGGGGGACAAGACAAGGGTGCCCTTTATCACCATTGTTGTTCGCCCTCAGTATAGAGCCCCTAGCAATTGCCATTCGTCAGCACACTGACATATCGGGTATACGAGTCGGCCCAACAGATCATAAAATAAGCCTTTTTGCTGACGACATCCTGCTAACAATTTCAAACCCCCTGGTAAATCTTCCCAATCTATTCAAACTGTTATCTAAATTCGGCCCACTGTCAGGTTTCAAAATTAACACAAGTAAAAGCATAGCCCTTAATATATCGCTTCCTCCCTCCATGGAAAAACTACTAGCCAATAACTTCCCAATAAAATGGGCCCCAAATTCTATCAACTACCTAGGCATACAAATAACAAAATCAACTAAGACCCTATATGAAGCAAACTACCCATCCCTCATTAAACAATTAATTAGAGACCTGCACAGCTGGTCAGAACTAAAAATTTCGTGGATAGGAAAGCTACATGCCGTTAAAATGAACGTTCTCCCCAAACTGCTCTACCTGTTTAGAACTATTCCTATCTCAATATTAGCGACGGATTTGAAAAAAATACAAAAATTATTAATGAGTTTTCTGTGGAACAATAAAAAACCTAGAATAAACAGAGAAACAACTACTGCGACTAAGAAAGATGGTGGGCTCGGATTTCCAGACATTTCCAGGTACTTTAAAGCAGCTAGATTAGCACAACTAGTTAAGTGGTATGTCAGGGACTCCGGTATGGGTTCAATTAGAAAAACACATACTAGGGTCCAATGATTTAATCATGCGTCAGTTATTATGGCTCTCAACCCGGCAGGGCTTTAAGTTACCCCAATCAATACCATCTAGCGTGAGGCACTCAATTAACCTATGGAAAGATATAAATAGGAGGAATAGGCTACTAGGCCCAGAGTCAGGACTCAGCCCTCTATGGCCACTTTCAACTAACCCCAAAATAAACTCTAATGCTCAATACAAATGGTGGATTGATAATAATTGCTCAATTGCGGTAGATTTACCGGTGGTTAACCAAAAATGGTCCACCACCGCATTCTTAGAGAACAAATCCCTACCCCCAGGGGAATGGCTTAACCTACTCGCTATAAACCAAAGACTAACTCACATCAATAAGATTAAAGGAGGGCAAAGTCCATCCTTATTCGAAAAATGTTGTGTTAAATTCCCGGGAGGTAAAGGAAACATCTCCATAATATATAACCATTTAAGCGAATTAGATTGACCTCAACATAAATTTAGACAAAGACCAATGGAACATCATTAGAAAACAAGCCAAAATCACATCACTTAACGTAATTATGAAAGAAAACTCCTATAAAGTTATTATCAGGTGGTATCTAACCCCAGTAAGAATGCACATAGGAAACCAAACGATAAGTGACATATGCGAGAGGGGCTGCAACCAGACAGGGAGTCTAATTTATAAACTATGGGAATGCCCTATGATTAGACATACCTGGGTGGACACTTACAAAACCCTGGAGAAACTGTGGGGTCAAAGCTATCCCATGAGACCAGAGTAGGCCATCCTGGGATTACCGGTTGAAGGGATGTCCAACTCAGAACAATTCCTAACCAACCAAATTTTCCTAGCAGTTAGGATAGTAGTAGCCGCCCATTGGAAATCACCCACCCCATCATTCGAAGTAGTCTTAAACAAAATTTAGTTTGTTCGTTCCATGAGCATTTTGTCCGCTGAGGTTGACCATAACTACAAGCGCTGGGCCTCCTGCTGGGCCGCCTGGGAGACAAGACGTGGCAGATGAATAGGGTGAGTGAGACTTTTCCCTCTAAAGGAACCTTTAAGGGTACCATAGCAGAAGTTGTCTTAACCTACCCAACATCATTAGCCCCACACAATAACCTAAACACAGAATATTCACCCTATTAGTTGCTACTAACCTAGCTCAAGACAACAGATGGTCAGGAAACCAAGTTTATAAAAGTTCTCCCAGAGTTATGGGACTTCATTAACTATAGTTTTTTTATTAGTTTTAAGTCAATTAAAAGCTAGCTTCAGCTATTATAATACCAGAAAAACGGAAAAGAGAGAGGAGTTTTGGACAAGCAGATGACACACTAGAAAACAGATATGTGAAATACGTTTAATGTTAATTCCTATTTATCACTTCTAATGTTTTTGCTATACTATGTTGTATATCTGTTCTGTCTAATAAAAACCAATTATAAAATAAAAAAAATAAAAAAATGTTAAAACATTCCACAATATATTCTATATCGTTTTTTTAGTAAAATTGACATTAACCTCAAAATTTCCAAACCCTTCATCTGGGAGAGTAAAGAGAATTCCAGGTATGTGATTATGTATCTTCAAATACATACATATATATATATATATATATTATAGCTTAAACAGACCATATTTTATACAATATATCTTTCCAAACAAACTATGGGTTCAATTCCATGATTGCCTATGGGACCTTTAATCATAACCAAGGGGGTCCCATGGCACCTAGCTTTAATCTCGTAATGGACTATGGGGGTCCATGTAAACCTCTGTGGGAAGATAGGGTCTATGGAGGTACATAAGGACAACTATGGTAGAATTTAGGGTGCCATGGTGGTCCATAGATATTCGCATAGTAGGGCGTTTGACCTAGGAGCCATGTGGGTCCATAAGGACCTGCATGGATATAGATTAAAATCCTATGGGCGTTCAAAAAGATCTCCATGGTTAAGTACCACAAGGGTCACAGGTACCAAGTACCATGGTAACAGGATAATATTGGATTAATATTAGTTGTCATGAGGGTCCAAAAATAAAACATTTTAATGGCAACAATACCATCTAAAAACTAGGAAAATGAAGTGACTACATTTTTAGCTTTGCAAACATAAAAACAAATAAGAAATGAATTAAATAATAGTAATGTCAAGTGCAATGTGTTTATGACCATCCACCTATCACCAGTTCCCCTGTATTAGCTAGGTATTCCCCTTGATTCACCCTCAATGCCTGCTACCTCGAGAAGCCTGATAATCCCCCACAATTCCCCACTCACTACCTGCAGCTCTTTTACTGTGGGGTGGGTGTTTCACATGCTCCATGGGGTTCCCTGTGGATAACTATGAGGCTTTTAACCATATCCATGGGGGCAGCTATGGACCCCCATGCAACTTAACTTTATCCCTGTTACAAACACTGTGTTAGATGTATAGAGTTAGGGATTATAGGTGTCCTTGTGATCCCCCATGAACAAATTATGTATTTATCTCATAGGCCTTTTCCTGGTCAGTATTTATCAGTCGACCTGTTTCACATTGTAAATTTCTAACATTTGGTAAAAATCCCCAGAACAAGCTCTAGGCTATTTGATAGGGTCCCTTCCAAATTTTCCGGAAACTAGCTAACACCACTTTTGTGGTAGCTATGGATAAGCAACAGCAAATTCAGAAGGTGATTCACATGAATCGGAATTCCCAAGTAATGGCCTTATTCCTAGCAGAAAGGGAAGATTCTGAGGAAAGGGTACTACCCGACATGTTTGCCTCTGCCGATCGGTCCCCTGTTTCCATTATCCCGACAACTTGTCATCATATGGCATGAGGGCTGTTTTGAGTTAGGTAGATGCCCAGGTCAAGGATACCTGAGATCTTCAGTTGCCCATGACCCTTTTGGAAGGGGGAGTGATTGCTATGACAGCCTTCACCTCAAGATTATTTCTTGTTAAAACTGTGGTGTTGCAGGTTGCCATGGCTCACCCTCTGCTCTGCCCAAGGGATAAAGGACATTTCAGAATATTGATGTCCTCAAATACCCACCAGAACTTACTTTTCCTGGAAATAAAACAGAACAAGAAGAGCAGAATAACATGAAAGTACAGTTATATATTTGGTGTTGTCTGAACAATGGAAATCCTTAGCACCAATACAAACACCCGCAGAGGATCGGACCCAGCTGGTTAAATACATGCATTGGCTGTTCCAGATGGTCCCTCCTCTTGATATATATATATATATATTACTATAGAAAAGCTTAAGGCTGTGACAGTAATAAAAGATCCAACTATGTCAGCATGTAGCAGCCAAAAGAAATGTTTATAGAAGGTTGTAAGAGTAAATAAAAAAACATGAATCCATTCCAATACATTCTATATTTGTATTTTAGACAATTTGACAAGATCCTCAGTATTTCCATCTCATTCATCTGTCAAAAGACTGAAAGATCTAGGTATGTGATGAAACTATGAAGTATAGATATACCAAATGGTTTCTCTTACAGCTCATGGTATTTAATGTGTTACATTATTTTTAGAGTTATTTTTTATGCTAAATATCTGTAGCCCATAGTGAGCAAACCCTCTTTCTATAGTTCTTGTATGTTGTTGCACAATGAATCTCATGAATACGTTTAAAAATGTTAAAACATTCCACATTATTTAATATTGTTTTTCTAGTGAAATTGACATTAACCTCAAAATTTCCAAATCCTCCACCTGGGAGAGTAAAGAGAATTCTAGGTATGAGATTATGAATCTACAAATACATATATATGACCAGGTAATTAAGTTATCTGGGATTGTGGGAGGATCCCCCTCCTACATCCTTTATAAACCACCTCCTCTCACCTAGCCTTTGCACACGTTTTCTTGCTTATCACTTGCAAGTTACTTGTGCTCGGCTGCTGGCCTATTCAGTTTGCTCCCTGTTCTTCGGCCTCCTGTGAGTCTTCTCTCGGCCCCCTGCCTGCCTCCTTCTCCTTGCACCGCTTCTCTGCTTTGCCCTCCCTCCGCAGTCCCCTACTCCCTCTCTCCTCTGTGTGGCCTTCTTCTCACTTGTAGTTTTATCCTCCTTTCATGCCTCGTCTCCTGGACGTTCGTATTTTGACCCCTTTTTCTTTCCTCCTCTCACCCAGCTTACCGTCCGACTTGTGCCTCCTCCATTCCCTTTCATATGGCCCGTCTCTCCTTCTCCCACTCCTCCACCTTCAGCCTCCTCCTTACCTCCATCCAATCACCCTCCTCTTCCTTCATTCGGCCACATTGTGTGGCACCCTCAGTCTCCCTACATTCGGCCGCAACGCGTGGCACCTTCAGTCTCCCTGCATTCAGCATCGCAGCACTAGCATCACAGAATCTCTTCCTGCCTGCCAAATCTTGCATATTGCGAGATCTCGGTTCCATTGGCCTCCGCAACAGCGTCATCTGCTTGCCATATTCCATCACTGCACTGCCCGTTACATATTTTATAATTGAACCACACCAGCTCCCTCATGTATAATTTCAAGATCCACTCTTTCAAGCATATTTTTTCTCTTCTGCCCTGATTTATCCTCACGCTTCATTCTCACATATTCCTCCTTTATTTTAATTAATTTTTTATTTTCCTCCTCTCCCCTCATTTTCCATTCTCACTATTTTTACTGCATTTTCCTTCCTTCTTCTCTCAGGCCGATCTCCACTGTTTTTTTGACCGCCCCTCTACTACCATCCTACGCAACCTCTCTCTGGTGTTTCTCTTACCTCTTCATTAACTAAAGCTATACCTACACCAATCTACTTGCCTTTCTTCGACACTATGCTCTCACCGTCACCTCTAATCGTACCTCTACTTTTTGCCTGCTCACTATTCATCATTCTTTCAATCATCACTGTAAATATTGAATCTACCCCTCGAAATATCGGTTGTCGAGCTTCCTTCCTAGTCCATCATTCACTCCTCCCAAACGCCTTCCTTATTCATTTCTACTCTCTTAGGACTTGTCTTGGCTGACCAACTTCATTCCGATGTGGAGAGCACCCCCTCGATGGCTGCGTCCTCACCAGCCCGCACACCTTCCACACCGCCTCCCGAAACTTCCCCAAAGCATTGGACAATCCCACGGATGACACAGGAGCTCACGGCTCACGGTATCCCTTACCTTGCTTCGGCGAAAAAGATGGAACTCTATCATCTGCTACAAGAGACTAACTGACCTCATGCCCCTGCCGCTCCACTATTGAAGGATCAATTTACCCAGCTCCAGTGCATGATGGCTGACATCATTGATTCAAACAATGCCCTACAAACTCATATGGCCCGACTGGTAACTCTGGCTCCATCCATGGCCATCATCCCAATTTCCGCTTTATCTGCAGACCGAGGTGAGACAATCCCATCTCCTCCTGTGATCATGTCTTCTCACTTTATCCCCGACCACCTATTGTTGAAGGCAAAGAGGTCAACCTCGTATATATACTCTTTCCATCCACTGACTCTCCTGACCCTCGCACTATTTCTCAAGGCGACATATCTGTCACAATTCGTGCAAAGGACCCACGTCTGCAAAGGAAATTGACAGTCACCGAATTAGTCTTGGCTTTCGGCATCTACCATGATGTAGTGAGCTCTCTATACCCTCATCGAAGACAGGAACTCGATGACCACATGCACTTAATAGTCGATTTAGCGTACCGCTATGGCGGTTTCGCCTTCTACGATTATCATTGTTCCTTTAAAGCCCAAACTGCCGCCTCTCTCCAGCGATTCAACTTCCAGACTAACTGGGAACAACTTGATCACAACCTTTTCTGTCATTACTTTGCTGGCATACGATCCCATGTATGCCAGCACTGCCAATCACCCTACACAATTCCACTTTCTGCCCAAATATCAAACCACAGTCACTTCTTCCTTGTCCAATTCCTACCGTCACATTACTAGAACCTTCACCTTCCACTTCCTCTTCACGTCCCTCTGAAGATCGCTTAGGAAGTCCTGTTCACTACCTAGTAGCTGCAGCCATTTGCAATACTTTTAACACGCATGGCTGCAACTTCAGTGGATGTAGATTCCTGCATGTCTTTTCCCACTGTCACAAAGCTCACGCTAAAATGATTGGCCCTTTGCTGTCTCAGAATAAGTGACAATTAGCCCTCAACGTTCCCGCCTTCCCACACCTCCTCCATCACCATCCTTCACTCCAACTCCGGACCTTCCTCACATCAGGTTTTCTTCATGGTTTCCACACAGGGGGGTTAGCATTACCTCAGACTCCCTTACTTGCGATAATTTACAGTCCGCAGTGCAGGAGCCTGGGGTGGGGTAGTGGGGGCACTCCTTACCAACGAAATCAAGAAAGGCTATATCCTAGGCCCTTTCACCTTCCCTCCTTTCCCTGTATGGTGTATCAACCCTGTGGGTATAGCTACTTGTAAACATTCGTTAAAGAAACGATCAGTCATCGATCTCTCCACCCCTCACAGACACACTGTACACAGAATTAATTCACCCTATTCCTGCTCACGAATATTTGCTTCAGTATGCCAAAGTTGATGACGCAATAGCCTTCATCCTGCAAATTGGACCTAAGTCTTGGTTGTCCAAAGCCAATATACAGGACGCCTGCAAACAGCTTCCTATACATCCTGACCTCTGGCACTTACACGGAATCAGATGGCACGGACTTCATTACTTTGCCCATAGGCTCACCTTCAGATCCAGAAGCAGCCCGAAGATCTTCGATGTGTTTGTGGAAGCCCTTTGTTGGATCTTCCTTAATATCCATCGCTGCTCCTGTGTCATCCACTATTTAGATGATTTTTTGTTCATCGAGCCACCGCGATCCACTCAGACCAACCTCAAAGATGCTATAACACTCTTCAACCATCTTCAAATCCCATACGCCGCAGAAAATAATCTGGGCCCATCTCACAAACTAGAGTTCCTAGGCATAATCTTAGACACCCCCGCCATGGAATTCAGGCTCCAGCCAAATAAACACCAACTTCTGCAGGAATACATCCGATCCATCTCCTTTACAAAGACCGGACCAATCAAGGAGTTACAACGACTTCTAGGCCACTTCAATTACGCCACTAAGATATTACCTCAGGGCCAGCCTTTCACAAGCAACCTCCTCTCAGATCTGTGCAACCCTCAAGCAAACTCTGATTTCTACTCTCTGTCATAATGCCATCCAAGATCTCGAACTCTGGAAAGTTTTTCACGACTACTGGAACAGAAGATCTTTCTGCCTTTCACAATTATCACCGAAACTCCTCATCTTCACCACCAATTCTCACTTCAAGATTCTATGCGCCCGCCAAATACTAACCCCCCCACTGGCCATATTTCCTGTCCTCACAGACGCCAAATTGTGGCATCCCCTCTGGAAAAATAGCCCAGTTCTAGTCCCTACCGTCAGCCTCGTAGCCTTTAACATTCTCAAAGCTCCTGACTTTATCTCAATGTCCTTCCACAGGGAACTTGCGTTACTATCCTTGCTACATAATTTTCAGATTCATCCTGAATTTGCATCTGACATTCCGCACCCTTCTCTATTTGACCCCCCAGGACTACCAATCAGTGCCTCCCAATTTATACTGTCCTGACCTCCTACCCGACCTACCGACTTGACTATTCTCCTGAATCAAGTCGATGATCCTATCATGCATGCCCTCGCACCTTCCACAAACTTGCTTGGGACCTTTTCAACTCCTTCATTTCCACTCATCATATCTTTCCCCCTATTACATTACAAGTCTTTCGCCTCTCACTGTCACTCCTGCCTCCACGAAACCACCATTTTTACCTATGTCACTGGCATTCAGTTCCACCCTCTCGAACCCAACTAACCAACCTTTCTTTCATTTCCGCTCTCCCACCAAATTGTTTTTGAAAGGACTTGCTAAAAGGCCTACTCCATCTCCTCCATCACAGGTGATTTATTGAAACGCATCTGCGATCTTCTCCTCACCAATCATTTAGAACCTTCCACATCCCTCACCATTCGGGCCGCCAACTCTTTGGTCTTTTATGGGTTTCTTCACCCAAGCAAACTCACCATATCTGCCACTCAAACTAGATACCTCACCCTCCAAGACCTTTCTTTTTCACTCAGCTCATTTACCCTTCATCTTTACTCCACCAAAAATAGCCTTTCACCTGTGTCTATAACCTACTATACTACTCCCGACACTACCTTAAGCTCCATCGCCACCTCTATGTCCCACAAAAGCACTTTTCATCCTCTCCTGTCTATATCCAGCCAACCACCACCTTCATCCACTACATACGCTTCACATTGTCACGCCTCGGGCTTAACCCTTTTCTTTACTCAGGCCACTCCTTCCGTGTAGGCGATGCATCCTCTGCTTCCAAGAACAACATACCAGCCCACATTATCAAGGCTATGGGGAGATGGAGGACCACCTGCTACACCCGCTACATTCCTGACCCCTTATCTGAAGTTCGCAACGCTTTCAAGAATCTCACCTGCTAAATGTAAATTCCTGGCTCTTTTAGCAGGCATCTACGGGCGTAGCTAATCAAGGCACACCTCAAGCTACTCAGGGGGGGGGGGGGGGGGATACAAACACAAATGATCAGGTAATTAAGTTATCTGGGATTGTTGGAGGATCCCCCTTCCACATCCTTTATAAACCAACTCCTCTCACCTAGCCTTTGCACACGTTTTCTTGCTTATCACCCCCTCATCCCCTCATTTCTTGCTTCTTCTCGACCCTTGGCCCTCTTAGTGGGCATCAGAGCAGTATTATCTGCGTATATGAGGTTGTTGATATTTCTCTCTGCAATAATAATTCCAGTTTTGGATTCTTCTAGTCCGGCCTTACGAATGTTGTATTCTACATATAAGTTGACTAAATAAGGTGACAATATACAGTTTGGTTGCACTTTATACCCAGACTTGAATCAATCAGATATTACATGTTTGGTTCTGACCATGCCTTCATGATCCACATACAGATTCCTCAGGAGGTGGATGAGATCCTCTGGTACTCTCATCTCTTTTAACACATTTTGTTGTGATCTATAAAACAGAGGTGTATGTTTTATTCTGTTAAAGTATTGCTTGCATTAAGCAAACACAATTTGGAAAATTCAACAATGGTCAGTAGACTGGAAAAGGGTCAGTCTGTATCTGCATTCTCAAAAAGCAGTGCCAAAGAGTGAGCCAATTACACATGCCAGCAAGGTAATGCTTAAGATCCTGCAATTTTGGCTCCAACAATATATGGGCCGAGAACTACCAGATGTGCAAGCTGGGTTTCTCAGAGACAGAGGCACAAGAGATCAAACTGCCAATGTCCGCTCGATAATAAAGAAAGCAAGTGAGTTCCAGAATTTGTTGTTTACCTCTGCTTCAAAGACTATTGGCTGTGTGGATCACAATAAAATGTGTCAGGTTCATAAAGAGTTGGTAGTACTAGATCATCTCATCTGCCTCCTGAAGAATCTGTATGTGGACCAAGAAGCCTCTGTCAGAAACGGACATAGAATAACAAGGAATGCGACAAGGTTGTATATTGTCACCTTATTTATTCCACATACACATGGAATTCATCACGTGTAAGGCCAGACTGGAAAGATTCAAAGCTGGTGTATTGCTTGGTGAAATATCCACAACCTCTGTTACGCTGATGATACTACTCTAATTGCTGAAAGTGAGAAGGAACTAAAGGACCTATTGATGAGTGTGAAAGAAGCAAGTTCAAAATCTGGCCTTCTGCTCAACATTAAAAAGACAAAGGTCATGGCAAACCACAATCTCAGTTCTTGGCAAATGGAGAAGATGTGGAGGCAGTGACAGATTTTATTTTCATGGGTTCAAAGATCTCTGCAAATGGTGACTGTAGCCATGAAATTAAAAGATGTTTGTTTCTGGGGAGGCCAGCTTTGGTAAGTCTGGACAAGCTACTAAAAATTATAGATATTACTTGATCAACAAAGATCTCCATTGTTAGAACTATGGTATTCCCAGTAGTAACATACTGATTTCAGAGCTTGACCACAAAGAAGGCTGAAGGCCATAGAATTGACTCATTTGAATGTGGTGCTGGAAAAAACTGTTTATAGAGTCCCTTGCACTGCAAGTAGATCCAGCCAATCAATACTAGAGGAAATTAAGTCAAAATATTCAGTGGAAGGTTTTATTATTATGGAATTATTATTATTGCTGATCTCAAAATCAACACATAAAAGAAAATAATATATAGAATAACATGATTCATGATAGATGGTCACAGATTGGTTAGTATTACACACTGCATTGATTATTAATCAAGCTCAAAATACAAAGCAACTATATTGCTATATTTTTAATTGCTATTCAAGTTAAAAAATAGATAATCAGCATATTTTTCCTTTTACAGTAATAACAAATATCTACAATACCTACAATTTCTACAATATCAACATTCCTGTGACGGGAAAAACACGTAACACAGGTAATTACAGTTTAAATAGAGTTTACTGTTTACAACTGTAATAGAAATAAAACATGGATAAATATCATAGCATAAATTAAAATAAGTGGAGAGAGGTGGATGAGAGGGAGCAGGGAGAGAGAGTGCTATAGAAGAGGGTGAGAAGGTGAGAGGGAAAGCAATGATAAGAGAGGGAGAGCAGTAGGAACGGCTTGGAGTGACAGTGTTGGGAGTTCTGGGAGGGGGAGTTTAGTAGGAGAGCTTGAGGGAGGGATGCAGTCCATAATTTAGACACACATTGTACCTGGTCCCAGGGTGATGGTGATGGGGAGGAGCAGA
>JAPZIH010000061.1:37500-43811 GCA_027410445.1 Discoglossus pictus | reverse complement strand
AGTGCAATTAGGTAAATTACACCAGATAATTACAGTCATTTTACTGAGGAGCTATTGGTTACATTCCTACAATTACTTTTATGAAGAACTTCACCTAAAAATGTGCAATATGTTGGAATAGAAATAGATCACCATCTGGACTCTGATTTATTACTTGTATTTGTATTTATGCTGCTGTGGAATCGGCCATTTTGTGTTCAGTCAGCCATTTGTTTGTTCAGTCAGCCATTTTGTGTTCAGTCAGCCATTTTGTGTTCAGTCTGCCATTTAGTAGCTCAGCTGCCTGAGGTGTGAGCTGACTATGAATACACAGGAAGTTTGTTTCTGCAAAGCGTGTAAGGGGCAGTAACTACAGCCAGAGCTCCCAGCAGCATTAATGGGAAGCTCATTAGTTTACGCACCTTAGGAAGTAACTGCAGCAGCAGGCAAGAACACAACATGGGAACTATTGGAGGTGAAACCACTGTTAGACATGAAAGAAACACTCTAATCTCATGTTATATATATAAAATGAAATGCTGAGGTGTGTGACAGATTTAAGCACCTGAGAGGGGCAGTTGGGGGCGGGACTAGAATGTTGATGCAGTTTGAAGTTACTGGTCACTCATTCCTGGCACCATTTTGTGTCTCAGTATAAATGACTTTCTGTTAGTATTGGCTGCTATTAATCATTTCATGCTACTCCACAGTAAGAGTTACATCGTCACAATGGAGGTTCCCATAAGATATAGATTAATACTATAGGCATAACAAAGTACTTTATCACTTGTGTAATATTGTATTTTCTACTTCCAAGATCCCGTCTGTACCACACTGATACTATGAGCCCCTTTGCTGCGCCATTTCATCCTCTCTCCATTCTCTACTCACGCAGATACTCCAGACCTCATCTTGTTACTCTGCACCCGGCAGTTCCTGTCACAATATTTCAGGAGTCATTCTAGATAATGGAGGTAAGTGATACTACTGTGCATTTGTACGTGATTTATTGTTAGGTTTTAATGTGTTATTACAGTAGTCAGTGTTGTATTTAAAGGGCCACCTAATTCAGCGCAATTTAGACCAAATCACAGAAAAGCATGATAAAATATGTTTTGAATGTTTAAAATACCGTATATACTTGAGTATAAGCCGTGGCACCTATTTTACCACAAAATACTGGGAAAAATGAGTGACTTGAGTATAAGCAGAGGGTGGGAAATGTGCTGCCCCCTGTGTCCCTCTTGTGCCCTCTGTGTCCCCCCTCTCTCTCCCGTGTCTCTTCTCCCCTCTCCCTTCCCTGTGTCTCTTCCCCCCTCCCTTATCACCCTCCTCAACCCCCTTCCTCATTCTCAACCTCCCTCCTCAACCCCCTTCCTCATTCTAAACCTCCCTCCTCAACCCCACTCCTCATCCTCAACCTCCCTCTTCATCCTCCCTCCTCATCCTCAACCACCCTCCTCAACCCCCTCATCCTCAACCGATTTTGCAGACATGATCTAGGAGCTTTTGTTGGTGGATGAGCTCCATCAGGTGGAGGAAAGTATGGAAACACAGGAGGAGGTTACAGAACCTGACCCAAGGCCAGTTCCAGAGATGGAGCTTACTGCAGAGGAGGAGGATGAGGTATTCCAGAGATTCCAGGGGTGGAGGTCTGTCATTCCAGAGGCACAAGTGATGGCCGTCCGGACCCAACTAAGTTGTGAGGTACGGCTACAAAACAGAAAAGAGACTATCCATTCCTCTCTAGGATCCAAGGAGGGAAAAGATATAGGGGCAGCCAGACTAAAAATGGCATACAGCAGTGTCAAGCACTTCTGTGATAAGAAAGGGGACATTGGTGGTTTCCTACAGGACTATGAACATCTGTGTGACTTGCATCAAGTGCCAGAGAAGGAGTGGATTACACTGATGGCTAGCAGACTAAGTGGGAGAGCTAGTGAGGCATTCAGGGCAATTTCTAAGGAGCAGAAGACCTATGCTGAGACCCCTGGAGAGTGTTGCTAAACAGGTATGCTGTTACCCCTGAGACTTACCTGCACAAATTCTTAACGTACACCAAGGGCCCCGGGGACACCTACTCTAAAGTGATGTGTCGGATGAGGCATGCCTGCCTCAGTTGGTGGAAAGGGAAGGGGGCAACCACATTTGAGGAAATTTTGGAAGTGGTCCTCATTGAACAATTGTATTTTATTTGTCCTGAGGGACTGAGAGCATGGGTACAAGATCGAGACCTCACTACAGGGGAGAAGGCTGCCCACCTAGCTGATCATTTTGGGGCTACCAGGGGTGAGACCAGGAATAGGGGCCCCAACAACACTAACTAAGGGGTACCCCCAGTCCAAGCACCATTCCCCGCCCGCCCTGTAGCCAACCTCGCTAACCCTGCCACTTTCCAAGATGGCAGCCAACCTCAGGTGGCCACTGGAGTGGCCCCACATCCCACAGTGCTTACCAGCTCTTGTCCTGTCACTCTGAACACAAGGGGCGGGGGGGGGGGGTGCTATGGGGTCATCAACCAGGGCACATGAAAAGAGAATGCCCCAATGTGCCGCCCAGGGAAAACAGCCATTCCACTAAGCCTGTCTACTATGTGGGGGAGTGAAATGTGGAGTGATCCAGACCAGACCCAGAGAGGGGGATTTCTATCACCCCATCCATGCTGTGCAAACCAGTTCAGATGGCAACAGGAACCAGCATTTCCAAAAGGTTTTGGTCCAGGGAAAGGAGGCAAGGGGATTTTGAGATACAGGAGCTGCAGTGACTGTGGTCCATCCGGAAATAGTACCACACACAGCCATGCTCCCTAAGATCATGGAGGTCATGGTGGCTGGAGGTCAAAAATATTTCATCCCAGTCCCCCGCTTGCAGTTTGAGTGGGGCACTAGGAAAGGAGTTTGTGAAGTGGGAGTTATACATGGGCTCCCAGCTGAGGTTTTGTTGGGCAATGATTTGGGGCATCTAGAGAGCCGGGATGTCACTGTTGTGAACAGATTGCAAGCTGCCAAGGTCACCAGGGATGGTCTAAACGACGAGGATGATACTGGGTACCTGGAAACTGGGGTAAGTCCATTACCTGCTGGGAAACTGGGTCTGGGTTTGGCTACTGTAGGAGAAGTGAAGGTACCCTTGGCTGGGGCTAGGCAAAGGGCTGACAAGCGAGAGAAGGGTCCTGAGGGAGATGAGTATGTGTGGGAAGAAGGATTGCTGTACAGAATTACCTCTGAACATGAGGGAGATGGGATGAGAGAGGTAAAGAAGCAGATGGTTGTTCTCCAAAAGTTTAGAGGGAGATTGCTAGAGATAGCTCACAAGGTACCCTTAGTTGGACACATGGGGGTGAAGAAGACACGGTTTCTCCTTACCAGGGTGTTCTACTGGCCGGGGGTGAACAGGGATGTTAATACTTACTGTAGCTCCTGTGATGCCTGCCAGCGACATGGCCGCTCCATTTCATAGAGTGGCTATTAACCTGATAGGACCCCTGGTGAGGAGCAGCAAGACTGGGAAGCAGTTCATTCTGACCATAGAAGACTATGCCATCCGATATCCTGAAGATGTTCCCTGGTCTAAGATTTTGGCTACCAAGGTAGCAGAGGCTTTATTGTTTTTTTTTCTCCCTAATGGGGTTCCCTAAAGACATCCTGTCTGACCGGGGTACCCAGTTTATGGCTACAGTAACCCAACAATTATGGAAGTTATGTGGTATCAAACACCTGAGTTCCTCTCCATACATCCCCAGACCAATGGCCTTTGTTAGAGGTTCAATTGTACCCTTAAGAAAATGCTCTGTACTTTCACAGAGCAAGAGAAGGATTGGGAGTGTCTACTTCTCTACCTTCTCCTTGCCTACCGGGAACTACCACAGGAGTCCACGGGGTTCTCTCCCTTTGAACTCCTTTATGGTAGACAGTTAAGGGGACCTTTGAACGTGATCAGAGAAGCATGGGAAGGTGACTATGGGCAACACCAGGTTTCGGTAGCCTGATACGTCCTAGCTTTCAGGGAGAAACTAGCCATGTTAACTGGTTTGGTTAGGGACCACATGCAAGTGGCCCAAGCCAAAGCCAAGAAATACTATGATAGAGGAACTAAGGAGAGGGAACTGGAGGTAGGACAAGAAATTTTGATGTTAGTCCCACATCCCGAGGATAAGCTCAAGGCAATGTGGGAAGGGCCCTACCCAATTACTAAGAAATTGAACCTCCATACATATGTGGTAATGGTAGACCCGAGAGAAAGGTCACAAGGGTGGCCCACATAAACAGGCTGAAATAATACCAGAGACGCCCCCAACATTTGCTAGCTATTTGTCTGCCTACCGGCAGTGACCCACAGGTAGGAGTCCTACCTGACCTGTTAGCCCCATCTGGGATTAACAATCAGATGGAGGTGGTAGGACAGTCCTTAAATTTAATTGCAGCCCTCCAAAGGCAGCTGGTGGAAATCCTGGCCCCCTACCAAGCCCTATTCTCTAGATTGACTATTCCCCCCAAAAAATGTCAGTCGGCCAGGGCTGAAGTACAGTATTTAGGTCATTGGGTGGGCTGTGGGTGGATTAGGCCATAACCAGCCAAGGTATAGGGTATAGCTGCATGGCCCACCCCCCAAACTAAGAAACAGGTAATGGCTTTCCTGGGGACCACGGGTTATTACAGAAAATGAACCCCTGACCGACTTGACAAAGAAGAGGATGCCCAGGATGGCGGACTGGATCCCTGCTTTTGAGGTTGCCTTCCGGGCCTTGAAGGATGCTCTCCTGTATTAGCTGCTCCCGACTATCAACGGCCCTTTATTGTACAAACAGATGCTTCCATGTATGGACTGGGGGCTGTGTTAAATCAAAAGGATGAGCAGGGATGTGAGCACCCTATTGCATACCTCATCCAAAAGCTGCTACCCAGGGAGGTGGCATATGCAGCAGTTGAAAAGGAGTGCCTGGCTGTGGTATGGGCCCGTAAGAAGCTGCTTAAAGGGATTTTCAAAAAAAACCTTGGTCCTACAGTGGCAGAGTAGGATCATTACACCCTCCTCATACGATAAATACACTGATGTACACACTATTTAGACCCACTCCCATTATATATATTATAATATTACTATACCCTGGTATATGTTCTTGTCTTTATCCCACTCGCATCTGGTAACCAGTCACAGACAAATAACCCACTATAGAGAGACAGACAGACAGCTCCACTACCATCACTCTGTAGTGTATATATATATATATATATATATATAGTATAATATCATAACGTTGGTTTATTTGTGTAAAGTGCTACTGTAGATGCGTAATGTTGTGATTTGTAAGGCCGGAATGTAAAGTAGCGTTGTTTGTCTATGTGCTACGCGGTTCGCGAGTATTTGGTCGTCCTTTGTAATAGTGTATTTTGTACCTCGTACGTTCCTGTGTGAAAGTGCTACACAATTGGCGGTGTGTTGCGCGGTCCAGGCTCGTGTAGCCTCGTTTTAATTTTTTTCGGCCGCTATTTTTTTTTCTCGCTTGGACGATTTTCAAGTGCCGAAACTGCTTAAATTGGACATAATTTCTTGTTTCACCTCACTTCCAGACGTCCTGGCAGTTCTCTCGTGCTATCGGTTAGTTTTTTTAATGTATTTTGTGTTTAACTTTTTGTCTTTTTCTTGTTTTTTGGTTTGCGCGGTTCGGCCGTTAACTTCGTATTTTTTTTTTTTTCTTAGTCCCGCGTCTCGTATTTTTTTTTCTCTAAGTACCGCGTGCGTCAACTACTTTCAGGCTAAGGCGATCCTGCATGTTGTTAGTGTTTGTAGGTTAAGTCCTGCGTGTTTCATTCCCTCCACTATTTACCTATACAGCTGTGCTGCGCGTGTAATCACCTAAGTGCTCCAAGCTTAACGGCTCGCCTCGCTGTCTTATATATGTATGTATGTATAGATATAGTTAGATAGATAGGTAAAAAGATAGATATAGATAGATAGACCCACTCCCTTACATATAATATAATATTACTATACCCTGGTATATGTTTTTGTCTTTATCCCACTCGCACCTGGTAACCAGTCACAGACACAAATTACCCGCTATAGATAGACGGACAGCTCCACTCCGATCACTCTGTATAATATATATAGTATAATATCATTATATCCCGGTATCTGCTCCTGTCTTTCTCCCACTCGCACCTGATAACCAGTCACAGACACAAATAACCTCCTGTATTATCTCCTGATCACTAATTGGAACATTAATCACTTTATTTACCTGCTCAGAGCTCGCACACACACCGGATCCGCGAGAGGCCGCAAGCGCTAATAATAAACCGGAAGTGAATGTACCGGAAGTTCCGTCACTA
>JAPZIH010000061.1:0-32500 GCA_027410445.1 Discoglossus pictus | reverse complement strand
GCCAAGATAAAGGTTGGCATAACTGGGGACACATGCCGTCCCCATGGCCGTGCCACGTTTCTGTATATATATTTTTCTATCAAATAGAAAGACATTTTTAGTAAGGATGAATTCCAAAATTGTTACAATGAAATGGTTCAATTTCTGTTGTTTTTTTCCTCTAGTGTCAAGGAATGATTTAACTGCTTCTAGACCCAACTTATGAGGGATACTACTGTACAATTGTTCGACGTCTATGCTTGCTAGCATAGACGTGGGAGTGACATTTAATTCATTGACATGCCGGAGTAGGTCGTTTGTATCTTTTAAGTAAGATGGTAAGGTGGTTACGATCTCTTTAAGATCTGAGTCGACAAGTTTACTCACAGCCTCAGTTAAGTTATTGTTACCCGATATTATGGGTCTACCCAAGATTGGCTTTCTCTTTTTATGGATCTTGGGGAGGGCATAGAAGGTGGCGATGGCAGATCTTTCTGGACATAGATATCTTAGATTTTGTTCAGTAATTAGTCTATCCTTAACTGCCTGAGTTAAGATGGTTTTTAGTTCTTTATAGAACATTATGCTGGGATTTTTCCCCAAGATGCTGTAGGTATGTTGATTGCTTAATATCGTCATGCACATCTGTTTATATTCTTGTTTGTGCATAATTACGACATTGCCACCTTTGTCTGCATTCTTTATTTCCAGATTGTTGTTTTTTAGTTCTTGTAAGGCTTGTTTTTCCAATTTATTCAGCTGTTCATCTTTTTTAAAAGGGGCCTGATTTGTTTTCTGATACAGATTCTCTATATCTCTTATTGTTATCTGCAAAAATTATTTCTAAATTAGCAAATTGCTTTATGTCCGGGGTGAAGGAGCTTTTTACTTTACAGCTCTCAGCAAGAAAGGTGTTATTTGGGATAGAATCATCCTGATTCAGCAGTGCTACCAGATTTTTCAGCGTTTGTGTACCCAAATTCTCCATGCTTCTTTTTTCTTTTTCATAGAAAAACTTTTTAAGTGCTAGCTTACGAACGAATAGGTGGAGGTCTTTTACATTTTCAAATTGACTTGCATAACTTGAGGGGATGAATGAAAGACCTTTAGATAGTACTCTAATTTGGTTCTCGTCCAAGCTCTGATTTGTTAGATTGATAATTTTATTGTGATCTGTATTTTCAACAGTTTTCTTTTCCGCTTTTTTGCAATATTCCTTTTTTTTCAGATGTTTATTTCTATCAGCTAAGATATTCATTTTCTTTGTTTTATATATGAGTTCAGGCAGTCTTGTATCGTCATTCATGACGAGATTTGGCATTTGGTAATCTGAACTATCTATAGAAATGGAATTAGGAGTGAGAGTTATTTTCTGTGATAATTCAAAGGAATCGTTTGCCCGGATACCACGTTTGTTGTTTGTACTCTTTTTGGTCTTGCTCCTTGACTAAAAAATCGTCCATATACCGTTGATTTGTTTTAGGTTGTGTTGTGTTTTGTCTAGAGTTATCCGTATAACGTTGGTTTGTTCTCGATCGAGTAGTTATATGTGATCTGATATTATGTTGACGGCGAGGGAAGGTTAACTTCGATCTGCCTTCTTGATCTGAGTACTCAGAGGAGCTGATATCAGTTTGGTCTGCTGTAGTTATATTTCTACTTGTTTTCTGAATTTTATAGGCTCTTTTTTTCTTCAAAATCCGATTTATCACGGAAGAATTTCATGTATTTTCTTTGCGAAAGTTTGTGTTTATATCTTTCTAGTTGTTCGTTTAATCGGATATTGAATGTCTGGAATTCCGTAGCCTCATTGAGTGCAGAATTTTTGTGTGAGATAGTTGAACTTGGGTATTTAATACCTCTAAGTTGTTTTTTTCTTTTTCCAATATGAGCGTCATCAAATCTTGAGAACATTTGTTAACTATCTCTAACCATTTATTTGAAAATTCAGTATCGATCAGGTGAGCAGAGGGTATAATCTGAATTATTAGGCCTCTTGGTGTAATTTTTTCTTTTTGGTAGTTTTGTATACTGGATATTGTTGTTTTTTGAGGAGCTTATAAGATTCTTTAAATATAGTCAAGATGTCAGTATTTACATCAGTTTGGGGGGTAGTAGTATTTTTTAAGAATACCTAATCAGCTTCTTGCTGAAGTTTTTGAAAATTCCAGATATCCATTTTTTCTTTTCTCCCTCTCCTTTTTTTCAAGAGAGAGAGGGGATTATTGGTATTATGTGTTGAGCAATGGAAGATTTTTTTTTATCCACTTTATACCCAGCTTTCCTATGATTTATGTTTGACATATTATGATATATGCTCTCAACTCTTAGTAGCCATAAGACAGTGCCCCTTCTGTCCAGACATAGGTACTATTTTCAAAATGAGCTTCCCTTTTTAGTTGTTTAAAACTCTTATTCTAGCTGGGTATATATCCCTCCTGCATGAGGCATAATATTTATTTAGGCTTTATGTTCTAATAAAATCTCTTTCGTCTCTTTTGTTCTAATTAAATAAACAGTTGTTCATGCACCAGGAGATTTTTTTTAAATTATGTTAAATATATATATATATATATATATATATATATGAATTTATATATATTTATATATATATATATATATATATATATACACATATATATATATATATATATACACCTCACATATTATAATTGTCCTGCTACGAATCATCGTCACGCTGTTTGCGTAGTCCGTACGATTTAGCGGGCTTAGCGATGAGCACCACAGGTGCTCATCGCCTGGCGAGCCTCGCGCAGCGAGGCGAGCCGTTAAACCGTGGTACTTTAGTGGGCTTAGCGATGAGCGCTGCAGGCGTTAAACCGTAGTACTTTGGCAATGAGTGCCGCAGGCGCTCATTGCAGGCGAGCCTCGCATAGCGAGGCGAGCCGTTAAACCGTAGCAAAAAAATACGGCCGCAACTCGCGAACATGAAAAAAAAAAAAACACAATAAATACACACAGCACATACATAAAAAGCTTACCAACAGCAAGAGGAAGCATCCACGACCTCAAAAAACAAAGTTACACCTTCATTTAGTTAAAAATAAAATACTTTAGACACTAAAAAATTCTCAAAGCGATAGAAAAAATGGCGGCCGAACAAAACGAAAACGAAACTACAGCACTATAACCACGGAAAACACGTACGGATAATCCGCTAAGACGCATAACACACATTACCCGCCATTAAACGACGTACGGATGATCCGCTAAGACGCATACCACACATTACCCGCCATGCGATAATGCGGAAGTAAACAACTACGCTAACGGTTTCGGCTCGCGCACGCACACTATTACTACACACGTTCATCACGCTTACACAGCACCTCCACACCACTAATGCTGCAGCAACATCAACACAGATTGCCAGCTCTTCAACACAATGCATAAAAATAGGTAAATTATATTAATTTATTAATTTGAATTATATATTTCAGTAGTACACACAAAACAACATTAGCTACCTTACAATTCCATATGTATATTAATAACTAGACAAATTTCCAAACATACACATCTCATTGCCGTCACTTTTTGACGGGCAATACGCTAGTATATATATATATATACATATATATGTATGCATATATATACTTATAGATATACATATACACACATATATACACATATATATATATATATATATATATACATATATATATATATATATATATATATATATATACACATATATATATACACATATATATATATATATATAAATATATATATACACATATAAATATATATATATACATACATAAATATATATATCTATATATATATATTTTTTTTTTCTCTGATGAGCACCTCTGACTTCGTTTTATATATATATATATATATATATATATATATATATATATATATACATCTGTCTATCTGATGTAAATAAGCCATCTAGAGTATATTAAGGTTACATAAAAGTCCAGGCCCTCAGAGATAATCCTCCCTACCACAATATATAAATATATACACTAAAAGTGACACATAAACTCCCACCCTCCAAGTAATGTAACGTTTATCACTTGGATCCCCAGGTCTGTTCAGCTCCACATAGATGTCTCACATAGTGACAGTAATACTCACAACACAGGGAGCAATAACATGAGAAACGGTCCTGGCCAATAAAATAATTACAGGAGCGGTGACATCACTGTTGTTGGGGAGGTCAATACAATAAAAAAATCAGTCCTTTCTTTACAATTGTATGGGCAGAGTGAGAGACAGATTTAGATAAGCAGCGTCACCATGAAAACAAGATTACATTAGAGACCCGCCCCCTAATGTGCCGATTGGCTCCTGCATGTGCTGTTGAGCATTCTGAGACTTGAGGTTTGCGATGGGACTTTATTAGCGCTTGTGGCCAAGAGAGGATCTGTTGTGTGTGCGAACTCTGAGCAGGTAAATAAAGTGATTAATGTTCCAATTAGTGATCAGGAGATAATACAGGAGGTTATTTGTGTCTGTGACTGGTGATCAGGTGCGAGTGGGAGAAAGACAGGAGCAGATACCAGGATATAATGATATTATACTATATATAATACAGAGTGATGGGAGTGGGACTGTCTATATCTATTTACCTATCTAACTGTATGTATATATATATATATATATATATATATAGATATAGATATTTAGAGCCTTATTAAATTGTGATTCGGACAATTCTAAAGGGCTCTATATAAGCACATAGCATATTTATATTTTTTTACAGAAGTTTTTAGTTAGTGAAGACCTTGCTTTTGGATAGAAGTTCACTAACTAAAAACATCTGTAAAAAATATATAAATATGCTCTGTACTTATATAGAGCCCTTTAGAATTGGTTGAATAAGGCTGATAGTGAGTACATTAGTGTATTATTTATCGTATGAGGAGGGGAAGCTCATTGTATGTATATATATATATATATATATATATATATTGTACATCAGTGTATTTATTGTATGAGGAGGGGGTGTGAGGGAGCTCAGTATATATATATATATATATATATATATATATATATATATATATATATGTGTGTGTTTGTGTGTTAATCAGTGTATTTATTGTATGAGTTGGGGGAGCTCAGTGTATATCGAATTCAAAAAACAAGCTGATATTTTAAGACATAGATTCTAGGAACGAGGATATCCAAATCGGTTCCTTAAAATAGCATATAAAAGAGCAATGGACACCAACAGAACTGATTTGCTCTATAGTACCAAAGTAAAAGAGGAAAAATAAATCATCAGATGTATATTAACTTATGGGAGAACAGTGGAGCCACCAGAAATATCTTAAACAGACATTGGCATTTACTGACTACGGATCAAGTGTTGATAGAATTTTTACCAAGGGGGCAGAAGCTTTGGAGACCAACTAACGCACAGTCTTTTTGAAGAAACAAAAAAATACAGTAATTGGCTTAGTCAGATGGTGGGACTAAGAAAATGTGGAAAATGCAAGGCGTGTGATCTGTTGTTACAGAAAAGCTGAAAGTAAAATATAGGAGCCAGCCTTACAAATGTCTGAGCCCAACACAAACAGGAGTGGGAATGTTGTTCTGCTGGCTCTTACATATCTTCCCCAAAAGGTATGAATGTCCTCTCTATAGATATATTTATATAAATATATATATATATCAAGTCATTACATTACACGTTTAGGAGAACACGTCTTATTACATGGATCCTTTTATTATGTGTCTGCTATTTGTATCTCTGACTCATTAGAGTCTGGGTCTGGTCATGTAACAAATCCCAGTGTGTGACCATAAAGACATGTAACAAATTCCAGCGTGTGACAGTCTTATGTTCATCTCTACAGACCATAAACAGGTGTAACAAATCCTAGCGTGTGATCGTCCCATGTTTATTTGTACAGACCATAAAGATGTGCAACAAATCCCAGCATGTGACCGTCGCATGTTTATCTATACAGACCAAATGGCTATGGATTGAAGAGCGATGCATTTGTGGGCACATTTGCATGTCCCAGCTAAGCTTCCCAGAATGCAGTGTAATAACTGCATTTCTTGGAATTCTGAGCTTAAGACATTCAAATGAGCTTAACTTGCTTAAGACATTCAAATGTGAACACAAATGCACTTTTTATTTACTGTACTTCTGTACAGACCATAAAGACATGTAACAAATCCCAGCCTGTGACTGTCTCATGTTTATTTGTACAGACCATAAAGACCTGTAAAAAATCCCAGTGTGTGATGTCTCAGTGTATTTGTACAGACCATAAAGACCTGTAACAAATCCCAGGGTGTGACCATCTCATGTTTATTTGTACAGACCATAAAGACATGTAACAATTCCAGTGTGTGACTGTCTCATGTTTATTTGTACAGACCATAAAGACATGTAAAAAATCCCAGTGTGTGATGTCTCAGTGTATTTGTACAGACCATAAAGACATGTAACAAATCCCAGTGTGTGACCGTCTCATGTTTATTTGTACAGACCATAAAGACATGTAACAGATTCCAGTGTGTGACTGTCTCATGTTTATTTGTAAAGACCATAAAGACATGTAACAAATCCCAGTGTGTGACCGTCTCATGTTTATTTGTACAGACCATAAAGACATGTAACAAATCCCAGTGTGTGACCGTCTCATGTTTATTTGTACAGACCATAAAGACATGTAACAAATTCCAGTGTGTGACCGTCTCATGTTTATTTGTACAGACAGTGACAAAGTGACACCATCAGTTCTCTCAGAGTCTGATCAGGAAGAAGAGAAAAATATGAGGAGTCCCCGGGAGATTAAGGAGGAGGAAATTCCTGTAAATATCAGTGAAGGTGAGTAATATCTTATGGACAATTATCACTTACTTCAGTCCTTATTGGGGTGTATTTATCCATCATCTCTCACCCAAGACGTTTTAGAAGCACCGCATCTCACGATAAAGGTGATTTAAATAGATTTTAAGACACAAACACCAGATTGATAGTAAATAATTACAATGGTGAAAGTCTATAATCTGTTTATCTATATCTGAGGACCTTTTGATGTGAAGCCTCCAGTTGTCCCCAAGGTTGAAAAAGAAGAGCTGCATATAAGAGATCAGCAGCAGGTGAAGGAGGAGGAGAGTCCTGGGAATATCAGGGAAGGAAAGAAATTATTACACAATAAGAACATTAATAACAAATTCTGTAACGTCACACTGGCACCATAACAATACATTTATTCTATCTTAAAGAGGATTAAAAATTGTCTATACATTGCAATAGCTATTTATCTCTATAGTACATATTTCTTGAGATATACAGCATTGTTTGTGCAGCTCAGCATTGTAATGTATGGCTCAGAGAGCTTGATAAGGTTATGGGGGATCTAAGATGTAGTACTTTCCAATCATTACTAATATCGGTCTATAACTTAATGTCTAACACATCCACAGCAAATGTACAGGATAAATGTATTAATAATATTGTTCATTGTATTCAATCGGTTTATTGTTTTTTTTATATACAGTGATTCTCACATTAGTTATAAACTGATAATTCTAATAATAAATATAGAACTGTAAGCCTCACATGTTTGGGAGCTTCTAGAACGGTTAATAAGGGCTAATATACAAGAATATGTCTACAATTTTGGGCACCACGTCATAAAAAGGACATTTAGAGCTGGAAAGAGTACAGAGAAGGCCAACAAAACTAATAAGTGGAATGGAGGGGCTAAGTTATGAAGAAAGACTATCCAAATTATAATTGTGTCCTCTAGAAAAAAAGTGTCTAAGAGGAGATATGATTACATTATATAGATACATCCAGGGTCAGTATAGGGATTTGTCAAGTCATTTTTGTGTCTTTTAAATGACATTTTGCAGACAATCATATTTAGTTAAACAAAAGACCATAATTGAGAATCATTGGTGTGCACCGGATCACACTGCATTCTATAGACATTCAGACATCTGTTACATCATTTTCATATAATTAGAAAAACATGTTCTATGTTCATAAGGAATTACATAACTTCCACTAAATTAATAGACTAAACTAAATAATTTTCAACCAAATTTACCCTTTATCAACTGCAAATTGGTCTCAGTACTATATAAATAATTATTGTAACTTTAATAGACATATATACTAACTAATTATTTCCATTTAGAAGTATGTTAAAGCTGTTACAATTTACACCTGGTGCTTTTATTTCCAACAGATAGAGCCAAGATTTGGAATACCCTTGGAGAAGACCACACTTCTCACACTGGAGAAAAAACATTTTCATGTACTGAATGTGGGAAATTTTTCAGTCGGGCCTCAGTTCTTAACAGCCATAAGATGACTCATACAGGAGAAAAACCTTTCCATGTTCTGAATGTGGGAAATGTTTCAGTCAGCTCTCACATCTTAATAGTCATAAGAGGATGCATACAGGAGAAAAACCTTTTCCATGTTCTGAATGTGGGAAATGTTTCAGCCAGCTCTCAAATCTTAATAGCCATAAGATGATTTATACAGGAGAAAAATCTTTTCCATGTTCTGAATGTAGGAAATGTTTCAGTCAGATCTCAGCTCTTACTAAACATAAGATGATTCATACAGGAGAAAAACCCTTTCCATGTTCTGAATGTGGGAAAAGTTTCAGTCAGCTCTCAAATCTTAATAACCACAGGAAGACTCATACAGGAGAAAAACCTTTTCCATGTTCTGAATATGGGACATGTTCCAGTCATCTCTCAGCTCTTAGTAGCCATAAGAGGACTCATACAGGAGAAAAACCTTTTTCATGTTCTGAATATGGGAAATGTTTTAGTCGTCTCTCAAATCTTAATAGACATAAGATGACTCATACAGGAGAAAAACCTTTTCCATGTTCTGAATGTGGGAAATGTTTCAGTCAGATCTCAGCTCTTACTAAACGTAAGATGACTCATACAGGAGAAAAACCTTTTCCATGTTCTGAATGTGGGAAATGTTTCAGTCAGATCTCAGCTCTTACTAAACGTAAGATGACTCATACAGGAGAAAACCCTTTTCCATGTTCTGGATGTGGGAAAAGTTTAATTCAGCTCTCAAATCTTAATAAACATAGGAAGACTCATACAGGAGAAAAACCTTTTCCATGTTCTGAATGTGGTAAATGTTTCAGTCAGAGCTCAGCTCTTACTAAACATAAGATGACTCATACAGGAGAAAAACCTTTTCCATGTTCTGAATGTGGGAAATGTTTCAGTCAGATCTCAGCTCTTACTAAACGTAAGATGACTCATACAGGAGAAAACCCTTTTCCATGTTCTGGATGTGGGAAAAGTTTAAGTCAGCTCTCAAATCTTAATAAACATAGGAAGACTCATACAGGAGAAAAACCTTTTCCATGTTTTGAATGTAGGAAATGTTTCAGTCATCTCTCATCTCTTAATAAACATAAGAGAACTCATACAGGAGAAAAACCCTTTGCATGTTCTGAATGTGGGAAATGTTTTAGTCTGGCCTTAAATCTCAAGCAACATATGAGAACTCACACAGGATAAACATCATTCGCATGTTCTGAAATTTACACAAGAGAAAAATGTGTTTCAGTCAGATTTGAAAACATGTTTTCATACACTATTAATTCTCCTTTATCAGATGCATTCATAATTCAGTAAACTTACATATCCCTTTAAGGGACCCTGAACTTATGGACTTTGCTCTACGCCATCATGCTGAACACTCATGGTCAATTTGTGGACCTGTAAACTAAGTTCTATATATTTTTTATATAATCTTTATATGTTATTCAACCTTAGTAGCCCCTACTGTTTTCTTTGTGCGTTTGTTGCTTCAAACAAAGCATTGAGTCTACTGAGCTGTAAAAGACAAAATCTATGCTCTTAGGTTCTGAAAGGCTCATAAATGTCAAGCTGTCTACAAAAGTATCCTCTGTTTATAAGTTATACTAATGTGTTTAGTATGATACATATTTATGTTACAGATGTTTTAAATAATTAAAGTGATTGATGAGCTCATTGTCAATAATATTTTTTTTGAATAAATATAGGGTGCTGATACTTTATAATGGGTTGAACAGACATCTGCACTAAAAGTAATTTTCTTAAAATGTGAAATAGCTGCAGCTAAAGCTATCTTTTTTAATTGATTAAGAATTTTACTTGGATATTGCTTGATTATCCATCACCCTCATTGTCATGATTTGGGTTCAGTAATTGTTGTTGTTATGTAATATGTGTTAAGTTGATTACCCTATGTTATGTTAATTACAGTATGTTATGTTGCTTTCCTATGTGTGATTGACTTGTGATGTGTGATTCTGTATGCTGCACGTTTGGTTCATAAAGTGTTAAATATTTTAGAATGTTGTGTTGTCTGTCTGTATCTGTCAGTGAAAGCAGTTAGGCAGAGCAGTTAGGCAGTTGAGAGGTTCAGTTGAGATTAAGAGTTAGTGTGTTTCTGAGGAAAAGCCAGTTCTCAATGCAGTATATGAAGTTTCCACAGAAATAAAAACAGTTCCTGATTTTTGTATAATGCTGAGCCTGCATTCATATTTTTAAATGCTGCATCTAATGTAAGAGACATCAGCTGTCTTGGTGAATGGATAAAAATAATCTGAAAAGATCTGCTGGGTAAGTTTCGCCATAATAGCCTTATCAAGCCCAACTGAAAAAGCAGATAATAACATCTCATGGCAGCGGCTGGATTCATTAACTATCCAAAACAGCAGCCGTTATGGCACATGGAAACTTATCCAAGATAGAAATCAAGTACTTTTAGAGGCTTGGAGGAGATGCAGAGACAGACAAGCGATTTACCCAGTACTATCAGACCAGATCCCTGATTTCCTGCAGAGCAGATGTTATTCAGGAGAAAAGGGGCCAGATCATAGGGATAATTTCTGATTACAAACATGATAAACACCTCCCATCATAATGAAACACACCATGCATATGTGCCCCAAACAGAGCATAAACTTTATTTTGCAGTACACATAATTTATACAGTGTTTGCCCTTGTGGTAAACACAAGTTTCACGCTATTTGCCTCCTTTGAACTACCCTGCATGGGCCAGATCTGTCTCCAAGGAATTCGTACCAGCTTGTCTCCTCCACTTAGATGCCGAGCGGTGATCTGGCCCCGGCAGAAGCTGATTAGGTAGTGGCACTACTGGAGACAGAGTATCTGAGTGATGGATTTGGGTGTAACCCATGTGGGGAATCAAGGACCTGGAGGGTGAACATTTTAGTTTTTCTGAGAACTTTCTCTCTGATATTCAGGGGACTCAACACAGGATAGTGGGGCTGGTTAATGGTCTCGGGGTACCTCCTGAATGCGGTGAGAGTAGTGGTAAGACTTCGTGAGTTCAATGGAAATTGACTGCATTAATGTTGAGTGACCTTGACTGTTCACTCAATGACCTCTCTGATAGCGATACCTTTATTAAATCGGAGAAGAGTTAGCTAGGGGGTTGGAGCAGCTCTTGGTTGTATTCACTTTTCAGAGCTGACTTTGGCTTCCATAATTATTTTAGCAATTTGGGCTCCCTATTAGATTGAATGGTTTGTACTAACCCCCAAGTATTTTTATTAGTCCAATTAAATATGTATACCCCCAAACACATCCTACACATAAAACAACTGTTCCCAAAATGAAGAAATGGCCCAGAGCTCCCTAGGCTCAAATGGCCTAGTGGAAAGGGATCGTAGGGGCCCAGGGCAAAGAGTTAGGGCTTGGGGAAAATACATCATACAACAACATAAAGCAGCAAGTGGTCCTTTTAAAAGCTCTTATGGCAATTAGAATAGGTCTAGGGTTAGGTAGTCACATGGCTAGTGTCCATCAAGGTTGCTATCTCAAAAATGTCCATAAGTCCATGGGGTCATGACTTTTTCTACACCCAACTGTCTCTTCCTCGGATATATAATGGACTGTGAACTTATGGATACTTTGCAGAATTATCATGTAGAGCTGTCCGTACCATGTAAAAAAGGTGTAAAAACTCTAATTTGCAGCATAAAGCACTGTTTTATAATGGTGTTGTGTCGTCTTTTACAGAAAACTGTTTTTCTAAAAGTTTACTTTTATTGACATTCATATGAGAAAGAACATATATATATATATATATATATATATATATATACAGTTGCAAGCAAAAGTATGTGAACCCTTTGGAATGATATGGATTTCTGCACAAATTAGTCATAAAATGTGATCTGATCTTCATCTAAGTCACAACAATAGACAATCACACTCTGCTTAAACTAATAACACACAAAGAATTAAATGTTACCATGTTGTTATTGAACACACCATGTAAACATTCACAGTGCATGTGGAAAAAGTATGTGAACCCCTAGACTAATGACATCTCCAAGAGCTAATTGGAGTGAGGTGTCAGCCAACTGAAGTCCAATCAATGAGATGAGATTGGAGGTGTTGGTTACAGCTGCCCTGTCCTATAAAAAACACACCCCAGTTCTGGGTTTGCTTTTCACAAGAAGACCTACGATTAAGAATTGTTGACTTGCATAAAACTGGAAAGGGTTATAAAAGTATCTCCAAAAGCCTTGCTGTTCATCAGTCCACAGTAAGACAAATTGTCTATAAATGGAGAAAGTTCAGCACTGCTGCTACTCTCCCTAGGAGTGGCCGTCCTGTAAAGATGACTGCAAGAGCACAGCGCAGACTGCTCAATGAGGTGAAGAAGAATCCTAGAGTGTCAGCTAAAGACTTACAAAAGACTCTGGCATATGCTAACATCCCTGTTAGCGAATCTACGATACATAAAACACTAAACAAGTATGGATATCATGGGAGGATACCACAGAGGAAGCCACTTCTGTCCAAACAAAACATTGCTGCACGTTTACAGTTTGCACAAGAGCACCTGGATGTTCCACAGCAGTACTGGCAAAATATTCTGTGGACAGATGAAACCAAAGTTGAGTTGTTTGGAAGAAACACAACACTATGTGTGGATAAAAAGAGGCACAGCACACCAACATCAAAACCTCATCCCAACTATGAAGTACAGTGGTGGGGGCATCATGGTTTGGGGCTGCTTTGCTGCGTCAGGGCCTGGACGGATTGCTATCATCGAAGGAAAAATGAATTCCCAAGTTTATCAAGACATTTTGCAGGAGAACTTAAGGCCATCTGTCCATCAGCTGAAGCTCAACAGAAGATGGGTGTTACAACAGGACAACGACCCAAAGCATAGAAGTAAATCAACAACAGAATGGCTTAAACAGAAGAGTATACGCCTTCTGAAGTGGCCCAGTCAGAGTCCTGACCTCAACCCGAATCTGTATTCACTCTTCCAGCTCACAACGTCCTGCGACTGCAAACAGCTCACACTTCTTGCTGTACTCCCAGCCACAGTAAATCAGGTGATCTCTTACAGGCTTGCTCCAAAGCTTCCACTGTAATCTCCACACCGGATCACCGTTCAGCTTCACTCTGACGGCAGCACACAGCCTCCCCAGAGCCTAGCCAGCCACACCCCCCTCCATGTCTGTTTTCCAGGCTTTTAAAGGGAAGTTGCACTAATTAGGAGTTCTTCAGAAGTTTTAACTCCGTCACTCCTGCGAAGAACTCCATACTCCACTTGCTTGTCATATCATCTAAGGGCCAAACGGTCACACGCGCCAACATATTCTGTAGCGCTATACATAAGTTAAGTTACAGGCAATGACAAGTTCAAGATTCAAACATTGAGTGGACCTTTTGCCATGACTGGCCTCACAAAACAGTTAGGTTGCATTTTCTTACAGATCCAGGTTAAATGTTAGTACATTAAGAAACTGTTTGTAATGTTAAAATAATTAAGGGGTCATGTTAGTAAGAGGATGACCATTTGTTCATAAATTTAAATGTATAATTAAATACAGAGTATTGATACAGGGAGTGATCCGATCGCCAGTTACTGGAGTCAGGAAGGAATTTTGTTTTCCTCTTTGATACATTTGGCTAAGTTTCACTGGGGGTTTTACTGTTTGCCTTCCTCTGGATTCAATACCTATGTGGTTTACCAGTAGTTGAACTACAAGTTGCATGTTACAAAGCATTATCTAATGGTTTACAATACTTAATCATACAAAGTTGACCTATTGTTATATTACGCCTGCTAAGCTCAGAATTGAAAGTGTTAGTATTGTTAAAAAAACTTGACTCACCAGTATTTGAAATACAAGTTGCATGTTACAAACTTCATCCATTGTTATATTTTTCCTGCATACATAACAATTATAAAGGTTAATATTGTTAAAAAAATATGGTTTACCAGTTGTTGAAATACCCATTGCATGTTAAACAAATAAACACATTTATTATAATCATTGTACTTCTGTGTAGATAACAAAAAGGTTAAACGTGCCAGAGACTCACATTGTGTAGCAAACAGCATTTCCAGCCTCGCAATTTTCTTGCCGTTATTTTTGACGGGCAAGTCGCTAGTATTATATAAAGGTGGATGCTCTAGATAAAGACACGTGGCATTTCTGTTTCATATAACTGGGTTCAGCTACTTATGAATAACATATAACTGTGGGGTATACAGACTTCTAGCATTGCAGCTTGTTTACCCCTATTTAATTTGCACAAATCCCAGGAACATCATCACAAATATCCACATGTAATAGATTATCTCTATTGGAATATTTGCTTTTCCCACTATCAATGTGTAAGGTTACGGTTTTGATGTTGGGGTATATTAGGTCATCTCATTTTTTTACTTTTAAGTTGGTATAAACTGGCTCTATCTACTACATTAAAAAAGATTAAAAAAATAATAAAAAATAAAGTAAATAAGAAATAAATACATAATAAAAAAATAACTACATTTTTTGTTGTATTTACAAATATTTTATACCTTTGGGGTTATCAAATGTAGCATAAAATATCATTTCATTTGTTATTTACATGTATCTAATCCAACTATGCTTCTGCCAGATGCCATATGCCAATTATATCTTTATATTGTGATTTCTATTTCATAGCCTTCAGCTTGTGTACAAATCCTGACCTGGTTCCTGATAAATGCTTACCACTATAGACTCAGATCCATGGGCTTGGGTTAGTTACTCTACTGCATAACTTATGATTGTGTGCTGGTAGTAAATTCCAGGTTTGTGTCCTCTAACACAATGAGAAACTACGAGCAACAAATGTCTTCACATGTGTGTTGAATATTCCTGAACCTAAAGACCAGGCTTATTATTATCAGTGTTGCTCAGCCATGGTGGGTGGAAACATATTGGTCCAAACCATCAATGTTTTATTAATTGTCATCATTCCACATCTAGTTGCCAGAAGGATGTGTTGAGATTTTACTACTCTCAGGAATATCATCTCGAGTCAAAGAGAGCAATGTGTTCATGGGGTCCTTGGGTAACAAATAAATATTGGGACTTTGTACCAAATATTGCTGATAAATAAACACAAAGTATGAAGCAGAGCACCCTCTTACCTGCACACTGTTATGTGTGAGGAATATGCGTAGAAGGTATTATATTTCCCAGTGTTGGAGCAAATCCTAATACTATAAATGTAAGAGATGAATGTAAAGATAAAAGACATCAAGGTAGAAAGTAGAGTTGCCTTTGTAATCATCACCAGTTCCACAATGGAGGTGCCACTACAGGAGAGTCTAACCAGAGGCCCAATGTCACAGGAGAAGTGGTTGATTGCAATGGATCTATAAAGAGTGAAACTCAATAGCATTATAACTGGAGAAAGACTTTGCAAAAGGCCCAACATGGAGTGGTAAACAGAACAAGCACATAGTCTACAGTCCATACGAGTGTGATAGCACAAGGTTGTATATGGCACATATTGATCATAACTCATGTCAGAATGATCAAGACATTACTAGACAACCACAAAACTATATACAACTGAGTCATACAAGAAATACAAGATACCGTGCTATCTCCTTATATAAATATATCAATGATCTTGTGAAGAGTTATAGTGGTGAAGGACACATAAAGGATTGATGATCTACAGAGGAAGAAATACATGGGAGTGAGCAGCTAAGGACCCAGACAGACAATCCTTTGCATATTGCAATAAACTGAAGTAAAACTATATATATTACTGTAGACTATAACATACTGTAGGATGAGTGTTTTAAGGATCATATAAATACTGAGATAATCTGAGTACAAATGTCCCATAAAATATCATTGTAATGGAGAGGCTCCACAAGAGCGTTGTATCTGTTTCCTTAAACAAACCATCTATTAACACCTAAGGAAAGTTATCCTGTTGACCATGTGGCAGGATTTGTAGAGACCATCACAGCATTATATATTGTTACTTACATGCTCCAGCCGCTCTTTGCTCAGCTCTATTCCCTGTCCTGTCTTGGTCCTACTTCCTCTCTTTTATGCCGTGGTCTCTTCCCTTTTCCTCGTCTCTCTTCCTCAGAGGAGAAGAGGTGCCAGAGATCTTGTAATCCGTCTCAACTCCCCCGCAGTCTCTTTTATATTTATTCAAACACAATAACATGATACACAAAAAGGTCAAAATGTGTCATTGTTACAGTCATAAACCAAATATATAAGAAAAATATGTAAAAATGATAATTAAATGAGGAAGTGAATCAGAATTGCCATTAAACAGATATGTTACAAAATCTTGATAATATAAAGTATTTAATAAAAAAAAATATTTTGTTTCAAAATTAAACAATCAAACATTTTAAAGGTTAAACAATTCCCTCACATTTATCAAAATCCATTCCCCTATATAAATATCTACCCTTTTCTTTTAAACAACAAATAAAAAGTGAATCAAGTATAATAGAGCAGATATTTATAGAGAGATATTAAGGAGCAGGTCCAGCTTTTATTACCACCAAAAAGTTATTGTGTATTATTATAAAGTAGCTCAGTAGTATAACATGTAGTATGGTCCCCTTGATATATATATATATATATATGTTTTTTCCCCACAATCTCCTCTTCCATAGTCGACAACGCACACACCTAAGATCCATGACTTAATATCCGTCTTTACATTCACACTAAGGACTCCAAGCTTTGTTTCATTTGCTTTGGACTTTCTCAGACCTATTTATTATTTTCTACAAATAACACAATGATATTTCATACTAGCGACTTGCCCGTATAAAAATGACGGCAATACAATTGTAAGCCAGGTAATGCTATTTGGCAGCCAATGTAAGGGTTTTGGTCATCTGAGTACCTTGGGCTCTTATTGCGAGCCTTGCGCTGAGCTCCTTCGGGGGTCATCGCGCAGCTCACAATAAGCGCCTTCGGCGTTCATAGCGAGGCTCTCCCCATGTGAAGTTTTGGTGTTGTGAGCTCCTTCGGTGCTCATTGCAAGCCCCGCTCTGAGCCCCTTTGGCGCTCATTGCGAGGCTCTCATGTGGTGTATTTTTCGTTTTGTGAGCACTCTGTGCGTTCATTGTGATTGCCGCACTGAGCGCCCTTGGCGCTCATTGTGAGCCTCTCGTGTGCTATGTTTATTTTTTATATATGTTTTTTTTATTATTAATTAATTAATTAATTAATTAAATAATAAGTTAATATACTTTACCTATTTGTAATTAATCTATGGATCAATCAATATGGTGAAGAGATAAGAATCGCTGTTATTTTCCTGCAGCATACAATGTACATTTGGACTGTTGGTGACCTGAGGAGAAAGTGTCAGCAATGTGTGAAGTGTGCAGTATAAATAGGCTGCGTGCGCGAGGGGAAACCGTTTCTTTAGTTGTGTAAAGCACCATTTTGGATTCGTAATGTAATTAGCTTTAAGTTAGTGTTGTAAAATGGCGGCGATTGTCTATGTGTTACGTGGGTCTCGAGCATTTTCTGTCCTTCTTAATAGTGTATTTTGTACCTCGTACGTTGCTGTGTAAAAGTCGTATGTGCCTGACAGTGTTTTGCGTGCTTAGGGGTCGTTTTAGTTTTTATCGGCGCCGATTTTTTCTCTTGCTTTTCGAGTGGCAAATCTCTGCAAAATTAACTTAAATTTGCATGCAATCTCACTCCCAAACGTCCTGGCTGTCCCCCCGTGCTGTGTGTGATGTTTTGTGTGTGTGTTTTTTTTTTTTTTTTTTTTTTTTGTGTTTTCCGATGTGCGTGGTTCGGCCATTAATTTCGTATTTTTTGCTGGTGGTATTTTCTTTTTTGTAAGTGGCGGTTTCCTTTTCAAAGTGTTACGGGACGTAATTTTTTCCAGTTCAATGTCCCCTGACATGAATGGCTGGATTCAGGATACAAAATGAATAATCCCACGCATTCCCTCAATAAAACACACCATGGTTATGTGTTCCAAAGAGAGCTTACTCTTTATGGCCCAACAGGAAAACAATACAAAACACAATAGTAACATTTTGCATATGTAAACTGTAATTCTTTCCCTATCAACCTACATGTCAATCAAAGATGTCTCTGTTAGGCACTAATCTGATTAACTCCTTGGCCTAGGGCTTGGCCAATCTGGGCTGTCCGTAGTGGTGATTGGAAAATTTTCCAAGTATAGAATTTAGGAGGGAAACTACAGGTTTCCCTACAGGCAACTGGGCACTGCAGAGTCCACCTCTAATGTGACCCTTTTATCTTGATTAACCCAATAAGTTATACAATAGGTTACATACAAGACATAGAAATAACAGAACATTGGCGATCTGAGATGGCTGAGTTTATTTTTATGGTGAGTATCGGCAGGTATCGGGAGGAGGTGGTCACCTTGTACATAGGAATCCAACCAGGATGCGTAATTTGACCTTTAATATGTCCACTGGACGCCTCACTAATGCCCTTTTTCCAGGAACCAGTCTCCTGTATTGGGTTACTATGATCCATTCATAATTTGGATTCTCAGCTCCCCGACTGGCAAAGAACATATGCAAATTTGCAGTTAATCACAGACAACGGTTCAAAGGGATATCAATTACACCACTTACCCCGATCAAGTACTTGATGTCACTTAACCTTTGTTTCCTCAAGCAATTACTTTACTTTGAAGTCTGGTATGCAATAGCATGTATAAAAACATTTCTCTTACATTTCATATATCTGTGCGAGCACAGGTGGACACATTGTTATGATCAGTAGATCCATACATATACTATATCATACACACTGTATATGTTGTATTGTTTGTTGTCTGAACACCAAAAGCCAAATATATTTAGAAAATTAGATATCTATCCCCAACAAACAATGCAATTTTTTTTGCTTGCAATTATAATACTTAATCTAAAACTCAAAAAGATTTAACTTTATTGCCTTCTCTAATTTATGCATTTTGAGGACGGATTTATTATTTCAAAATAGCAATACCATAATTGCTTTTTCCTTAATTAATGTTAATCTTAGGCCATCTATTCACTTGTTTGAGAGTGTTATTCCTAGTATGCAGTGCTATGCTCTTGTCTGTCAGACTAATAAAGTTTGCACTTTTCAACACAAGCAATAAAGTTGCCTATTCAAATACAAACACATAACTGGGGTATCCAAGCAATGAAGCGCCCAATCGGGTGTCAAGATTTAGCTTCCCTGCCTATATAAGCCCACCAGGGGAACCAAGCTCCAGCCCGAGGAAGTCGGAATGTACCAACGAAACGCGCGTATGGATATCTTCTCTCAGTAGCAGACAGGGTGCAGCCTATCATAGACTTCCTGCTTCCAGCTCAACACAACTCAAGACTGCCGATAGATAGTAGAGGGTCAGCTGGTTAGGACTTGGGGGAACTCTAGCTGCATGTGCCACCATCATTTTTAGGTAAAGGGCAATCACAAATTTTATATATTAATAGTGATCTCGCGAACATAACATTTTCGGTTCGCGAACCGCAAACGTGAACCGCCACAAATGTTTGCGAACCTGGCGAACCGCCATTGACTTCAATGGGCAGGCGGATTTTAAAACCCACAGGGACTCTTTCTGGCCACAATAGTGATGGAAAAGTTGTTTTAAGGGGACTAACACCTGGACTGTGGCATGCCGGAGGGGGATCCATGTCAAAACTCCCACGGAAAATTACATAGTTGATGCAGAGTCTGGTTTTAATCCATAAAGGACATAAATAACCTAACATCCCCCTCCATCATCATCCTCCCCTGTATCTCTTTACCCCGTCCCTCATCATCCTCCCCTGTGTCTCTCACCCCCCTTCCTCATCACCCTCCCATGTGTCTCATCCCCCCATCATCATCATCCTCCCCTGTGTCTCTTTCCCCCTCCCTCATCATCCTCCCCTGTGTCTCTTCCCCCCACCATCATCATCCTCCCCTGTTTCTCTTTCCCCCCTCCCTCATCATCCTCCCCTGTGTCTCTTTTCCCCCTCCCTCATCATCTTCCCTTGTGTCTCTTCCCCCCTCCCTCATCATCCTCCCCTGTGTCTCTTTCCCCCCTTCCTCATCACCCTCCCCTGTATCTCTTTACCCCCTCCCTCATCATCCTCCCCTGTGTCTCTTCTCCCATCCCTCATCATCCTCCCCCCTCCCTTGATGATAAGGGGGGGAAGAGACACAGGCATAAGTGTTAGGGGTGTTAGGGTAAGGGGTGTTAGGGATAAGGGTGAAGGGGTTAGGTGTTAGGGTGAGGGGTGTTAGAGATAAGTGTGAGGGGTGTTAGGGTGAGGGGTGTTCGGGATAAGTGTAAGGGGTGTTAGGGTGAGGCATGTTAGGAATAAGTGTGAGGGGTGTTAGGTCTTAGGGATAAGTGTGAGAATGTTAGGGTTAGGTGTTAGGTTGATGGGTGTTATGGATAAGTGTGAGGGGTGTTAGGGTTAGGGTAAGGGGTGTTAGGGATAAGTGTGAGGGGTGTTAGGGTTAGGGTGAGGGGTGTTAGGGATAAGTGTGAGGGGTGTTAGGGTTAGGTGTTAGGGTGAGGGGTGTTAGGGTTAGGTGTTAGGGATAAGTGTGAGGGGTGTTAGGGTTAGGGTAAGGGGTGTTAGTGATAAGTGTGAGGGGTGTTAGGGTTAGGGTGAGGGGTGTTAGGGATAAGTGTGAGGGGTGTTAGGGTTAGGTGTTAGGGTGAGGGGTGTTAGGGATAAGTGTAAGGGGTGTTTGGGTTAGGTGTTAGGGTGAGGGATGTTAGGGTTAGGTGTTAGGGTTAGGTGTTAGGGATAAGTGTGAGGGGTGTTAGGGTTAGGGGTGTTAGGGATAAGTGTGAGGGGTGTTAGGGTTAGGGTGAGGGGTGTTAGGGATAAGTGTGAGGGGTGTTAGGGTTAGGTGTTAGGGTGAGCGGTGTTAGGGATAAGTGTAAGGGGTGTTAGGGTTAGGTGTTAGGGTGAGGGATGTTAGGGTTAGGTGTTAGGGATAAGTGTGAGGGGTGTTAGGGTTAGGGGTGTTAGGGATAAGTGTAAGGGGTGTTAGGGTTAGGTGTTAGGGTGAGGGATGTTAGGGTTAGGTGTTAGGGATAAGTGTGAGGGGTGTTAGGGTTAGGGTAAGGGGTGTTAGGGATAAGTGTGAGGGGTGTTAGGGTTAGGGTGAGGGGTGTTAGGGATAAGTGTGAGGGGTGTTAGGGTTAGGTGTTAGGGTGAGGGGTGTTAGGGATAAGTGTAAAGGGTGTTAGGGTTAGGTGTTAGGGTGAGGGATGTTAGGGTTAGGTGTTAAGGATAAGTGTGAGGGGTGTAAGGGTTAGGGTGAGGGGTGTTAGGGATAAGTGTGAGGGGTGTTAGGGTTAGGTGTTAGGTTGTTAGGGATAAGTGTGAGGGGTGTTAGGGTTAGGGTGAGGGGTGTTAGGATAAGTGTAAGGGGTGTTAGGGTTAGGTGTTAGGGTGAGGGATGTTAGGGTTAGGTGTTAGGGATAAGTGTGAGGGGTGTTAGGGTTAGGGTAAGGGGTGTTAGGGATAAGTGTGAGGGGTGTTAGGGTTAGGGTGAGGGGTGTTAGGGATAAGTGTGAGGGGTGTTGGGATTAGGTGTTAGGGTGAGGGGTTTTAGAGATAAGTGTAAGGGGTGTCAGGGTTAGGTGTTAGGGTGAGGGGTGTTAGGGATAAGTGTAAGGGGTGTTAGGGTTGGGTGAGGGGTGTTAGGGATAAGTGTTAGGGTTAGGTGTTAGGGTGAGGGATGTTAGGGTTAGGTGTTAGGGATAAGTGTGAGGGGTGTTAGGGTTAGGGTAAGGGTGTTAGGGATAAGTGTGAGGGGTGTTAGGGTTAGGGTGAGGGGTGTTAGGGATAAGTGTGAGGGGTGTTGGGATTAGGTGTTAGGGTGAGGGGTTTTAGAGATAAGTGTAAGGGGTGTTAGGGTTAGGTGTTAGGGTGAGGGATGTTAAGGTTAGGTGTTAGGGATAAGTGTAAGGGGTGTTAGGGTTGGGTGAGGGGTGTTAGGGATAAGTGTGAGGGGTGTTAGGGTAGGTGTTAGGGTGAGGGATGTTAGGGTTAGGTGTTAGGGATAAGTGTGAGGGGTGTTAGGGTGAGGGGTGTTAGGGATACGTGTGAGGGGTGTTAGGGTTAGGTGTTAGGGTGAGGGGTGTTAGGGATAAGTGTGAGGGGTGTTAGGGTTAGGGGTGTATAGGGATAAGTGTAAGGGGTGTTAGGGGTAGGGGTTAGAGTGAGGGATGTTAGGGTTAGGTGTTAGGGATAAGTGTGAGGGGTGTTAGGGTTAGGGGTGTTAGGGATAAGTGTGAGGGGTGTTAGGGTTAGGGTGGGGGTGTTAGGGATAAGTGTGAGGGGGTGTTAGGGTTAGGTATTAGGGTGAGGGATGTTAGGGTTAGGTGTTAAGGATAAGTGTGAGGGGTGTTAGGGTTAGGGTGAGGGGTGTTAGGGATAAGTGTGAGAGGTGTTAGGGTAGGTGTTAGGGTGAGGGGTGTTAGGGATAAGTGTAAGGGGTTTTAGGGTTAGGTGTTAGCGTGAGGGATGTTAGGGTTAGGTGTTAGGGATAAGTGTGAGGGGTGTTAGGGTTGGGTGCTAAGTTGAGGGGAGGATGATTATAAGGGGGGGGAAGAGACACAGGGGTGTCCTTGCAGCAGAGATCAAAAGAGTCCTTCAGGACTGTATTGCACACTGTGTACAGCAGCCTAACTATGGTTTTCCCTATTGATGCAGTATCACCTACACTCAGCCTCCTCTCAGTAAGACTGCAAGTTAGTTATGATTCCAAAATGGCTGCTGTCCATTAAGTAGAAGGGTGTGGAAGGCATGGTATGATGCTGATTGGCTGGAATGTGTCTGCTGACTATGAGTTGCAGGGTCAAAGTTTGCTCAATGATAAAGTATAGGGGGCGGGTCGAATATCGCATATGTTCGCAGTTCGCCGCGAACGCGAACATGCTATGTTCGCCGGGAACAGTCCGCCTGCGAACTATTCGCGACATCTCTATATATTAATCTTGCTGCAGTGTAAGTTTTTTGGGGCATTTATAGACTAGCAGTCAACAATTTTTAGTGCCCTACCCCAGCTAGCCATGTAGATCTTTTTCGGGGGGTAGACCCTTTATAATCACAAAACCTAGACTCACCTTGTGTTCCTGCATACAGCTTGGCATTAAGATCGCTGACAGAAAAAACTTAGGGACAATTTGACGATATAGGGGGGACTTAAGTTGTTCTGTACTACCATCTACTTATAGTGTATGGCTGTTATAGAGAATATGTGCTAATGTTCACCTAAGCGTGTGGGATTTGTTGTTACTTGTAAACTGCCAAGTATCCCATTGCAGTATTATAACCAGCCATGTGGACCACTCAAAAGGACAAAGAATTTGGCTCTAGGGTCTGAAATAAGGTTATTGAATATCATTTTTCTATTCTCAAAAACTCTCATACAAGTTATAGCCATTTACCTGGGAGACACCAGGGCTATTCTTGTCCTCTGGTTTCTTATTTTGCACATTGAGTTATAGTGGACATATATACATAGTAACCAAGTGTCCTAGTAGGATTCTATTTATCTTTCTGAGGAGCAATATATTGCAGAGGAAAGAGTTTATTGCTCTTGCTACAATATAATTGCTCACAGTACTAACAACTACACAAGTAGAGTTACCACTTATTTTGTTATACAAGAAATTCCTTATTGTGGTAGGTGCTAGCAGCAGTGCTTTAGAGCAGGGGTCCTCAACCTCTGGGCAGTGGACCACCACTGGTCCACGGCCTCTGTTTAGCCGGGCCGTGTGGGTTGGGGCTGAACGGGGCTGATGGGGGGTGAATGGGGATGCTGAGGGGGTGAATGGTGCCGCAGAGGGGCTGAATGGTGCTGCAGAGGGGATGCATGGTGCTACTTGGGGGTTGGGGGCTGAATGTGGCTGCTGGGGGGTGAATGGTGCTTCTGAGGGGCTGAATGGTTCTACTGGGGGTTAGGGCTGCTGGGGAGTGGATGGGGCTGCTGAGGGGGCTGTATTGGGCTGCTGAGGGGGCTGAATGGTGCTACTGGGGGGTTTGGGGCTGAATGGGGCTGCTGGGGGGTTGCATTGGGCTGCTGAGGATGCTGAATGGTGCTACTGGGGGGTTTGGGGCTGAATTTGGCTGCTGGGGGTGAATGGGGCTGCTGGTGGGGTGAATGGGGCTGCTGGTGGTTGTGGGCTGAATGTGGCTGCTGAGGGGTGAATGGGACTGTTGCTGTGATGAATGGTGCTGCTGGGTTGGTGAATGGTGCTGCTGGGGGGTGAATAGTGCTGCTGGGAGTTTATGGGGTTAAGTGGAGCTGCAGGGGGGCTGAGTGGTGCTACAGAGGGTTGGGGGCTGAATGGGGCTGCTGGGAATTGGGAGCTGAATGGTGCTTCTGGGGGGGGGGTCTGCATGGTGCAGCTGAGGGGTTGTGGGGCTGCTGGGGAGGGGGATTGCGTGGTTGCACTGTGTCATGAATCAGCCAGTGGCCATGTTGGATTTGGTGTGAACTGTGCTGGGGCCATTTTGTGACTGGCAGCGGTGGCCATTTTGGGCTGGGTTGTCTTCCACATGCTGTTGCCATGGGGAGGAACAAAAGGTTTGGGGCCCACTTGTTATGGATATATTGTTGTGTTGTGGTCTAGGGGATAAAGTATTATAAGTTTACCCCTTAGCATATCCCCATCCCTTCCATGTTTAGGCTCATTGTAATGGGTGTCATGTGAGGGAGCTGGTGGGATGTGTTGGTTCTATGTGTGTGAAACATTGTGTGTTGTATTTGTAAATATGAATGTATGGTATTATATTAGTATGTCATTATATTGTAGAGGGGAAGCCATTGAATACAGCCACGCCTCCTTTGTTCCCAAAGGCCTGTTAATCCCATTAGCTAAGTATCCAGCATAGAACTAACAATGGGAAGCTCACAGCTGGAGAGCAGACAGGCAGGCACCCAGAAACAATGGGATGGCCTGAAGGCTTCTCAGCCTTCATAGCATGGGCACAGGAGAGTAAAAGACATGCTTTGCCCTGGAGAGTCAAAACCCAAATGAATTACTTGGCCTCGCCTAGTGGGCGGACCTGGGAGGGGACTATTGGTTCACACACAGTTCCCCTTCATGATTGGCCAGACGTCATTTGGGGCTGGCTAACGGTAGCCACTTCCCCCATTCTTGTGTGATGTGGTTAAATATGCTGTTCTAAAATAAAACATGGTTCATAATTTTCATCAAGACTTTGTGTGCAGGTGTATTATTGACCCAAGGGCATATGCTGGCAGAGAAGATCGTTTCTGACTTCCTTCCAGGGTTCCCAGCGCACACTACCTTAAGCTGGGACTTATGCTCTTGCATCCGCAAAGAAGGTCCATTGGTCTGAGTCACCCAAATCTTAGGTCTAAAACCTACAGGAGATAAGAGGACTAGGATCCTCTATACTCCATCATCATTGTAGGTTGTGACAATTGGCTGGCAGAGGTGGGACGACTCTACAGAAAGACCAAGAATGGAACAGACGGATATCACCAAAGAAGCAACAAGACGGTTTAAAGCAGCCAGGCACTTATACCCCAGTAAGATGACCGCACAAGAGGTGTCCAACGTACTAGACCAGTATTGCCAGAGGATCTGGCAGGAGCGCAATGGAGCGAGAACTCCAGCTCAGCAAAGCCTTGGCTACAGAGAGACACTGCGTCTAGAGAAATGGATGGCGATTCTGAATCTGTGGCAGGACGATGAGCTAATGGGCTGGCTGGAAGTACTAGTAAGAAAAGAGGTTGCCTTGGAGAACCAATATCACGTTTTTCACGCCAGAATAGTTGGTGGCCCTGGAGAGGAGTTTGATTTCCCCTTGGAGATAGATTCTGGCCTCCAAGACATTGTGTATGGTGATCCTGAAGGGGGCATAGGAACCTTTAAAAGGCACAACAACTTGTTTGTGGAACGCTGTCGTGGTCTGGGACTGGAACCATGGTCCATGGAGGCTAATTTAATGGTACACCTGATTGAGCAGGAACTGCAGCTGGAGGAGGAGTATTTTGAGTTGTGGGACGAGATCTATGGGGAGACATTTTGCCCATCAAGAGGGGAACAACCCAATCAAGAGGACTGGTCGCCAGATCTTTACAACACAGATGGTATGTACCCAAGTGATTGTGTGCAAGGGGTCTGGGGAGAACATAGTGATGGAGAATGCGTTCCTTTAAAAAATATAGAGACTGTGTCAGAGCCTAGAAGGGATGGTAAAGTCAGCTTGGGACAAAATCCCCAGCTCCAAGAGCCAGAGACCCAGGGGAATGTTCCCTGGGTGGGGTCAGATAACCCATGTTTGTCCCCTGATACCCCAAGAGACTTAATCCCAGAGGAAATGCTAGCAGAGCACAGTTTCTCCAAACAGGTCTCACCTGAGGACTACCTTCCAGCACAAATCCTGGCAGAAACCCCAGTAACTGCTCAACAGGTAGGGCCAGATGAACTAAATCTGCCCTCAGAAGTTCTAGGCAATGTGTATGGGCCAGAACTGCTAATGGAGCCAGGGGCTCAGGATAGCCACCCAAGAGACTGTGGGGAGGGCTATGTAATGCACTCTGGGGAAAAGGCCATAGAGGTCAGGTTGGGTGGGAAGGATAAGATTCCCCAGCCTACAACAGATAACCAAAATCTGTACTCTGACACCCCAGGAGAGTTGATACAAAAGGTGCTAGGGAAGCACAGAGCCCAGGTGGGCTATGTTATGGACTGTGGGGAGGGAAAGGAACTGGTTCTTAGCTACAGGGAACCAGGCCTCACACAGCAAGAGTGCCAGGGGCACCAAGAGAGTGCCAGGGGCACCAAGAGCCCGACAGGGGCAGCAAGCTTGCCAGCCTTGGCAAAGGAGCCGTGGGTGCAGTGTGGCACCATAGTAGAGGGTGAACCAAGTGGGGAGATACCCTGGATAACCAATGTCCAGAGGCCCACTGGAACAGACAACCGCTCCAAAGGCCCAGTTAAACCTGGAGGACTGGGATAAGGGTACCAAGCAAAAGGGCCATAGAAGAAGAGGGTCAGCTGAGGGCCCCAAAGAACCAGCTGGGTGGGAATTGCGAGACTCCCCAGCCTACATCAGAGAGCCAAAGCACAGTCATTCAACCAAAGGCAATAGAAGAGGGTCAGCTGAGGGCCCCAAAGCACAGCCTGGGTGGGAACAGTGTAGTTCTCCAGGCTGCAACACAGACAGACCCAGGGGAAGAAAACCAGGAGGGTCTGTCCAAAGATACAGATTTCCAGGAGCCAGAGCAAACAGAGCATCCAAGTCCGGACTCCATCAGGGACGCTGGAGTCAAGCGCAGACCAGTATGTACTTTACTGCAGTTATTGTGTTATTGGGCTCCCAACAATAATGATTTTGCTGAGGGAAGTACTGGACTGCCCCCTTGCAATCCCATAGGCCCAGAGACTGTTTTAGAGACCCCAGCCAAGCTGTGGCGACTGGCTGGAGGGAAAGGGGTTGCTATGGGACAGGGTTTGTTTTATGGGGATCCCAAAAATACGGTTTTGCCTCAGAAGAGTGTATGTGTGCAACCCACTGTGTCCCCAGAGACTTCCATGCTGCTGCCAAAAACAGAGAGATGGGATCCTGGACTGTTTTGGGTGGGGGTTGCATGGAAAGAGCAATTTGCTCTATACAGTGGGAGCAAGACCAAGGGCTGGGGGAGGTCTTTACTCTGCACCTTGCGACAGACAAGAACTTGCCTAGCATGCCGTGGGCCGGGCCAAACCAGCAGATTCATGACTATCAGCGTAGCTGGGAAAATCTTGGATGTTCCCTGCCCGCTTGGGGAAGGATTGTCATGAATCAGCCAGTGGCCATGTTGGATTTGGTGTGAACTGTGCTGGGGCCATTTTGTGACTGGCAGCGGTGGCCATTTTGGGCTGGGTTGTCTTCCACATGCTGTTGCCATGGGGAGGAACAAAAGGTTTGGGGCCCACTTGTTATGGATATATTGTTGTGTTGTGGTCTAGGGGATAAAGTATTATAAGTTTACCCATTAGCATATCCCCATCCCTTCCATGTTTAGGCTCATTGTAATGGGTGTCATGTGAGGGAGCTGGTGGGATGTGTTGGTTCTATGTGTGTGAAACATTGTGTGTTGTATTTGTAAATATGAATGTATGGTATTATATTAGTATGTCATTATATTGTAGAGGGGAAGCCATTGAATACAGCCACGCCTCCTTTGTTCCCAAAGGCCTGTTAATCCCATTAGCTAAGTATCCAGCATAGAACTAACAATGGGAAGCTCACAGCTGGAGAGCAGACAGGCAGGCACCCAGAAACAATGGGATGGCCTGAAGGCTTCTCAGCCTTCATAGCATGGGCACAGGAGAGTAAAGACATGCTTTGCCCTGGAGAGTCAAAACCCAAATGAATTACTTGGCCTCGCCTAGTGGGCGGACCTGGGAGGGGACTATTGGTTCACACACAGTTCCCCTTCATGATTGGCCAGACGTCATTTGGGGCTGGCTAACGGTAGCCACTTCCCCCATTCTTGTGTGATGTGGTTAAATATGCTGTTCTAAAATAAAACATGGTTCATAATTTTCATCAAGACTTTGTGTGCAGGTGTATTATTGACCCAAGGGCATATGCTGGCAGAGGAGATCGTTTCTGACTTCCTTCCAGGGTTCCCAGCGCACACTACCTTAAGCTGGGACTTATGCTCTTGCATCCGCAAAGAAGGTCCATTGGTCTGAGTCACCCAAATCTTAGGTCTAAAACCTACAGGAGATAAGAGGACTAGGATCCTCTATACTCCATCATCATTGTAGGTTGTGACACACTGCACTACAGAAAAGGAACATGTTAGCATAAAATATTTTTTAATTAGTATAGATAAATATAAATATATTTGTATATATATATATTTGTATATATATATATATATATTTGTATATATATATATATATATATATATATATATATATATTTGTATATATATATATATATATTTGTATATATATATATATATATATATATATATATATTTGTGTATATATATATATATATTTGTATATATATATATATTTGTATATATATATATATATATATTTGTATATATATATATATATATATGTATATATATATATATATGTATATATATATGTATATATATATATATATATATATATGTATATATATATATATATATATATATATATGTATATATATATATATATATATATATTTGTATATATATATATTTGTATATATATATATATATATATATATGTATATATATATATATATATATATATATATATATGTATATATATATATATATATATATATATATATTTGTATATATATATATATATATATATGTATATATATATATATATATATGTATATATATATATATATATATATATATATATATATATTTGTATATATATATATATATATATATATTTGTATATATATATATATATATATATATATATATTTGTATATATATATATATTGTTGCAAATGTCTAACCCACTGACTTACGGGCTGTTGGAAGGTAATTACGTGCTTGGAATTGAATGGAGGCCTTGGTTAGCTATGTTCCTGTATCAACTGACAGAATCTATACAGCCCCACACAATTCACAGGGCTTTAAGCAGGTACCCCTAGCATTGCCCTGTCAAATCACGGTGGGGATAATTTGACAGAACAAGGCTAAGAACTTCCTGCTGGGGTTAAATGGAGCTGGTAGAGTGCCTATTAAATAATTCACCCCAAACCCATATGTGACACATGATTTAAACACAAATAAATACACATGAAACGGTGATAATGATTTTTACTTTTTAATACTTGGAACAGTGTATAGTCTTTTAATGCAAGGTAAGGTTATAATAATATTTTTTTTTATATTGTCCACACTCCAGTTCCCTAGAGTACACACTCCAGTGCCCTAGAGCACACACTCCAGTGCCCTAAAGACACTCCAGCGCCCTAGAGCACACACTCCAGTACCATAGAGCACACACTCCAGTAACATAGAGCACACACTCCAGTACCATAGAGCACACACTCCAGTACCCTAGAGCACATACTCCAGTAACCTAAAGCACACACTCCAGTAACCTAAAGCACACACTGCAGTGCCCTAGAGCACACACTCCATTGCCCCAGAGTACACACTCAAGTACCCTAGAGCAAACACTCCAGTGCCCTAGAGCACACACTCCAGTACCCTAGAGCACACACTCCAGTACCATAGAGCACACACTCCAGCACCCTAGAGCACATACTCCAGTAACCTAAAGCACACACTCCAGTAACCTAAAGCACACACTCCAGTACCCTAGAGCACACATCCCAGTACCCTAGAGAACACACTCCAGTGCCCTAGAACACACACTCCATTACCCTAGAGCAAACACTTCAGTGCCCTAGAGCACACACTCCATTGCCCCAGAGCACACACTCAAGTACCCTAGAGCACACACTCCAGTGTCCCAGAGCACACACTCCAGTGCCCTAGAGCACACACTCCAGTGCCCTAGAGCACACACTCCAGGACCCTAGAGCAAACACTCCAGTACCATAGAGCACACACTCCACTGCCCTAAAGCACACACTCCAGTGCCCTAGAGCACACACTCCAGTGCCCTAGAGCACACACTCCAGTACCCTAGAGCACACATCCCAGTACCCTAGAGAACACACTCCAGTGCCCTAGAACACACACTCCATTACCCTAGAGCAAACACTTCAGTACCCTTGTGCACACACTCCAGTGCCCTAGATCACACACTCAGTGCCATAGAGCACACACTCCAGTGCCCGAGAGCATACAATCCAGTACCCTAAATCACACACTCCAGTGCCCTAGAGCACACACTCCAGTGCCATAGAGCACACACTCCAGTGCCATAGAGCACACACTCCAATGCCCGAGAGCATACACTCCAGTACCCTAGATCACACACTCCAGTGCCCTAGAGCACACACTCCTGTACCCTAGAGCAAACACTCCAGTACCCTAGAGCAAACACTCCAGGACCCTAGAGCACACACTCCACTGCCCTAAAGCACACACTCCAGTGCCCTAGAGCACACAGTCCAGTGCCCTAGAGCACACACTCCAGTGCCCTAGAGCACACACTCCAGTACCCTAGATCACACACTCCAGTGCCCTACAGCACACACTCCAGTGCCCTAGAGCAAACACTTCAGTACCCTTGTGCACACACTCCACTGCTCTAAAGCACACACTCTAGTGCCCTAGATCACACACTCCAGTGCCATGGAGCACATACTCCAGTACCATAGAGCACACACTCCAGTACGCTAGAACACACACTCCATTACCCTAGAGCAAACACTTCAGTACCCTTGTGCACACACTCCAGTGACCTAGATCACACACTCCAGTGCCATAGAGCACACACTCTAGTGCCATAGAGCACACACTCCAGTGCCCGAGAGCATACACTCCAGTACCCTAGATCACACACTCCAGTGCCCTAGAGCACACACTCCAGTGCCATAGAGCACACACTCCAGTGCCATAGAGCACACACTCCAGTGCCCGAGAGCATACACTCCAGTACCCTAGATCACACACTCCAGTGCCCTAGAGCACACACTCTAGTGCCCTAGATCACACACTCCAGTACCCTAGAGCAAACACTCCAGGACCCTAGAGCACACACTCCACTGCCCTAATGCACACACTCCAGTGCCCTAGAGCACACAGTCCAGTGCCCTAGAGCACACACTCCAGTGCCCTAGAGCACACACTCCAGTGCCCTACAGCACATACTCCAGTGCCCTAGAGGACACACTCCAGTGCCCTAGAGCACACACTCTAGTACCCTAGAGCACACACTCCAGTGCCCTAGAGCACACACTCCAGTGCCCCAGAGCACACACTCCAGTGTCCCAGAGCACACACTCCAGTGCCCCAGAGCACAAACTCCAGTGCCCTAGAGAACACACTCCAGTACCCTAGAGTAAACACTCCAGTACCATAGAGCACACACTCCAGTACCCTAGAGCACACACTCCACTGCCCTAAAGCACACAGTCCAGTGCCCTAGAGCACACACTCCAGTGCCCTAGAGCACACACTCCAGTACCCTAGAGCACACACTCCAGTGCCATAGAGCACACAGTCCAGTACCCTAAAGAACACATCCCAGGACCCTAGAGCACATACTCCAGTGCCCTAGAGCACACACTCCAGTACCCTAGAGCACACACTCCAGTGCCCT
>JAPZIH010000060.1:0-43886 GCA_027410445.1 Discoglossus pictus | reverse complement strand
ACAGGTAATAGCCGAGTATCACAGTGTGTTACAGTCACAGAGATAAATCTACACTCGGTGATGATGGGTCAGCGCTGCTGTGACAATGGGGGCCCAGAGTGGCAGCTCCTGGGAGACTGGGGGCCGCAATGTGTGCTGGGACCCCCCATAGAGGGGATGGACACATCTATAATAAACACACACATGGGGCTAAAGGATAACCCAACCCCGGGCTTAAAGGGCCAGTGTACTTCTATATTTACACTATACTGGAGAGCATAGACATAATCCGGCTTCTCAATGTTTACCTTTTTTTCAAATTTTTTCCTCATTACATTTTTTTAGTTAAATTTAGAAAACAAAAGCGAATCCCAATGGAAAGAATATTTTACATCAACTCAATGAAGTCATTTTATGTATTACCCCCCCCCCCCCTTAATCTATGTAGGTCTTAGATACATACTATGGGCCTCATTCGATTGGCCAGATCTCAATTGCACGAGCCCGTAATGGAGCCTGGAAATTATACTGATATTCAATTGGCTTCTTACAACTACTCTCATTCCAATTACCTGTTCAAAATCACTGCAATTGTCAAAAACGTAACTCCGTCCTATCTCCTCCTTTGATGTTTCAAGCTCGTAAATGTTACCAGCGCTAATGACGCAAAATCCATACTCAATTACAACAAGTCAACAAGCCTGCAATTGCCTTCAAACCCGTAAATGGCAAATGTAGCAAAAAAATTACTTGATTACTAGATAGGACTCACAAGTGGGTCAAACACCTGTTTGTGACACTGCAAAGGCAAATAAACACACACTACTGTACTTAAATATAATGGGAAAGCTACGATAAATCAAGCTTGCAAATATGCAATAAAAAAATAAATCACGTTTTATTTACATGTATTGTTCCCAGGAATCAAGGAGTTAATACAATATCAGGCCACCCACATGGACTAGAATAGGTGCTTTAATGATTTTTAATATTTTCTACATTGCTGGATTTAGGTAGGTTTTAGATACAATCTATCCAGGTATTAGATACAATCTATCCAGGTATTAGATACTCTCTATCCAGGTATTAGATACTCTCTATCCAGGTATTAGATACTCTCTATCCAGGTATTAGATACTCTCTATCCAGGTATTAGATACAATCTATCCAGGTATTAGATACTCTCTATCCAGGTATTAGATACAATCTATCCAGGTATTAGATACAATCTATCCAGGTATTAGATACTCTCTATCCAGGTATTAGATACAATCTATCCAGGTATTAGATACAATCTATCCAGGTATTAGATACTCTCTATCCAGGTATTAGATACTCTCTATCCAGGTATTAGATACTCTCTATCCAGGTATTAGATACGTTCTATGCAGGTATTACATACTTTCTATGTAGGTACTAGATATACTCTATCTAGGTATTAGATATATTTTATGCAGGTATCAGCACACTATTATATGACTGAGATGATTCCCTTAGCACTTGGACACCTAAGGCATGTCACTGCTTGTCTCCACCCACTATAAGGTCAACAGAGGGAGGTGACTTTGTAAACAGCACTAAACTTTCAGAACTAATGTTTACCACCAAACAATGAGATTTTGCTGTTGGGGCAGCCTATGAACAATTGTTTATTCTCTTATCATATCCGACTGTTCTTTAAACCCTTTAAACCTGTCTGTCAACCACCCACAACCTCCTGTTAATAACATTATGAGGGTGGAAACAACACTTAGCTGGAGACATACTCTAAACTTTGACTTTGAATTTCATATTTCTATTATAAATGATTAACTAGGAATTTGACTAATGATCACTGTATAATTAAAATAACAAGCTCCTTACCGGCCCTAAGTTAACTCTCCACTAATATTAGTATATAAATGACTGCTGAATACGACTAATATAAATAATAGCATATGGGGATAATGATCAATGGCTCCTGTTGTTGGGGCGATGGGGTGAGAGGGAAGAGTTTGGCGCCTGGGACATTGAAGGGTTAATTGTTCGATTCATTAAATAGAATAAAACACACAAAAAAAGAGAAAGTTCTGTGATGTGATTTGGAAGTTTATGTAACATGAATAGAGCCTTGTGCGGAGCGGGCAACGGAGGGCGAGTCAGGACAGAGGGTCACTTATTGTGATTAGGGACAGAAGGTCCAGCATCAGGGAGAGCTGCAGAGCATTGCACCATCAACCCACTCCTCCAGTACATCAAGACGTGCAGAGCATTGCACCACCAAACCCCTCTAGTATACCAAGACGTGCAGAGCATTGCACCACCAAGCTCCCTCAGCAAAGCTAGAACTGGAGAGATATGCAGACTATTGCATTGGTAAACTCTCACCTGCAGAACATTGCACCATGCAGAGCCTTAAAAATAATAGACGTCAAGAACTGATTTATTAAGTAATATTGATTATTTATGCATTGCCCCACATTGATATCATTACATGGAAATCTGCCACTTACTGATCACATCTTAATTAAAAGCGCAGCACTCCATTAATTAGAGTGAGTGTCTGATCTGAGACCCAGGAGCCTAGTTATCTGGGTGTGTGATGGGGCCTCCCACCCCAGGCCCCCATTCCTGTCTGTGATAACCCTGGTTATATGTTGTGCCGGATAAAGAGGATTGGATTCTCTAGGCTCCTCAGGACTTCGGTCTCTGGAAACTGCACTTCATTTAGAGAAAAAAGTAGAAATTTTTCTTTCAATTTTACATTTTTAAAGATATCTGTCACCACCTCCCACCCCCCCAAAAAAGGATCAAATATATCAACTGGCTGCTGATATCCTAAAAATCTCCTCCAGAATGTTCCTCAGGTCCTCCTTATATGTCTCTTCTCTCTCGTCCATACACTGTCTGTCCCACTGTCTGCCCACTGTCTGTCCCTCTGCCCGACCCACTGTCTGTCCCACTGTCCATCCCTCTGCCTGTCCCTCTGTCCGTTCCTCTGTCCATCCTTCTGTCCGTCCCTCGGTTCATCCCTCTGTCCGTCCCTCAGTCCGTCCCTCTGCTTGTCCTGTCTTTCTGTCCCTCTGTCCGTCCCTCTGGTTATTCCTCTGTCCATCTCTCTGTGTTTCCCTCTATCCATACACTGTTTGACCCTCTGTCTGTCCCTCTGTCCATCCCTATGCCTGTCCCTCGGTCAACCTTCTGCCTGTCCTTCTGTCCATCCCTCTGCCTGTCCCTCTGTCCATCCCTCTGTCCGTCCCTCTGCCTGTCCCTCTGTCCATCCCTCTGTCCATCCCTCTGTCCATCCATCTGCCTGTCCCACTGTCCATCCTTCTGTCTGTCCCACTGTCCATCCCTCTGCCTGTCCCTTCTCCTGTCCCTCTGTCCATCCCTCTGTCCATCCCTCTGTCCGTCCCCCTGTCTATCCCTCTGTGTTTCCCGTTTGGCCCTCTGTCCATCCCTCTGTCCGTCTCTCTGTCCATCCCTCTGTCCATCCCTCTGCCTGTCCCTCTGCCTGTCCCTCTGTCCATCCCTCTGTCCGTCTCTCTGTCCGTCCCCCTGTCTATCCCTCTGTGTTTCCCGTTTGGCCCTCTGTCCATCCCTCTGTCTGTCTCTCTGTCCATCCCTCTGTCCATCCCTCTGCCTGTCCCCCTGCCTGTCCCTCTGTCCGTCCCTCTTTTTGTCCCTCTGTCCGTCCTTCTGTCCATGTCTATCTGTCCCTCCTGCCCATGACTCTCCCCTAGCGCTCTCTACACGTGGGGCTCATTCTCACACATGCTCTGAATTCCCAAGACCCCAATTCCAGCCTTGAGCCAACTTTGATCCGTTGGATCTATATGAAGCTAGGACAAATCCCTTGGATTTCACAGGGCTCAGTCGAGCCGCAGACACCAGAAGTGAAGTCGATGGAAAATATTCATTGGCTCGAAACTCCAAGTAGCAGCTCGTGCTGTGAGAGAGGAGAAGAAATACCAGGGGGTCACATGATGTGTTAGTCCTCCCCAAACTGCAGGTTTTTGTGTCATTACTAGAAAAGAGCTCACAATCTGAGTTATTATTATTACTATTATTATTATTATTATTATTATTATTATTATCGTTTATTATCCTTCATTTAATTTATTATTCAAACAAAATAATGTTTACAATGGATAAAATATAATATTCTAATAAGTACATGATGAAATATCAGGACTTTTAACCATCCACCTACACCAGCTGGTGTTTCAGTCAGTCCGACTCCCCGTGACCTTATGAATTGCAGCATGAAAGGCACATCTGTCATTAGGTTTCTAGTTGTGTTTATCCATAAGGTTTTTTATTGTAAAGATATTGGAGTGGTTTGCCAGTTCCTTCTCCAGTGGACTGCAATTTTTGTGACCTCTCTACTATGACCTGCCCTACACGGTACAGCTCACAGATTTATTGAAGTACACAAGCCCCTTCACCACTAAAAGGTAGCGATCGGGGAAGGGGATATATATATATATATTATATACATGATAGAGAGAGGTTCTACTCTTGAAAGCCTGTTATCCTAATGTACCATTATATACTGCAGTACTCTCATTATATAAATATATGCTAGCGACTTGCCTGTCAAAAATGACAGCAATGAAATTTGAAGGCTGGCAATGCTGTTTGCCAACACTGCGAGGCTCTGCCCCCCTCTAACATGCAGGCCTCGCGATGAGCGCCGAAGGCTTCGCTGCTCATTGCAGGCGTCAGGCTAACCCGCAACTTTTGGGCCTTCAGCACTCCTTGCGAGCCTCTCGCCACTTTCTGACCCCTGTGTCTCTCCCACCGCCTCTCACCCCTGTGTCTCTTTCCTCCGTCTCCCTGCCCTGTGTCTTTTTCCCCCCTTACCTCCCTCCCCTGTGTCTCTTTCCCTCCCACTCCCCTCCCCCTGTGTCTCTTTCCCCCCTCCTCCCCTCCCACGTGTCTTTTCCCCCTCTCCCTGCCCTGTTAATTGTTTTCCCTTTTCTCCCTGCCCCTGTGTCTCTTTCACCCCTCTCTCAACCCTGTGTTTCTTTGCCCCCACTCCCTCCCCTGTGTCTCTTCCCCCCTCTCACCCCTGGGTCTCTGTCCCCCTCTCTCCCTCTCCTGTGTCTCTTCCCCCCTCTCACCCCTGTGTCTCTTTCCCCATCTCCCCTCCCCTGTGTCTCTTCCCCCCTCTCACCCCTGTGTCTTTTTCCCTCATCTCCCCGCCTTGTCTTTTTCCCCCTTACCTCCCTCCCCTTTGTCTCTTTCCCCCCCACACCCTTCCATGTGTCTCTTTCTACCCCACTCCTTCCCCCCTGTGTCTCTTCCCCCCCTCTCACCCCTGTGTCTCTCTCCCCCCTCTCACCCCTGTGTCTCTTTCCCCCTTCTCCCTCCTTTGTGTCTCTTCCCCCTCTCACCCCTGTGTCTCTTTCCCCCATCTCCCTGCCTTGTCTTTTTCCCCCTTACCTCCCTCCCCTTTGTCTCTTTCCCCCCACACCCTCCCATGTGTCTCTTTCTACCCCACTCCCTTCCCCTGTGTCTCTTCCCCCCCTCTCACCCCTGTGTCTCTCTCCTCCCTCCCCCCTCCCTCCTCTGTGCTCCTTTTTGAATTTGTGGGTGTGAAACCATTTGCGGGCGTGGGAAATTGTTCATTTTCCCCAAGCCCGAAATGGCTTAAAGAAAAAAATATTTCTTACCTCGCTTAGTAATTGCCGTTTTTGGGGGCCTCTGGACGACGGCTTCCGAGTTATAGGCTATGAAAAAATGGAGCCTATTAAACCCGTCATTTTTTTGAAGCCTGTAACTCGTAAGCCGTTCTGAGCCTCCCTCCCCCCCCCCCCCCCCCCCGCTCTACGTTACGGGCCTCAGGATGAGTGCCTTAGGCGCTCATTTAGGCCCCAGTCAAACCCGCAACTTTCGGTCCTTGTAATTTTCGGCGCTCGTTGCGCATGCACAACCCGTAACTTTTAACATTGCGTTACCATCAAACTCGCAATTACCACAACTAATTTATGTGATATATTTCTATACAGATATTCGTCCACTGTAATCTCAAGCTGTCCCTCTGGCAATGCAAGGGTTACAAAGGGACCGACTTTTCGGAAGTAACTTAATAAAACACATGTAATCCCCCCGTCCCGGACCCTCTGTACCAACAAGGTTTCTTTTTTCTTCATCTTTTTATAGGAATCTGGAGAGAAATGATTGAACAAGCGGCGCCCTGTGACGCTCTAATAGAATCATTTCATTAGGGGGGGGTCCGCTGCCTCAGGACTGGGGTCACTTAACTGAGCAAATCACGACTTTCAAAGCCAGATAATAAAATGCAGCCCCCATGTGTTTCCCATTAGGCTCTGTGTATAGACAGTGGGCTCTGATCAAGGCTCCTTCGCCCACGGAGGCTGCGGGATGGTAGAGGCCGCTCTTTGATACGGGCGCTACCTGCGGAGAGCTAATTATTTTGGGGTCTTAATTTAAGGCTTGTTACGGGGGCACTTCCTCTTTGTGGGGGCTTTTTTTATCTTGTGAATAGAGGCTCCTTGAGAAAAAAAAAACACCACAATCATAAACAAATGGAGGCAGGAAGTGCGAGGAAGGGTTAACGGGCCCCTGGGGGCAACTTTTTTCTATATGATCTTTTGAAATGATTATGTGCAAAAAAACTACATAAACAAGTTGTACATTTATATACAATTATTCCTTACTGTGGGGTGTGCCCTTGTAAGTTTTAGATGCCACATTCCCATTGTGCAGATAGAAAGTTCTGCTCATTCAGCATCTTCTCCCACCGCAGAGCATCATTGAATATACATGGTAACGAGTGGTATTGTTTGTTTTACATTCTAAATACATTGTTGCAGTTTGATACATTGTGACAGTTACACTTCCTACCAGTAACAGCAATGGAAGCTCATTAGTTTACATGGTAAAGGCAGACTAGTAGATTCAGCTGAAGTTAAGATTTTCTTTAAAACTATTTTCCTGCTCCTTATGCAGCTGCTGATATACCATTTTAGTTTCTGCTGATCAACTTCCTGCAGTGGGAGAAGTCTTTGAATAGACAGGAGACTTCTTTCTGCACTATTTGAATGTGACAGCTAAAACGTTGCGTTCTTTCAGTAGTACTAATGGAAAGCTTGTTTATGTTCTAAGACGCGCCTCCCTAAATAAATCTTTTCTAGCATAATTTTTCTCATTAATAAGTTAGGTTATAGAAAATCCCCCAGACCAAAGATCGGCCGCGCTGTTGCTTTACTGGTCACAGTACAACTGCTTTTTAAAGAGATATTTGTCCTGTCAGCTGAACACCAGGACACTGGAGGAAATGAGCCCCTCTCTGCATGGCATAGGCATCCGAGCTAATGTGAAGCAGAGACCCCCGCGGACCCCCTCCCAACATCAAATGGGAGCCCTGCGCCTTCAGCTACAGAGTAAATGAGAAGCAGGGGCTGCGCAGCGCCCCCCCCTCCCCCTCCCCTGAATGCGCTATTGTCAAAGGACACAGATTAACCCCTGGAATGAGACAGGGAGACGCCGTAGTTCATGCAAAGCAGCACACGTTTGTGTAGTATGTGACTAGTAACATTGGCAGCTGTGCAAGCGATGAACATAAAAGCATTTCTAGAGAAAAGCTTCTATCTTGTCTGATCGGGAGACCAAGACAAGTTTATATACAAGGGATGGAGAAATGAGAGTGGGGGATTTGTTTAATAATTGGATATTTTAGTACTAGACACCAACTCTATTTTCTTGCACTGGCTCAGACACAGGTAGATGGCAACAAAAACTGCAAGGTCTGCTATCCAGAAATGTAAGTGCTCCTCTCATACACACAAACTTCCCAAAAACACAAACATTTTTTACACTGGTTCTTTAATTCTTGGAATGGCAGAGAAATGTTAGGTAATATTGGCCAGTATGGTGGGAATATATTATTATATTAGTCCTGACTCACCAATACCCCACATTAAATACATTACAGTCACTTTAGGGTTTATAATGTAATAATAAGACAAAATACTGAATAAACGTTTGTTTAAATCTAAAAAAAAAAAAAAGAATTGATAAACTCGCTAAATGATGAGCAGCATTTTTTCTATTGAATTCCCAGAATTGTCCCAACAAAAACGATGAAATAAATGCAGTTTTCACCCATTTCTGACTTTATTCCTCTGAATCAGATCAGTTCTAGATTCATCAAAAAGCTCCAAGATCACGAGAATCCAATAATGGAGCAGAATGATATAAATGGTAAATAAGGGATTTAAAGCTGGAAATTTACCTTTATTCAATGAGCAAAAGCGTACCCAGTGTTATGTGCATAAGAGCCCCAGGGGGTAATCAGCAAAGGACCATGACTTCCAATAAACAAGAGACATCCGTCTGTCCTTAGTGGGTCAGAAAATTGCAAAGTTAAAGTAAGTTTGTGGGAAAATGTATTTTACTAACATCGAAATGATAAATGATTATTATTAGTATTATTATTATTATTATTATTGTCCTTTATTTATAACTTAAATTGCAATTTAATGATAAAGTTCTTGTTACCTATAGTTTTACTTTATACAATCCCCACCCAGCGCCCCCTTTTTTTCCCAATGTGCGTGTTTGTGCATGTTTGTGATGATGTCACCAATGATGTCATCACGTACTAGTGCTGATCAGACAAAGCCCCATAATTATATGAAAGTTGAAACTGAACACCCACAGAGCAGCACCGTCATTCTTATAACATTCTAGGGGTGGAGACAAGCCCAGCATCATCATTAACTAATTGGAGAATTACAATTTAAATATGTTTTGTAAATAAACTGTGAATCAACTATAATAGTTGTCGTAATTGGGAGTTGTCATCGCGCAATGTTAAAAGTTACGGGTCTTGCACATGCGCAATAAGTGCCAAAGGCCCTCATCGCGAGGCCCGAAAGTTATGGATTTGATGGGGGCTGCAATGAGCGCAAAAGGGGCTCATAGCGGGTCTTGTGATGAGCGCATTTGGCACTCATTGCGCATGTGCAAGACCCGTAACTTTTAACATTGCGTGATGACAACTCCCAATTATGACAACTATTATGTTTGGTTCACAGTTTATTTACGAAACATATTTAAATTGTAATTCTCCAATTAGTTAATGATGATGCTATTACTATTAATGTCATGGAGTCCCCTCTAATCTATACATATTAATGTCATGGAGTCCCCTCTAATCTATACATATTACTGTCATGGTGTCCCCTCTAATCTATACATATTACTGTCATGGAGTCCCCTCTAATCTATACATATTACTGTCATGGAGTCCCCTCTAATCTATACATATTACTGTCATGGAGCCCCCTCTAATCTATACATAATAATGTCATGGAGTCTTCTCTAATCTATACATATTACTGTCATGGAGCCCCCTCTAATCTATACATATTACTGTCATGGAGTCTCCTCTAATCTATACATATTACTGTCATGGAGTCCCCTCTAATCTATACATATTACTGTCATGGAGTCCCCTCTAATCTATACATATTACTGTCATGGAGTCCCCTCTAATTTATACATATTAGTGTCATGGAGTCCTCTCTAATCTATACATATTAATGTCATGGAGTCCCCTCTAATCTATACATATTAATGTCATGGAGTCCTCTCTAATCTATAAATATTACTGTCATGGAGTCCCCTCTAATCTATACATAATAATGTCATGGAGTCCCCTCTAATCTATACATATTAATGTCATGGAGTCCCCTCTAATCTATACATATTACTGTCATGGAGTCCTCTCTAATCTATACATATTAATGTCATGGAGTCCCCTCTAATCTATACATATTACTGTCATGGAGTCCCCTCTAATCTATACATATTACTGTCATGGAGTCCCCTCTAATCTATACATATTAATGTCATGGAGTCCTCTCTAATCTATAGATATTACTGTCATGGGGTCTCCTCTAATCTATACATATTACTGTCATGGAGTCCCCTCTAATCTGTACATATTACTGTCATGGAGTCCTCTCTAATCTATACATATTACTGTCATGAAGTCCCCTCTAATCTATAAATATTAGTGTCATGGAGTCCTCTCTAATCTATACATATTTATGTCATGGAGTCCCCTCTAATCTATACATATTACTGTCATTGAGTCCCCTCTAATCTATACATATTACTGTCATGGAGTCCACTCTAATCTATACATATTACTGTCATGGAGTCTCCTCTAATCTATACATATTACTGTCATGGAGTCCTCTCTAATCTATACATATTACTGTCATGGAGTCCCCTCTAATCTATACATATTACTGTCATGGAGTCCCCTCTAATCTATACATATTACTGTCACAGAGACCCCTCTAATCTATACATATTACTGTCATGGAGTCCCCTCTAATCTATACATATTAATGTCACGGAGTCCTCTCTAATCTATACATATTAATGTCATGGAGTCCTCTCTAATCTATACATATTAATGTCATGGAGTCCCCTCTAATCTATACATATTAATGTCACGGAGTCCTCTCTAATCTATACATATTACTGTCATGGAGTCCTCTCTAATCTATACACATTACTGTCATGGAGTCCCCTCTAATCTATGCATATTACTGTCACGGAGTCCCCTCTAATCTATACACATTACTGTCATTGAGTCCCCTCTAATCTATGCATATTACTGTCACGGAGTCCCCTCTAATCTATACATATTACAGTCATGGAGTCCTCTCTAATCTATACATAATACTGTCACAGAGTCTCCTCTAATCTATACATATTACTGTCATGGAGTCCTCTCTAATCTATACATATTACTGTCATGGAGTCCCCTCTAATCTATAAATATTAGTGTCATGGAGTCCTCTCTAATCTATACATATTAATGTCATGGAGTCCCCTCTAATCTATACATATTACTGTCATTGAGTCCCCTCTAATCTATACATATTACTGTCATGGAGTCCACTCTAATCTATACACATTACTGTCATGGAGTCCACTCTAATCAATACATATTACTGTCATGGAGTCTCCTCTAATCTATACATATTACTGTCATGGAGTCCTCTCTAATCTATACATATTACTGTCATGGAGTCCCCTCTAATCTATACATATTACTGTCATGGAGTCCCCTCTAATCCATACATATTACTGTCACAGAGACCCCTCTAATCTATACATATTACTGTCATGGAGTCCCCTCTAATCTATACATATTAATGTCACGGAGTCCTCTCTAATCTATACATATTACTGTCATGGAGTCCTCTCTAATCTATACATATTAATGTCATGGAGTCCCCTCTAATCTATACATATTAATGTCACAGAGTCCTCTCTAATCTATACATATTACTGTCATGGAGTCCTCTCTAATCTATACACATTACTGTCAAGGAGTCCCCTCTAATCTATGCATATTACTGTCACGGAGTCCCCTCTAATCTATACACATTACTGTCATTGAGTCCCCTCTAATCTATGCATATTACTGTCACGGAGTCCCCTCTAATCTATACATATTACTGTCATGGAGTCCTCTCTAATCTATACATTTTACTGTCACAGAGTCTCCTCTAATCTATACATATTACTGTCATGGAGCCCTCTCTAATCTATACATATTACTGTCATGGAGTCCCCTCTAATCTATACATATTAAGTCATGGAGTCCTCTCTAATCTATACATATTACTGTCATAGAGTCTCCTCTAATCTATACATATTACTGTCATGGAGTCCTCTCTAATCTATACATTTTACTGTCACAGAGTCTCCTCTAATCTATACATATTACTGTCATGGAGTCCTCTCTAATCTATACATTTTACTGTCACAGAGTCTCCTCTAATCTATACATATTACTGTCATGGAGCCCTCTCTAATCTATACATATTACTGTCATGGAGTCCCCTCTAATCTATACATATTACTGTCATGGAGTCCTCTCGAATCTATACATATTACTGTCATGGAGTCTTCTCTAATCTATACATATTGCTTTCATGGAGTCCCCTCTAATCTATACATATTACTGTCATGGAGTCCTCTCTAATCTATACATATTACTGTCATGGAGTCCCCTCTAATTTATACATATTAGTGTCATGGAGTCCTCTCTAATCTATACATATTAATGTCATGGAGTCCCCTCTAATCTATACATATTAATGTCATGGAGTCCTCTCTAATCTATAAATATTACTGTCATGGAGCACCCTCTAATCTATACATAATAATGTCATGGAGTCCCCTCTAATCTATACATATTAATGTCATGGAGTCCCCTCTAATCTATACATATTAGTGTCATGGAGTCCTCTCTAATCTATACATATTAATGTCATGGAGTCCCCTCTAATCTATACATATTACTGTCATGGAGTCCCCTCTAATCTATACATATTACTGTCATGGAGTCCCCTCTAATCTATACATATTAATGTCATGGAGTCCTCTCTAATCTATAGATATTACTGTCATGGGGTCTCCTCTAATCTATACATATTACTGTCATGGAGTCCCCTCTAATCTGTACATATTACTGTCATGGAGTCCTCTCTAATCTATACATATTACTGTCATGGAGTCCCCTCTAATCTATAAATATTAGTGTCATGGAGTCCTCTCTAATCTATACATATTTATGTCATGGAGTCCCCTCTAATCTATACATATTACTGTCATTGAGTCCCCTCTAATCTATACATATTACTGTCATGGAGTCCACTCTAATCTATACATATTACTGTCATGGAGTCTCCTCTAATCTATACATATTACTGTCATGGAGTCCTCTCTAATCTATACATATTACTGTCATGGAGTCCCCTCTAATCTATACATATTACTGTCATGGAGTCCCCTCTAATCTATACATATTACTGTCACAGAGACCCCTCTAATCTATACATATTACTGTCATGGAGTCCCCTCTAATCTATACATATTAATGTCACGGAGTCCTCTCTAATCTATACATATTAGTGTCATGGAGTCCTCTCTAATCTATACATATTAATGTCATGGAGTCCCCTCTAATCTATACATATTAATGTCACGGAGTCCTCTCTAATCTATACATATTACTGTCATGGAGTCCTCTCTAATCTATACACATTACTGTCATGGAGTCCCCTCTAATCTATGCATATTACTGTCACGGAGTCCCCTCTAATCTATACACATTACTGTCATTGAGTCCCCTCTAATCTATGCATATTACTGTCACGGAGTCCCCTCTAATCTATACATATTACAGTCATGGAGTCCTCTCTAATCTATACATTTTACTGTCACAGAGTCTCCTCTAATCTATACATATTACTGTCATGGAGTCCTCTCTAATCTATACATATTACTGTCATGGAGTCCCCTCTAATCTATAAATATTAGTGTCATGGAGTCCTCTCTAATCTATACATATTAATGTCATGGAGTCCCCTCTAATCTATACATATTACTGTCATTGAGTCCCCTCTAATCTATACATATTACTGTCATGGAGTCCCCTCTAATCTATACACATTACTGTCATGGAGTCCACTCTAATCTATACATATTACTGTCATGGAGTCTCCTCTAATCTATACATATTACTGTCATGGAGTCCTCTCTAATCTATACATATTACTGTCATGGAGTCCCCTCTAATCTATACATATTACTGTCATGGAGTACCCTCTAATCCATACATATTACTGTCACAGAGACCCCTCTAATCTATACATATTACTGTCATGGAGTCCCCTCTAATCTATACATATTAATGTCACGGAGTCCTCTCTAATCTATACATATTAGTGTCATGGAGTCCTCTCTAATCTATACATATTAATGTCATGGAGTCCCCTCTAATCTATACATATTAATGTCACGGAGTCCTCTCTAATCTATACATATTACTGTCATGGAGTCCTCTCTAATCTATACACATTACTGTCATGGAGTCCCCTCTAATCTATGCATATTACTGTCACGGAGTCCCCTCTAATCTATACACATTACTGTCATTGAGTCCCCTCTAATCTATGCATATTACTGTCACGGAGTCCCCTCTAATCTATACATATTACTGTCATGGAGTCCTCTCTAATCTATACATTTTACTGTCACAGAGTCTCCTCTAATCTATACATATTACTGTCATGGAGCCCTCTCTAATCTATACATATTACTGTCATGGAGTCCCCTCTAATCTATACATATTAATGTCATGGAGTCCTCTCGAATCTATACATATTACTGTCATAGAGTCTCCTCTAATCTATACATATTACTGTCATGGAGTCCTCTCTAATCTATACATTTTACTGTCACAGAGTCTCCTCTAATCTATACATATTACTGTCATGGAGTCCTCTCTAATCTATACATTTTACTGTCACAGAGTCTCCTCTAATCTATACATATTACTGTCATGGAGCCCTCTCTAATCTATACATATTACTGTCATGGAGTCCCCTCTAATCTATACATATTACTGTCATGGAGTCCTCTCGAATCTATACATATTACTGTCATGGAGTCTTCTCTAATCTATACATATTGCTTTCATGGAGTCCCCTCTAATCTATACATATTACTGTCATGGAGTCCTCTCTAATCTATACATATTACTGTCATGGAGTCCTCTCTAATCTATACATATTACTGTCATGGAGTCTCCTCTAATCTATACATATTACTGTCATGGAGCCCTCTCTAATCTATACATATTACTGTCATGGAGTCCCCTCTAATCTATACATATTACTGTCACAGAGTCTCCTCTAATCTATACATATTACTGTCATGGAGTCCTCTCTAATCTATACATATTACTGTCATGGAGTCCCCTCTAATCTATACATATTACTGTCATGGAGTCCCCTCTAATCTATACATATTACTGTCACAGAGTCTCCTCTAATCTATACATATTACTGTCATGGAGTCCCCTCTAATCTATACATATTACTGTCATGGAGTCCCCTGTAATCTATACATATTAGTGTCATGGAGTCCTCTCTAATCTATACATATTAATGTCATGGAGTCCCCTCTAATCTATACATATTACTGTCATGGAGTCCCCTCTAATGTATACATATTACTGTCATGGAGTCCCCTCTAATCTATACATATTAATGTCATGGAGTCCTCTCTAATCTATAGATATTACTGTCATGGAGTCTCCTCTAATATATACATATTTATGTCATGGAGTCCTCTCTAATCTATACATATTACTGTCATGGAGTCCTCTCTAATCTATACATATTACTGTCATGGAGTCTCCTCTAATCTATACATATTACTGTCATGGAGCCCTCTCTAATCTATACATATTACTGTCATGGAGTCCCCTCTAATCTATACATATTACTGTCACAGAGTCTCCTCTAATCTATACATATTACTGTCATGGAGTCCTCTCTAATCTATACATATTACTGTCATGGAGTCCCCTCTAATCTATACATATTACTGTCATGGAGTCCCCTCTAATCTATACATATTACTGTCACAGAGTCTCCTCTAATCTATACATATTACTGTCATGGAGTCCCCTCTAATCTATACATATTACTGTCATGGAGTCCCCTGTAATCTATACATATTAGTGTCATGGAGTCCTCTCTAATCTATACATATTAATGTCATGGAGTCCCCTCTAATCTATACATATTACTGTCATGGAGTCCCCTCTAATGTATACATATTACTGTCATGGAGTCCCCTCTAATCTATACATATTAATGTCATGGAGTCCTCTCTAATCTATACATATTACTGTCATGGAGTCCCCTCTAATATATACATATTTATGTCATGGAGTCCTCTCGAATCTATACATATTACTGTCATAGAGTCTCCTCTAATCTATACATATTACTGTCATGGAGTCCTCTCTAATCTATACATTTTACTGTCACAGAGTCTCCTCTAATCTATACATATTACTGTCATGGAGTCCTCTCTAATCTATACATTTTACTGTCACAGAGTCTCCTCTAATCTATACATATTACTGTCATGGAGCCCTCTCTAATCTATACATATTACTGTCATGGAGTCCCCTCTAATCTATACATATTACTGTCATGGAGTTCACTCTAATCTATACATATTACTGTCATGGAGTCTTCTCTAATCTATACATATTACATTCATGGAGTCCCCTCTAATCTATACATATTACTGTCATGGAGTCGGCTCTAATCTATACATATTACTGTCATGGAGTCCTCTCTAATCTATACATATTACTGTCATGGAGTCTCCTCTAATCTATACATATTACTGTCATGGAGCCCTCTCTAATCTATACATATTACTGTCATGGAGTCCCCTCTAATCTATACATATTACTGTCACAGAGTCTCCTCTAATCTATACATATTACTGTCATGGAGTCCTCTCTAATCTATACATATTACTGTCATGGAGTCCCCTCTAATCTATACATATTACTGTCATGGAGTCCCCTCTAATCTATACATATTACTGTCACAGAGTCTCCTCTAATCTATACATATTACTGTCATGGAGTCCCCTCTAATCTATACATATTACTGTCATGGAGTCCCCTGTAATCTATACATATTAGTGTCATGGAGTCCTCTCTAATCTATACATATTAATGTCATGGAGTCCCCTCTAATCTATACATATTACTGTCATGGAGTCCCCTCTAATGTATACATATTACTGTCATGGAGTCCCCTCTAATCTATACATATTAATGTCATGGAGTCCTCTCTAATCTATAGATATTACTGTCATGGAGTCTCCTCTAATCTATACATATTACTGTCATGGAGTCCCCTCTAATCTGTACATATTACTGTCATGGAGTCCTCTCTAATCTATACATATTACTGTCATGGAGTCCCCTCTAATCTATAAATATTAGTGTCATGGAGTCCTCTCTAATCTATACATATTAATGTCATGGAGTCCCCTCTAATCTATACATATTACTGTCATTGAGTCCCCTCTAATCTATACATATTACTGTCATGGAGTCCCCTCTAATCTGAACATATTACTGTCATGGAGTCTCCTCTAATCTATACATATTACTGTCATGGAGTCCTCTCTAATCTATACATATTACTGTCATGGAGTCCCCTCTAATCTATACATATTACTGTCATGGAGTCCCCTCTAATCTATACATATTAATGTCATGGAGTCCCCCCTAATCTATACATATTAATGTCATGGAGTCCTCTCTAATCTATACATATTACTGTCATGGAGTCCCCCCTAATCTATACATATTAATGTCATGGAGTCCTCTCTAATCTATACATATTACTGTCATGGAGTCCCCCCCTAATCTATACATATTAATGTCATGGAGTCCTCTCTAATCTATACATATTACTGTCATGGAGTCCTCTCTAATATATACATATTTATGTCATGGAGTCCTCTTTAATCTATACATATTACTGTCATGGAGTCTCCTCTAATCTATTTATATTACTGTCATGGAGTCTCCTCTAATCTATACATATTTATGTCATGGAGTCCCTCTCTAATCTATACATATTACTGTCATGGAGTCTCCTCTAATCTATACATATTACTGTCATGGAGTCTCCTCTAATCTATACATATTACTGTCATGGAGTCACCTCTAATCTATAAATATTACTGTCATGGAGTCCTCTCTAATCTATACATATTAATGTCATGGAGTCCCCTCTAATCTATACATATTACTGTCATTGAGTCCCCTCTAATCTATACATATTACTGTCATGGAGTCCCCTCTAATCTGAACATATTACTGTCATGGAGTCTCCTCTAATCTATACATATTACTGTCATGGAGTCCTCTCTAATCTATACATATTACTGTCATGGAGTCCCCTCTAATCTATACATATTACTGTCATGGAGTCCCCTCTAATCTATACATATTACTGTCATGGAGTCTCCTCTAATCTATACATATTACTGTCATGGAGTCCCCTCCAATCTATACATATTACTGTCATGGAGTCCCCTCTAATCTATACATATTAATGTCACGGAGTCCTCTCTAATCTATACATATTAGTGTCATGGAGTCCTCTCTAATCTATACATATTAATGTCATGGAGTCCCCTCTAATCTATACATATTAATGTTACGGAGTCCTCTCTAATCTATACATATTACTGTCATGGAGTCCTCTCTAATCTATACACATTACTGTCATGGAGTCCCCTCTAATCTATGCATATTACTGTCACGGAGTCCCCTCTAATCTATACATATTACTGTCATGGAGTCCTCTCAAATCTATACATTTTACTGTCACAGAGTCTCCTCTAATCTATACATATTACTGTCATGGAGTCCTCTCTAATCTATACATATTAATGTAATGGAGTCCTCTCTAATCTATACATATTACTGTCATGGAGTCTCCTCTAATCTATACATTTTACTGTCACAGAGTCTCCTCTAACCTATACATATTACTGTCATGGAGCCCTCTCTAATCTATACATATTACTGTCATGGAGTCCCCTCTAATCTATGCATATTACTGTCATGGAGTCTCCTCTAATCTATACATATTAATGTCATGGAGTCCCCTCTAATCTATACATATTACTGTCATGGAGTCCCCTCTAATCTATACATATTACTGTCATGGAGTCCTCTCGAATCTATACATATTACTGTCATAGAGTCTCCTCTAATCTATACATATTACTGTCATGGAGTCTCCTCTAATCTATACATTTTACTGTCATGGAGTCCTCTCTAATCTATACATATTACTGTCATGGAGCCCTCTCTAATCTATACATATTACTGTCATGGAGTCCCCTCTAATCTATACATATTACTGTCATGGAGTCCTCTCTAATCTATACATATTACTGTCATGGAGTCTTTCTCTAATCTATACATATTGCTTTCATGGAGTCCCCTCTAATCTATACATATTAATGTCATGGAGTCCTCTCTAATCTATACATATTACTGTCATGGAGTCCTCTCTAATCTATACATTTTACTGTCATGGAGTCTCCTCTAATCTATACATATTACTGTCATAGTGTCCCCTCTAATCTATACATATTACTGTCATGGAGCCCTCTCTAATCTATACATATTACTGTCATGGAGTCCTCTCTAATCTATACATATTAGTGTCATGGAGTCCCCTCTAATCTATACATATTACTGTCATGGAGACCTCTCTAATCTTTACATATTACTGTCATGGAGTCCTCTCTAATCTATACATATTACTGTCATGGAGTCCCCTCTAATCTATACATATTACTGTCATGGAGTCTCCTCTAATCTATACATATTAATGTCATGGAGTCCCCCCTAATCTATACATATTAATGTCATGGAGTCCTCTCTAATCTATACATATTACTGTCATGGAGTCCCCCCTAATCTATACATATTAATGTCATGGAGTCCTCTCTAATCTATACATATTACTGTCATGGAGTCCCCCCTAATCTATACATATTAATGTCATGGAGTCCTCTCTAATCTATACATATTACTGTCATGGAGTCCCCTCTAATATATACATATTTATGTCATGGAGTCCTCTTGAATCTATACATATTACTGTCATGGAGTCTCCTCTAATCTATTTATATTACTGTCATGGAGTCTCCTCTAATATATACATATTTATGTCATGGAGTCCTCTCTAATCTATACATATTACTGTCATGGAGTCTCCTCTAATCTATACATATTACTGTCATGGAGTCTCCTCTAATCTATACATATTAATGTCATGGAGTCCCCTCTAATCTATACATATTACTGTCATGGAGTCCTCTCTAATCTATACATATTACTGTCATGGAGTCTCCTCTAATCTATACATATTACTGTCATGGAGCCCTCTCTAATCTATACATATTACTGTCATGGAGTCCTCTCTAATCTATACATATTACTGTGATGGAGTCCCCTCTAATCTATACATATTAATGTCATGGACTCCTCTCTAATCTATACACGTTAATGTCATGGAGTCCTCTCTAATCTATACATATTACTGTGAGGGAGTCCTCTCTAATCTATACATATTACTGTCATGGAGTCCTCTCTAATCTATACATATTACAGTCATGGAGTCCTCTCTAATCTATACATATTAATGTCATGGAGTTCCCTCTAATCTATACATATTACTGTCATGTAGTCCCCTCTAATCTATACATATTACTGTCATGTAGTCCCCTCCAATCTATACATATTAATGTCATGGAGTCCCCTCTAATCTATACATATTACTGTCATGGAGTCTCCTCTAATCTATACATATTACTGTCATGTAGTCCCCTCCAATCTATACATATTAATGTCATGGACTCCTCTCTAATCTATACACGTTAATGTCATGGAGTCCTCTCTAATCTATACATATTACTGTGAGGGAGTCCTCTCTAATCTATACATATTACTGTCATGGAGTCCTCTATAATCTATACATATTACTGTCATGGAGTCCTCTCTAATCTATACATATTAATGTCATGGAGTTCCCTCTAATCTATACATATTACTGTCATGTAGTCCCCTCTAATCTATACATATTACTGTCATGTAGTCCCCTCCAATCTATACATATTAATGTCATGGAGTCCCCTATAATCAATACATATTACTGTCATGGAGTCCCCTCTAATCTATACATATTAATGTCATGGAGTCTCCTCTAATCTATACATATTACTGTCATGTAGTCCCCTCTAATCTATACATATTAATGTCATGGAGTCCCCTCTAATCAATACATATTACTGTCATGTAGTCCCCTCCAATCTATACATATTAATGTCATGGAGTCCCCTCTAATCTATACATATTACTGTCATGTAGTCCCCTCTAATCTATACATATTAATGTCATGGAGTCCCCTCTAATCTATACATATTACTGTCATGGAGTCCCCTCTAATCTATACATATTACTGTCATGTAGTACCCTCTAATCTATACATATTAATGTCATGGAGTCCCCTCTAATCTATACATATTACTGTCATGGAGTCCTCTCTCTGATCTATACATATTACTGTCATGGAGTCTCCTCTAATCTACACATATTAATGTCATGGAGTCCCCTCTAATCTATACATATTAATGTCATGGAGTCCCCTCTAATCTATACATATTACTGTCATGGAGTCCTCTCTAATCTATACATATTACTGTCATGGAGTCCTCTCTGATCTATACGTATTACTGTCATGGAGTCTCCTCTAATCTATACATATTACTGTCATGGAGTCTCCTCTTATCTATACATATTACTGTCATGGAGTCCTCTCTAATCTATACATATTACTGTCATGGAGTCCCCTCTAATCTATACATATTACTGTCATGGAGTCCTCTCTAATCTATACATATTACTGTCATGGAGTCCCCTCTAATCTATACATATTACTGTCACAGAGTCTCCTCTAATCTATACATATTACTGTCATGGAGCCCTCTCCAATCTATACATATTACTGTCATGGAGTCCCCTCTAATCTATACATATTACTGTCATGGAGTCCCCTCTAATCTATACATATTACTGTCATGGAGTCCCCTCTAATCTATACATATTAATGTCACGGAGTCCTCTCTAATCTATACATATAACTGTCATGGAGTCTCCTCTAATATATACACATTACTGTCATGGAGTCCCCTCTAATCTATACATATTACTGTCATGGAGTCCTCTCTAATCTATACATTTTACTGTCACAGAGTCTCCTCTAATCTATACATATTACTGTCATGGAGTCTCCTCTAATCTATACATATTACTGTCATGGAGTCCTCTCTAATCTATACATTTTACTGTCATAGAGTCTCCTCTAATCTATACATATTACTGTCATGGAGTCCTCTCTAATCTATACATTTTACTGTCATAGAGTCTCCTCTAATCTATACATATTACTGTCATGGAGCCCTCTCTAATCTATACATATTAATGTCATGGAGTCCTCTCGAATCTATACATTTTACTGTCATGTAGTCCTCTCTAATCTATACATATTAGTGTCATGGAGTCCCCTCTAATCTATACATATTACTGTCATGGAGACCTCTCTAATCTATACATATTACTGTCATGGAGTCCTCTCTAATCTATACATATTACTGTCATGGAGTCCCCTCTAATCTATACATATTACTGTCATGGAGTCCCCTCTAATCTATACATATTAATGTCATGGAGTCCCCCCTAATCTATACATATTAATGTCATGGAGTCCTCTCTAATCTATACATATTACTGTCATGGAGTCCCCCCTAATCTATACATATTAATGTCATGGAGTCCTCTCTAATCTATACATATTACTGTCATGGAGTCCCCCCTAATCTATACATATTAATGTCATGGAGTCCTCTCTAATCTATACATATTACTGTCATGGAGTCCCCTCTAATATATACATATTTATGTCATGGAGTCCTCTTGAATCTATACATATTACTGTCATGGAGTCTCCTCTAATCTATTTATATTACTGTCATGGAGTCTCCTCTAATATATACATATTTATGTCATGGAGTCCTCTCTAATCTATACATATTACTGTCATGGAGTCTCCTCTAATCTATACATATTACTGTCATGGAGTCTCCTCTAATCTATACATATTACTGTCATGGAGTCACCTCTAATCTATAAATATTAGTGTCATGGAGTCCTCTCTAATCTATACATATTAATGTCATGGAGTCCCCTCTAATCTATACATATTACTGTCATTGAGTCCCCTCTAATCTATACATATTACTGTCATGGAGTCCCCTCTAATCTGAACATATTACTGTCATGGAGTCTCCTCTAATCTATACATATTAATGTCATGGAGTCCTCTCTAATCTATACATATTACTGTCATGGAGTCCCCTCTAATCTATACATATTACTGTCATGGAGTCCCCTCTAATCTATACATATTAATGTCATGGAGTCCCCTCTAATCTATACATATTACTGTCATGGAGTCTCCTCTAATCTATACATATTACTGTCATGGAGTCCTCTCTAATCTATACATATTACTGTCATGGAGTCCCCTCTAATCTATACATATTACTGTCATGGAGTCCCCTCTAATCTATACATATTACTGTCATGGAGTCTCCTCTAATCTATACATATTACTGTCATGGAGTCCCCTCCAATCTATACATATTACTGTCATGGAGTCCCCTCTAATCTATACATATTAATGCCACGGAGTCCTCTCTAATCTATACATATTAGTGTCATGGAGTCCTCTCTAATCTATACATATTAATGTCATGGAGTCCCCTCTAATCTATACATATTAATGTTACGGAGTCCTCTCTAATCTATACATATTACTGTCATGGAGTCCTCTCTAATCTATACACATTACTGTCATGGAGTCCCCTCTAATCTATGCATATTACTGTCACGGAGTCCCCTCTAATCTATACATATTACTGTCATGGAGTCCTCTCTAATCTATACATATTAATGTAATGGAGTCCTCTCTAATCTATACATATTAATGTCATGGAGTCCCCTCTAATCTATACATATTAATGTTACGGAGTCCTCTCTAATCTATACATATTACTGTCATGGAGTCCTCTCTAATCTATACACATTACTGTCATGGAGTCCCCTCTAATCTATACATTTTACTGTCACAGAGTCTCCTCTAATCTATACATATTACTGTCATGGAGTCCTCTCTAATCTATACATATTAATGTAATGGAGTCCTCTCTAATCTATACATATTACTGTCATGGAGTCTCCTCTAATCTATACATTTTACTGTCACAGAGTCTCCTCTAACCTATACATATTACTGTCATGGAGCCCTCTCTAATCTATACATATTACTGTCATGGAGTCCCCTCTAATCTATGCATATTACTGTCATGGAGTCTCCTCTAATCTATACATATTAATGTCATGGAGTCCCCTCTAATCTATACATATTACTGTCATGGAGTCCCCTCTAATCTATACATATTACTGTCATGGAGTCCTCTCGAATCTATACATATTACTGTCATAGAGTCTCCTCTAATCTATACATATTACTGTCATGGAGTCCTCTCTAATCTATACATTTTACTGTCATGGAGTCCTCTCTAATCTATACATATTACTGTCATGGAGCCCTCTCTAATCTATACATATTACTGTCATGGAGTCCCCTCTAATCTATACATATTACTGTCATGGAGTCCTCTCGAATCTATACATATTACTGTCATGGAGTCTTCTCTAATCTATACATATTGCTTTCATGGAGTCCCCTCTAATCTATACATATTACTGTCATGGAGTCCTCTCTAATCTATACATATTACTGTCATGGAGTCCTCTCTAATCTATACATTTTACTGTCATGGAGTCTCCTCTAATCTATACATATTACTGTCATAGTGTCCCCTCTAATCTATACATATTACTGTCATGGAGCCCTCTCTAATCTATACATATTACTGTCATGGAGTCCTCTCTAATCTATACATATTAGTGTCATGGAGTCCCCTCTAATCTATACATATTACTGTCATGGAGACCTCTCTAATCTTTACATATTACTGTCATGGAGTCCTCTCTAATCTATACATATTACTGTCATGGAGTCCCCTCTAATCTATACATATTACTGTCATGGAGTCCCCTCTAATCTATACATATTAATGTCATGGAGTCCCCCCCTAATCTATACATATTAATGTCATGGAGTCCTCTCTAATCTATACATATTACTGTCATGGAGTCCCCCTAATCTATACATATTAATGTCATGGAGTCCTCTCTAATCTATACATATTACTGTCATGGAGTCCTCCCTAATCTATACATATTAATGTCATGGAGTCCTCTCTAATCTATACATATTACTGTCATGGAGTCCCCTCTAATCTATACATATTTATGTCATGGAGTCCTCTTGAATCTATACATATTACTGTCATGGAGTCTCCTCTAATCTATTTATATTACTGTCATGGAGTCTCCTCTAATATATACATATTTATGTCATGGAGTCCTCTCTAATCTATACATATTACTGTCATGGAGTCTCCTCTAATCTATACATATTACTGTCATGGAGTCTCCTCTAATCTATACATATTAATGTCATGGAGTCCCCTCTAATCTATACATATTACTGTCATGGAGTCCTCTCTAATCTATACATATTACTGTCATGGAGTCATCTCTAATCTATACATATTAATGTCATGGAGTCCCCTCTAATCTATACATATTACTGTCATGGAGTCCTCTCTAATCTATACATATTACTGTGATGGAGTCCCCTCTAATCTATACATATTAATGTCATGGACTCCTCTCTAATCTATACACGTTAATGTCATGGAGTCCTCTCTAATCTATACATATTACTGTGAGGGAGTCCTCTCTAATCTATACATATTACTGTCATGGAGTCCTCTCTAATCTATACATATTACAGTCATGGAGTCCTCTCTAATCTATACATATTAATGTCATAGAGTTCCCTCTAATCTATACATATTACTGTCATGTAGTCCCCTCTAATCTATACATATTACTGTCATGTAGTCCCCTCCAATCTATACATATTAATGTCATGGAGTCCCCTCTAATCTATACATATTACTGTCATGGAGTCTCCTCTAATCTATACATATTACTGTCATGTAGTCCCCTCCAATCTATACATATTAATGTCATGGACTCATCTCTAATCTATACACGTTAATGTCATGGAGTCCTCTCTAATCTATACATATTACTGTGAGGGAGTCCTCTCTAATCTATACATATTACTGTCATGGAGTCCTCTCTAATCTATACATATTACTGTCATGGAGTCCTCTCTAATCTATACATATTAATGTCATGGAGTTCCCTCTAATCTATACATATTACTGTCATGTAGTCCCCTCTAATCTATACATATTACTGTCATGTAGTCCCCTCCAATCTATACATATTAATGTCATGGAGTCCCCTATAATCAATACATATTACTGTCATGGAGTCCCCTCTAATCTATACATATTAATGTCATGGAGTCTCCTCTAATCTATACATATTACTGTCATGTAGTCCCCTCTAATCTATACATATTAATGTCATGGAGTCCCCTCTAATCAATACATATTACTGTCATGTAGTCCCCTCCAATCTATACATATTAATGTCATGGAGTCCCCTCTAATCTATACATATTACTGTCATGTAGTCCCCTCTAATCTATACATATTACTGTCATGGAGTCCCCTCTAATCTATACATATTACTGTCATGTAGTACCCTCTAATCTATACATATTAATGTCATGGAGTCCCCTCTAATCTATACATATTACTGTCATGGAGTCCTCTCTCTGATCTATACATATTACTGTCATGGAGTCTCCTCTAATCTACACATATTAATGTCATGGAGTCCCCTCTAATCTATACATATTAATGTCATGGAGTCCCCTCTAATCTATACATATTACTGTCATGGAGTCCTCTCTAATCTATACATATTACTGTCATGGATTCCTCTCTGATCTATACGTATTACTGTCATGGAGTCTCCTCTAATCTATACATATTACTGTCATGGAGTCTCCTCTTATCTATACATATTACTGTCATGGAGTCCTCTCTAATCTATACATATTACTGTCATGGAGTCCCCTCTAATCTATACATATTACTGTCATGGAGTCCTCTCTAATCTATACATATTACTGTCATGGTGTCCCCTCTAATCTATACATATTACTGTCACAGAGTCTCCTCTAATCTATACATATTACTGTCATGGAGCCCTCTCCAATCTATACATATTACTGTCATGGAGTCCCCTCTAATCTATACATATTACTGTCATGGAGTCCCCTCTAATCTATACATATTAATGTCACGGAGTCCTCTCTAATCTATACATATTACTGTCATGGAGTCTCCTCTTATATATACACATTACTGTCATGGAGTCCCCTCTAATCTATACATATTACTGTCATGGAGTCCTCTCTAATCTATACATTTTACTGTCACAGAGTCTCCTCTAATCTATACATATTACTGTCATGGAGTCTCCTCTAATCTATACATATTACTGTCATGGAGTCCTCTCTAATCTATACATTTTACTGTCATAGAGTCTCCTCTAATCTATACATATTACTGTCATGGAGTCCTCTCTAATCTATACATTTTACTGTCATAGAGTCTCCTCTAATCTATACATATTACTGTCATGGAGCCCTCTCTAATCTATACATATTAATGTCATGGAGTCCTCTCGAATCTATACATTTTACTGTCATGTAGTCCCCTCCAATCTATACATATTAATGTCATGGAGTCCCCTCTAATCTATACATATTAATGTCATGGAGTCCCCTCTAATCTATACATATTAATGTCATGGAGTCCCCTCTAATCTATACATATTAATGTCATGGAGTCCCCTCTAATCTATACATATTCATGTCATGGGGCCTCATTCTATTATCGGCCGCAGCCGTTGCGTGGCAGCAAGGACCGGCCGCAAGCTATCCGGCTATTCTATTCCCCTCCGGCCGTGGATTCCGGCAGGCTTGCGGCCGGCGCCTTGCTATCTCTTGCGGCCGCACGCGCCGCAGGAAAGCCTTTGATCTAAAACGGACGCAAGAGTTTCGGCCGCAAGAAAAGCCCGGTTGCTATTCTATTGCTCCGGGAACCCTCTCTGCAAGGCTAAAACCGAGCCGCAGCTTACTTGCAGGAAAAAGGTCCCGCAGGCACACAATTAAGCACATTTTAAAGCCGAAATAAAGCCATCCTGCACTCTGAGGAGACTATAAAGTGATTGTAGGTGTTAGCAAAAATAGCACAACATTCCCCTACACTCAAATCCGTAAATAATTTTTATTTTCATTTATGTCACATATACATGGAAAAAGTCCCGAGGGCTTGGAGCACCTCAGACCCGCCCACGCTGCGGCCGGAAAATAAACAGTTAATGTAATCTTGGGTTTGGGCTGATGTGCAAGCTTGAGAGGGGGTTGCTATTAATCCTCATGTCCCCCATTATGATCCCTAGCATTTACAGAGCTTTACAGTGCCATCTTGAATTTATTTTTGCGTTATAAGTTTTCTGAGTTTACGGCCGGTTGCAAGAGGAGATCCTTGCGGGGCCGTATAATTGAATTCCAAGATAACGGAACCCCCGCAAGGAATCGCAGCCTTGCGGACGTTTTACGGCCGATAATAGAATGAGGCCCATGGAGTCTCCTCTAATCTATACATATTACTGTCCTAAAGTCTCCTCTAATCTATAGATATTAATGTCATGGAGTCCTCTCTAATCTATACATATTACTGTCATGGAGTCCTCTCTAATCTATACATATTACTGTCATGGAGTCCCCTCTAATCTATACATATTACTATCATGGAGTCCTCTCTAATCTATACATATTACTGTCATGGAGTCTCCTCTAATCTATACATATTAATGTCATGGAGTCCTCTCTAATCTATACATATTACTATCATGGAGTCCTCTCTAATCTATACATATTACTGTCATGGAGTCTCCTCTAATCTATACATATTAATGTCATGGAGTCCCCTCTAATCTACACATATTACTGTCATGGAGTCTCCTCTAATCTATACATATTACTGTCATGGAGTCTTCTCTAATCTATACATATTACTGTCATGGAGTCCTCTCTAATCTATACATATTACTGTCATGGAGTCTTCTCTAATCTATACATGTTACTGTCATGGAGTCCTCTCTAATCTATACATATTAATGTCATGGATTCCTCTCTAATCTATACATATTACTGTCATGGAGTCCTCTCTAATCTATACATATTACTGTCATGGAGTCCCCTCTAATCTATACATATTACTGTCATGGAGTCCCCTCTAATCTATACATATTACTGTCATGGAGTCCCCTCTAATCTATACATATTACTGTCATGGAGTCTTCTCTAATCTATACATGTTACTGTCATGGAGTCCTCTCTAATCTATACATATTAATGTCATGGATTCCTCTCTAATCTATACATATTACTGTCATGGAGTCCTCTCTAATCTATACATATTACTGTCATGGAGTCCCCTCTAATCTATACATATTACTGTCATGGAGTCCTCTCTAATCTATACATATTACTGTCATGGAGTCCCCTCTAAACTGTACATATTAATGTCATGGAGTCCCCTCTAAACTAAAGACAATAGCAGCAATGGAGAAAACATTATTAAAGGAAAATCTTTTTTATTTTGTACGGACACTGTCGCAGTTATTAATGCATCTATAAAATGTCACAGCATGACGGCGCAGCTCAGCCAGGAATGTAACAAATTTACCAAATGTTTTACGTCTCAATCCTGAGCCTCCCTTTATATGACGGAAATGGAGTAGGACGCGACGCACGTGTTACAGCTCCCAGACTGCGCTTTGGAAGAATCGTAAAGTGAAACATTTATTGCCCCTGAATATAATCGGTTTATTTGTGGTGTTAATTCCAAGTGTTAACAGGTGAGATATGAGGATCCTTTCCAGATTTACAGCCGTCCCTCTCTGAGGAGCTCTGGGAATTTTGTAGTCGCTGGGAAGCGTTTTCTTCGTATTGCGTTTCTCTGTTTCTCGTAATAAATCATTACAGAAATTTTGGCCAATTTGTTCCCATTGTTTTGCCAAAGAGAATTTCCCTGCGTTTTTCTGACATTCGTGTTCTTGAGTTATGATTTGTTTTATTTCAGTAATTACGAGCGGATCAGGCTCAAGAGGTGGTTACTGAATAAGGAAAGTAAGGATGGCAAGTAACTGAGAGAGAGGGAAGGTGTCAAACTCTGACATTGTATCTGCATGAGACAATAAATCCCCGTAATCCTTTCACTATTGAATAGATAATAAATATTGGGAGAACACTCACTCAGTCTCCAAGCCAGCAAGATTGTGGAAGACACAACTTTCATCTGGAGATCCCCCATAACAATCTCCAGTGAAATCCATTAGGATATTTGAGGATTAATGTGTTTATATTAATGGGAAACAGCCTTTCTCATCCACCCACCAGGCACTTAATAGAGTGTAACCATTGCTAGTTACCCCCTGGGGTCTGCACATGCTCAGATTAAATAAACAACATATAAAAGAAAACATTTCTGCAGCAAAGCAATTGCTAGAATTAATCTGAGCATGTGCAGACTGACCATGATAAATGAATATAAATTTGTACAAATTATTTGGTGGGTGGATCAGAAAGGTCGGTTGACAAGTAAAAATTACAATCTTCAAGACTATCCCCTCTCTCCAACACTGAATAGAAAAAATGGCTCCAGACATCCAGAAATGCTCCAGAAATCCATTATGGAATCCCATAGACACGAGCCGTATTCACTATTATGCTAATGATTACACAGCTGCTAATGTGGTTACTGTGTGACATATTTCACAAACATGTGAAGTTTTTCCCCAAACTACAGTGGGCCTAGACCTGAACGTGAGCCCCTCCTTCCAGACCGCGTCTGCCTCATTTGTATACACCCCTAAAACCTCCATGGCCCTCATTCAATTGCGATTTGGCCAATTGAATAGGGCTCTATATAAGCACACAGCATATTATTTGTTACAGAAGTAAAGACCTCGCTTTTGGATAAAAGATCAGTAACTAAAAACTTCTGTAAAAAAAATATGTTATGTGCTCATATAGAGCCCTATTCAATTGTCCGAATAGCAATTGAATGAGGGCCCATGTCGGTAAACACAAGATCAGTTACAATGTAACATATTTACCAGGACACGGGTCATATAACATTGGTGTGACCCCATAAATGTGTATTAAACGTGTGCGTGTTTGTATGTCTGTCTGTTTAACCCTTGCATGCCCAGCATCCTCCTCACATGGGCACTAATGTGACTTAGCCCAGTGGTCAGAGGATCTGTAATTGCAGCCATGGAATAGAAGTCTGACTCCCAGGAATGTGAGAGCGCTTCCAGCAGGAGACAGACTGTCTGCCACAAAGGAGATCCAAGTGAGAGCTACAAAGTGGCGGCTCCGACATCCCCGGGATCCTGCTGTACAGACATGGAAGTGATATCAGTAATGTGCTCAGTGTGAATACGGGGAGGGGGTCATTACATGGGGTATACACAGAGGTATCATCATATGTATGATCCACGTCTGTCTGTGTATTAGGAGGGGATAGGTCTGTGTCCTGGTGTCTGTGTACTAGGAAGGGACAGGTACATGTCTTGGTGTCTGTTTACTAGGATGGGAGAGGTACATGTCCTGGTGTCTGTGTACTAGGAGGGGATAGGTACGTGCCCTGGTGTCTGTGTACTAGGAGGGGATAGGTACGTGTCCTGGTGTCTGTGTACTAGGAGGGGATAGTTACGTGTCCTGGTGTCTGTGTACTAGGAGAGGACAGGTACATGTCCTGGTGTCTGTGTACTAGGAGGGGACAGGTACGTATCCTGGTGTCTGTGTACTAGGATGGGACAGGTACATGTCCTGGTGTCTGTGTACTAGGAGGGGACAGGTACGCGTCCTGATGTCTGTGTACTAGGAGGGGACAGGTACGTGCCCTGGTGTCTGTGTACTAGGAGGGGACAGGTACGTGCCCTGGTGTCTGTGTACTAGGAGGGGACAGGTACGTGTCCTGGTGTCTGTGTACTAGGAGGGGACAGGTACGTGTCCTGGTGTCTGTGTACTAGGAGGGGACAGGTACGTGTCCTGGTGTCTGTGTACTAGGAGGGGACAGGTACGTGCCCTGGTGTCTGTGTACTAGGAGGGGACAGGTACGTGTCCTGGTGTCTGTGTACTAGGAGGGGACAGGTACGTGTCCTGGTGTCTGTGTACTAGGATGGGACAGGTACGTGTCCTGGTGTCTGTGTACTAGGAGGGGACAGGTACGTGTCCTGGTGTCAGTGTACTAGGAAGCGATAGGTACGAGTCCAGACGTCTTTGTCAGGGATAGGTCTTATAGTATCTGTGTATTAGAGAGAGGTCAGTGATAGGTCTTATAGTATCTGTGTATTAGGGAGAGGTCAGTGATAGGTCTTATAGTATCTGTGTATTAGGGAGAGGTCAGTGATAGGTCTTATAGTATCTGTGTATTAGGGAGAGGTCAGTGATAGGTCTTATAGTATCTGTGTATTAGGGAGAGGTCAGTGATAGGTCTTATAGTATCTGTGTATTAGGGAGAGGTCAGTGATAGGTCTTATAGTATCTGTGTATTAGGGAGAGGTCAGTGATAGGTCTTATAGTATCTGTGTATTAGAGAGAGGTCAGGGATAGGTCTTATAGTATCTGTGTATTAGAGAGAGGTCAGTGATAGGTCTTATAGTATCTGTGTATTAGAGAGAGGTCAGTGATAGGTCTTATAGTATCTGTGTATTAGGGAGAGGTCAGTGATAGGTCTTATAGTATCTGTGTATTAGGGAGAGGTCAGTGATAGGTCTTATAGTATCTGTGTATTAGGGAGAGGTCAGTGATAGGTCTTATAGTATCTGTGTATTAGAGAGAGGTCAGTGATAGGTCTTATAGTATCTGTGTATTAGGGAGAGGTCAGTGATAGGTCTTATAGTATCTGTGTATTAGAGAGAGGTCAGGGATAGGTCTTATAGTATCTGTGTATTAGAGAGAGGTCAGTGATAGGTCTTATAGTATCTGTGTATTAGAGAGAGGTCAGTGATAGGTCTTATAGTATCTGTGTATTAGGGAGAGGTCAGTGATAGGTCTTATAGTATCTGTGTATTAGGGAGAGGTCAGTGATAGGTCTTATAGTATCTGTGTATTAGAGAGAGGTCAGTGATAGGTCTTATAGTATCTGTGTATTAGGGAGAGGTCAGTGATAGGTCTTATAGTATCTGTGTATTAGAGAGAGGTCAGTGATAGGTCTTATAGTATCTGTGTATTAGAGAGAGGTCAGTGATAGGTCTTATAGTATCTGTGTATTAGAGAGAGGTCAGTGATAGGTCTTATAGTATCTGTGTATTAGAGAGAGGTCAGTGATAGGTCTTATAGTATCTGTGTATTAGAGAGAGGTCAGTGATAGGTCTTATAGTATCTGTGTATTAGGGAGAGGTCAGTGATAGGTCTTATAGTATCTGTGTATTAGAGAGAGGTCAGTGATAGGTCTTATAGTATCTGTGTATTAGGGAGAGGTCAGTGATAGGTCTTATAGTATCTGTGTATTAGGGAGAGGTCAGTGATAGGTCTTATAGTATCTGTGTATTAGAGAGAGGTCAGTCATAGGTCTTATAGTATCTGTGTATTAGGGAGAGGTCAGTGATAGGTCTTATAGTATCTGTGTATTAGAGAGAGGGTCAGTGATAGGTCTTATAGTATCTGTGTATTAGAGAGAGGTCAGTGATAGGTCTTATTGTATCTGTGTATTAGAGAGAGGTCAGTGATAGGTCTTATAGTATCTGTGTATTAGAGAGAGGTCAGTGATAGGTCTTATAGTATCTGTGTATTAGAGAGAGGTCAGTGATAGGTCTTATAGTATCTGTGTATTAGGGAGAGGTCAGTGATAGGTCTTATAGTATCTGTGTATTAGAGAGAGGTCAGTGATAGGTCTTATAGTATCTGTGTATTAGAGAGAGGTCAGTCATAGGTCTTATAGTATCTGTGTATTAGAGAGAGGTCAGTGATAGGTCTTATAGTATCTGTGTATTAGAGAGAGGTCAGTGATAGGTCTTATAGTATCTGTGTATTAGGGAGAGGTCAGTGATAGGTCTTATAGTATCTGTGTATTAGAGAGAGGTCAGTGATAGGTCTTATAGTATCTGTGTATCAGGGAGAGGTCAGTGATAGGTCTTATAGTATCTGTGTATTATGGAGAGGTCAGAGATAGGTCTTATAGTATCTGTGTATTAGAGAGAGGTCAGTGATAGGTCTTATAGTATCTGTGTATTATGGAGAGGTCAGTGATAGGTCTTATAGGATCTGTGTATTATGGAGAGGTCAGAGATAGGTCTTATAGTATCTGTGTATTAGGGAGAGGTCAGTGATAGGTCTTATAGTATCGTGTATTAGAGAGAGGTCAGTGATAGGTCTTATAGTATCTGTGTATTAGGGAGAGGTCAGTGATAGGTCTTATAGTATCTGTGTATTAGGGAGAGGTCAGTGATAGGTCTTATAGTATCTGTGTATTAGGGAGAGGTCAGTGATAGGTCTTATAGTATCTGTGTATTAGAGAGAGGTCAGTGATAGGTCTTATAGTATCTGTGTATTAGGGAGAGGTCAGTGATAGGTCTTATAGTATCTGTGTATTAGAGAGGTCAGTGATAGGTCTTATAGTATCTGTGTATTAGAGAGGTCAGTGATAGGTCTTATAGTATCTGTGTATTAGGGAGAGGTCAGTGATAGGTCTTATAGTATCTGTGTATTAGGGAGAGGTCAGTGATAGGTCTTATAGTATCTGTGTATTAGAGAGAGGTCAGTGATAGGTCTTATAGTATCTGTTGTATTAGGGAGAGGTCAGTGATAGGTCTTATAGTATCTGTGTATTAGAGAGAGGTCAGTGATAGGTCTTATAGTATCTGTGTATTAGAGAGAGTCAGTGATAGGTCTTATAGTATCTGTGTATTAGAGAGAGGTCAGTGATAGGTCTTATAGTATCTGTGTATTAGAGAGAGGTCAGTGATAGGTCTTATAGTATCTGTGTATTAGGGGGGAGGTCAGTGATAGGTCTTATAGTATCTGTGTATTAGGAGAGGTCAGTGATAGGTCTTATAGTATCTGTGTATTAGAGAGAGGTCAGTGATAGGTCTTATAGTATCTGTGTATTAGGGAGAGGTCAGTGATAGGTCTTATAGTATCTGTGTATTATGGAGAGGTCAGTGATAGGTCTTATAGTATGTTTGTATTAGAGAGAGGTCAATGATAAGGTCTTATAGTATCTGTGTATTAGAGAGAGGTCAGTGATAGGTCTTATAGTATCTGTGTATTAGAGAGAGGTCAGTGATAGGTCTTATAGTATCTGTGTATTAGAGAGAGGTCAGTGATAGGTCTTATAGTATCTGTGTATTAGAGAGAGGTCAGTGATAGGTCTTATAGTATCTGTGTATAGGAGAGAGGTCAGTGATAGGTCTTATAGTATCTGTGTATTAGAGAGAGGTCAGTGATAGGTCTTATAGTATCTGTGTATAGAGAGAGGTCAAGTGATAGGTCTTATAGTATCTGTGTATTAGAGAGAGGTCAGTGATAGGTCTTATAGTATCTGTGTATTAGAGAGAGGTCAGTGATAGGTCTTATAGTATCTGTGTATTAGAGAGAGGTCAGTGATAGGTCTTATAGTATCTGTGTATTAGAGAGAGGTCAGTGATAGGTCTTATAGTCTCTGTGTATTTGGAGAGGTCAGTGATAGGTCTTATAGTATCTGTGTATTAGGGAGAGGTCAGTGATGGTCTTATAGTATCTGTGTATTAGAGAGAGGTCAGTGATAGGTCTTATAGTATCTGTGTATTAGAGAGAGTCAGTGATAGGTCTATAGTATCTGTGTATTAGAGAGAGGTCAGTGATAGGTCTTATAGTATCTGTGTATTAGGGAGAGGTCAGTGATAGGTCTTATAGTATCTGTGTATTAGAGAGAGGTCAGTGATAGGTCTTATAGTATCTGTGTATTAGAGAGAGGTCAGTGATAGGTCTTATAGTATCTGTGTATTAGGGAGAGGTCAGTGATAGGTCTTATAGTATCTGTGTATTAGAGAGAGGTCAGTGATAGGTCTTATAGTATCTGTGTATTAGAGAGAGGTCAGTGATAGGTCTTATAGTATCTGTGTATTATGGAGAGGTCAGTGATAGGTCTTATAGTATCTGTGTATTAGGGAGAGGTCAGTGATAGGTCTTATAGTATCTGTGTATTAGGGAGAGGTCAGTGATAGGTCTTATAGTATCTGTGTATTAGAGAGAGGTCAGTGATAGGTCTATATAGTATTGTGCTATTAGAGATGAGGTCAGTGATAGGTCTTATAGTATCTGTGTATTAGGGAGAGGTCAGTGATAGGTCTTATGTATCTGTGTATTAGAGAGAGGTTCAGTGATAGGTCTTATATTATCATGTGTATTAGAGAGAGGTCACAGTGATAGGTCTTATAGTATCTGTGTATTAGAGAGAGGTTCAGTGATAGGTTCTTATCGTATCTGTGTATTAGAGAGAGGTCAGTGATAGGTCTATATAGTATCGTGTTGTAGTAGAGAGAGGTCAGTGAAGGTCTTATAGTATCTGTGTATTAGAGAGAGGTCAGTGATAGGTCTTATAGTATCTGTGTATTAGAGAGAGGTCAGTGATAGGTCTTATAGTATCTGTGTATTAGAGAGAGGTCAGAGATAGGTCTAATAGTATCTCTGTGTATTAGAGAGGTCAGTGATAGGTCTTATAGTATCTGTGTATTAGGGAGAGGTCAGTGATAGGTCTTATAGTATCTGTGTATTAGAGAGAGGTCAGTGATAGGTCTTATAGTATCTGTGTATTAGGGAGAGGTCAGTGATAGGTCTTATAGTATCTGTGTATTAGAGAGAGGTCAGTGATAGGTCTTATAGTATCTGTGTATTATGGAGAGGTCAGTGATAGGTCTTATAGTATCTGTGTAATAGGGAGAGTCAGTGATAGGTCTTATAGTATCTGTGTATTAGAGAGAGGTCAGTGATAGGTCTTTATAGTATCTGTGTATTAGAGAGAGGTCAGTGATAGGTCTTATAGTATCTGTGTATTAGGGAGAGGTCAGTGATAGGTCTTATAGTATCTGTGTATTAGGGAGAGGTCAGTGATAGGTCTTATAGTATCTGTGTATTAGAGAGAGGTCAGTGATAGGTCTTATAGTATCTTGTGTATTAGGGAAGAGGTCAGGATAGGTTCTTATAGTATCTGTGTATAAGGAGAGGTCAGTGATAGGTCTTATAGTATCAGTGTATTTAGGGATGAGGTCATGATCTAGGTCTATAGTATCTGTGTATTAGAGAGAGGTCAGTGATAGGTCTTATAGTTATCTGTGTATTATGGAGAGGTCAGTGATAGGTCTTATAGTATCTGTGTAATTAGGGAGAGGTCAGTGATAGGTCTTATAGTAATCTGTGTATAGGGAGAGGTCAGTGATAGGTCTTATAGTATCTGTGTATTAGGAGAGGTCAGTGATAGTCTTATAGTATCTGTGTATTAGGAGAGGTCAGTTATAGGTCTTATAGTATCTGTGTATTAGGGAGAGGTCAGTGATAGGTCTTATAGTATCTGTGTATTATGGAGAGGTCAGTGATAGGTCTTATAGTATCTGTGTATTAGAGCGAGGTCAGTGATAGGTCTTATAGTATCTGTGTATTAGAGAGAGGTCAGTGATAGGTCTTATAGTATCTGTGTATTAGAGAGAGGTCAGTGATAGGTCTTATAGTATCTGTGTATTATGGAGAGGTCAGTGATAGGTCTTATAGTATCTGTGTATTAGGGAGAGGTCATTGATAGGTCTTATAGTATCTGTGTATTAGGGAGAGGTCAGTGATAGGTCTTATAGTATCTGTGTATTAGAGAGGTCAGTGATAGGTCTTATAGTATCTGTGTATTAGAGAGAGGTCAGTGATAGGTCTTATAGTATCTGTGTATTAGGGAGAGGTCAGTGATAGGTCTTATAGTATCTGTGTATTAGAGAGAGGTCAGTGATAGGTCTTATAGTATCTGTGTATTAGAGAGAGGTCAGTGATAGGTCTTATAGTATCTGTGTATTAGAGAGAGGTCAGTGATAGGTCTTATAGTATCTGTGTATTAGAGAGAGGTCAGTGATAGGTCTTATAGTATCTGTGTATTAGAGAGAGGTCAGTGATAGGTCTTATAGTATCTGTGTATTAGAGAGAGGTCAGTGATAGGTCTTATAGTATCTGTGTATTAGAGAGAGGTCAGTGATAGGTCTTATAGTATCTGTGTATTAGAGAGAGGTCAGTGATAGGTCTTATAGTATCTGTGTATTAGAGAGAGGTCAGTGATAGGTCTTATAGTATCTGTGTATTAGGGAGAGGTCAGTGATAGGTCTTATAGTATCTGTGTATTAGAGAGAGGTCAGTGATAGGTCTTATAGTATCTGTGTATTAGGGGGAGGTCAGTGATAGGTCTTATAGTATCTGTGTATTAGGGAGAGGTCAGTGATAGGTCTTATAGTATCTGTGTATTAGAGAGAGGTCAGTGATAGGTCTTATAGTATCTGTGTATTAGGAGAGGTCAGTGATAGGTCTTATAGTATCTGTGTATTAGGGAGAGGTCAGAGATAGGTCTTATAGTATCTGTGTATTAGGGAGAGGTCAGTGATAGGTCTTATAGTATCTGTGTATTAGAGAGAGGTCAGTGATAGGTCTTATAGTATCTGTGTATTAGGGAGAGGTCAGTGATAGGTCTTATAGTATCTGTGTATTATGGAGAGGTCAGTGATAGGTCTTATAGTATCTGTGTATTAGGGAGAGGTCAGTGATAGGTCTTATAGTATCTGTGTATTAGAGAGAGGTCAGTGATAGGTCTTATAGTATCTGTGTATTAGGGAGAGGTCAGTGATAGGTCTTATAGTATCTGTGTATTAGAGTGAGGTCAGTGATAGGTCTTATAGTATCTGTGTATTAGGGAGAGGTCAGTGATAGGTCTTATAGTATCTGTGTATTAGAGAGAGGTCAGTGATAGGTCTTATAGTATCTGTGTATTAGGGGGAGGTCAGTGATAGGTCTTATAGTATCTGTGTATTAGAGAGAGGTCAGTGATAGGTCTTATAGTATCTGTGTATTAGGGAGAGGTCAGTGATAGGTCTTATAGTATCTGTGTATTAGAGAGAGGTCAGTGATAGGTCTTATAGTATCTGTGTATTAGAGAGAGGTCAGTGATAGGTCTTATAGTATCTGTGTATTAGGGAGAGGTCAGTGATAGGTCTTATAGTATCTGTGTATTAGAGAGAGGTCAGTGATAGGTCTTATAGTATCTGTGTATTAGAGAGAGGTCAGTGATAGGTCTTATAGTATCTGTGTATTAGAGAGAGGTCAGTGATAGGTCTTATAGTATCTGTGTATTAGAGAGAGGTCAGTGATAGGTCTTATAGTATCTGTGTATTAGGGAGAGGTCAGTGATAGGTCTTATAGTATCTGTGTATTAGGGAGAGGTCAGTGATAGGTCTTATAGTATCTGTGTATTAGGGAGAGGTCAGTGATAGGTCTTATAGTATCTGTGTATTAGGGAGAGGTCAGTGATAGGTCTTATAGTATCTGTGTATTAGGAGAGGTCAGTGATAGGTCTTATAGTATCTGTGTATTAGGGAGAGGTCAGTGATAGGTCTTATAGTATCTGTGTATTAGTGAGAGGTCAGTGATAGGTCTTATAGTATCTGTGTATTAGGGAGAGGTCAGTGATAGGTCTTATAGTATCTGTGTATTAGAGAGAGGTCAGTGATAGGTCTTATAGTATCTGTGTATTAGAGAGAGGTCAGTGATAGGTCTTATAGTATCTGTGTATTAGAGAGAGGTCAGTGATAGGTCTTATAGTATCTGTGTATTAGAGAGAGGTCAGTGATAGGTCTTATAGTATCTGTGTATTAGAGGAGGTCAGTGATAGGTCTTATAGTATCTGTGTATTAGAGAGAGGTCAGTGATAGGTCTTATAGTATCTGTGTATTAGGGAGAGGTCAGTGATAGGTCTTATAGTATCTGTGTATTAGAGAGAGGTCAGTGATAGGTCTTATAGTATCTGTGTATTAGGGAGAGGTCAGTGATAGGTCTTATAGTATGGTGTATTAGGGAGAGGTCAGTGATAGGTCTTATAGTATCTGTGTATTAGAGAGGTCAGTGATAGGTCTTATAGTATCTGTGTATTAGGAGAGGTCAGTGATAGGTCTTATAGTATCTGTGTATTAGGAGAGGTCAGTGATAGGTCTTATAGTATCTGTGTATTGGAGAGGTCAGTGATAGGTCTTATAGTTATCTGTGTATTAGGGAGAGGTCAGTGATAGGTCTTATAGTATCTGTGTATTAGGGAGAGGTCAGTGATAGGTCTTATAGTATCTGTGTATTAGAGAGAGGTCAGTGATAGGTCTTATAGTATCTGTGTATTAGGAGAGGTCAGTGATAGGTCTTATAGTATCTGTGTATTAGAGAGAGGTCAGTGATAGGTCTTATAGTATCTGTGTATTAGAGAGGTCAGTGATAGTCTTATAGTATCGTGTATTAGGAGAGAGGTCAGTGATAGGTTCTTATAGTATCTGTGTATTAGCGAGAGGTCAGTGATAGGTCTTATAGTATCTGTGTATTAGAGAGAGGTCAGAGATAGGTCTTATAGTATCTGTGTATTAGTGAGAGGTCAGTGATAGGTCTTATAGTATCTGTGTATTAGGGAGAGGTCAGTGATAGGTCTTATTGTATCTGTGTATTAGGGAGAGGTCAGTGATAGGTCTTATAGTATCTGTGTATTAGGGAGAGGTCAGTGATAGGTCTTATAGTATCTGTGTATTAGGGAGAGGTCAGTGATAGGTCTTATAGTATCTGTGTATTATGGAGAGGTCAGTGATAGGTCTTATAGTATCTGTGTATTAGGGAGAGGTCAGTGATAGGTCTTATAGTATCTGTGTATTAGGGGGGAGGTCAGTGATAGGTTATAGTATCTGTGTATTAGGGGAGGTCAGTGATAGGTCTTATAGTATCTGTGTATTAGGGAGGGTCAGTGATAGGTCTTATAGTATCTGTGTATTAGAGAGGTCAGATAGGTCTTTTAGTATCTGTGTATTAGGGAGAGGTCAGTGATAGGTCTTATAGTATCTGTGTATTAGGGGGAGGTCAGTGATAGGTCTTATAGTATCTGTGTATTAGAGAGAGGTCAGTGATAGGTCTTATAGTATCTGTGTATTAGAGAGAGGTCAGTGATAGGTCTTATAGTATCTGTGTATTAGGGAGAGGTCAGTGATAGGTCTTATAGTATCTGTGTATTAGGAGAGGTCAGTGATAGGTCTTATAGTATCTGTGTATTATGGAGAGGTCAGTGATAGGTCTCTTATAGTATCTGTGTATTATGGAGAGGTCAGTGATAGGTCTTATAGTATCTGTGTATTAGAGAGAGGTCAGTGATAGGTCTTATAGTATCTGTGTATTAGGGAGAGGTCAGTGATAGGTCTTATAGTATCTGTGTATTAGGGAGAGGTCAGTGATAGGTCTTATAGTATCTGTGTATTAGGGAGAGGTCAGTGATAGGTCTTATAGTATCTGTGTATTAGGAGAGGTCAGTGATAGGTCTTATAGTATCTGTGTATTAGGGAGAGGTCAGTGATAGGTCTTATAGTATCTGTGTATTATGGAGAGGTCAGTGATAGGTCTTATAGTATCTGTGTATTAGAGAGAGGTCAGTGATAGGTCTTATAGTATCTGTATTAGAGAGAGGTCAGTGATAGGTCTTATAGTATCTGTGTATTAGAGAGGTCAGTGATAGGTCTTATAGTATCTGTGTATTAGGGAGAGGTCAGTGATAGGTCTTATAGTATCTGTGTATTAGGGGAGGTCAGTGATAGGTATTAGTATCTGTGTATTAGGGAGAGGTCAGTGATAGGTCTTATAGTATCTGTGTATTAGGGAGAGGTCAGTGATAGGTCTTATAGTATCTGTGTATTAGAGAGAGGTCAGTGATAGGTCTTATAGTATCTGTGTATTAGGGAGAGGTCAGTGATAGGTCTTATAGTATCTGTGTATTAGGGGGAGGTCAGTGATAGGTCTTATAGTATCTGTGTATTAGGGAGAGGTCAGTGATAGGTCTTATAGTATCTGTGTATTAGAGAGGTCAGAGATAGGTCTTATAGTATCTGTGTATTAGAGAGGTCAGTGATAGGTCTTATAGTATCTGTGTATTAGGGAGAGGTCAGTGATAGTCTTATAGTATCTGTGTATTAGGGAGAGGTCAGTGATAGGTCTTATAGTATCTGTGTATTAGAGAGAGGTCAGTGATAGGTCTTATAGTATCTGTGTATTAGAGAGAGGTCAGTGATAGGTCTTATAGTATCTGTGTATTAGAGAGAGGTCAGTGATAGGTCTTATAGTATCTGTGTATTATGGAGAGGTCAGTGATAGGTCTTATAGTATCTGTGTATTAGAGAGAGGTCAGTGATAGGTCTTATAGTATCTGTGTATTAGGGAGAGGTCAGTGATAGGTCTTATAGTATCTGTGTATTAGAGAGAGGTCAGTGATAGGTCTTATAGTATCTGTGTTTAGGAGAGGTCAGTGATAGGGTCTTATAGTATCTGTGTATTAGAGAGAGGTCAGTGATAGGTCTTATAGTATCTGTGTATTAGAGAGAGGTCAGTGATAGGTCCTTATAGTATCTGTGTATTAGGAGAGGTCAGTGATAGGTCTTATAGTATCTGTGTATTAGGGAGAGGTCAGTGATAGGTCTTATAGTATCTGTGTATTAGAGAGAGGTCAGTGATAGGTCTTATAGTATCTGTGTATTAGAGAGAGGTCAGTGATAGGTCTTATAGTATCTGTGTATTAGAGAGAGGTCAGTGATAGGTCTTATAGTATCTGTGTATTAGAGAGAGGTCAGTGATAGGTCTTATAGTATCTGTGTATTATGGAGAGGTCAGTGATAGGTCTTATAGTATCTGTGTATTATGGAGAGGTCAGTGATAGGTCTTATAGTATCTGTGTATTAGAGAGGTCAGTGATAGGTCTTATAGTATCTGTGTATTAGGGAGAGGTCAGTGATAGGTCTTATAGTATCTGTGTATTAGAGAGGTCAGAGATAGGTCTTATAGTATCTGTGTATTATGGAGAGGTCAGTGATAGGTCTTATAGTATCTGTGTATTATGGAGAGGTCAGTGATAGGTCTTATAGTATCTGTGTATTATGGAGAGGTCAGTGATAGGTCTTATAGTATCTGTGTATTAGGGAGAGGTCAGTGATAGGTCTTATAGTATCTGTGTATTAGAGAGGTCAGTGATAGGTCTTATAGTATCTGTGTATTAGGGAGAGGTCAGTGATAGGTCTTATAGTATCTGTGTATTAGGGAGGTCAGTGATAGGTCTTATAGTATCTGTGTATTAGGGAGAGGTCAGTGATAGGTCTTATAGTATCTGTGTATTAGAGAGAGGTCAGTGATAGGTCTTATAGTATCTGTGTATTATGGAGAGGTCAGTGATAGGTCTTATAGTATCTGTGTATTAGAGAGAGGTCAGTGATAGGTCTTATAGTATCTGTGTATTAGAGAGAGGTCTGATAGGTCTTATAGTATCTGTGTATTAGAGAGAGGTCAGTGATAGGTCTTATAGTATCTGTGTATTAGAGAGAGGTCAGTGATAGGTCTTATAGTATCTGTGTATTAGAGAGAGGTCAGTGATAGGTCTTATAGTATCTGTGTATTAGAGAGAGGTCAGTGATAGGTCTTATAGTATCTGTGTATTAGAGAGAGGTCAGTGATAGGTCTTATAGTATCTGTGTATTAGAGAGCAGTGATAGGTCTTATAGTATCTGTGTATTAGGGAGAGGTCAGTGATAGGTCTTATAGTATCTGTGTATTAGGAGAGGTCAGAGATAGGTCTTATAGTATCTGTGTATTAGGGAGAGGTCAGTGATAGGTCTTATAGTATCTGTGTATTAGGGAGAGGTCAGTGATAGGTCTTATAGTATCTGTGTATTAGGGAGAGGTCAGTGATAGGTCTTATAGTATCTGTGTATTAGGGAGAGGTCAGTGATAGGTCTTATAGTATCTGTGTATTAGGGAGAGGTCAGTGATAGGTCTTATAGTATCTGTGTATTATGGAGAGGTCAGTGATAGGTCAGTGATAGGTCTTATAGTATCTGTGTATTATGGAGAGGTCAGTGATAGGTCTTTATAGTATCTGTGTATTAGGAGAGGTCAGTGATAGGTCTTATAGTATCTGTGTATTAGGAGAGGTCAGTGATAGGTCTTATAGTATCTGTGTATTAGGGAGAGGTCAGTGAT
>JAPZIH010000059.1:40000-43940 GCA_027410445.1 Discoglossus pictus | reverse complement strand
AGAGACCCTCTCTGGACCTCCAGTCTGCTCGCTGCTTTCCCATTATGTATTCGTGGACATCTGACATAATCCTTTCCAAGGTTTCTGTGGGAGGCGTACCTGGGAAATAGGCCAGTCTGCATTGGAGTTCTCTTCCAAACTCATTCTGTGTGCTGTCCGTAAGAGGTGCTGCAGCAGCTGCCCGGTCTCCCTCCATGAGTTCAACAATAAGGGTAGCTTTGGTTTTATTGCTGGCAATAATTCCCCTTGCTTCCAATAGCTCTTTTAGAGTGGCCCGTTTCAACTTGGTATAGACTGTCTCCATTCACTATCCGTTCGGGTCTATTCACATACCCTTTCCTTTCGGTTCCATACGAAATAGCAAATTTCCCAAATGGCTGTAACTGCCGAACAACGGTCTGCTGTGAGGTTTGAATCCCGTCGCTGCCATCAAATGTAACGGAGCTGGAACACGCAGTCCAATATCTCCGCTGGTATACGGTAAAATATCCAAGAGGCACTACAGTTTCACCATTCCCAACCTCCCATATTGGACGACACACAATTTGGGAGTCAAAGAAATACTGACTTTATTTACCTTTACAGAAATATATATACATCTCTTTGGCCACAGGTAATACACATGCCCATATTTGGCCGCACAATACACATAAGAGAACAATAGGTGGGTCACACCTCCCTGGCAACTTTGATACAATCAGACATTGATTCAATTACACTTCTTTGTTCTTATCTGAGAATGAAAACACTGTATACAATAGACTTCCTTTATCTTATGCAGTGTCGCTGTAACAGGATTATCTCCCATGCCAAGTAGCTGCAAATGTCTGGGACAATATTCTGCAGAGCATCAACCAACATACATATAGTAGGATCATATTTTAACCATAATAATCATAAAACAGGGTAAAACAGTGATGGGTTCCGTTACAAGGTTGAAAAAAGACTTTCAGTCCATCAAGTTCAACCTTTTAAGATCTCCTCTGATCTGCAACATGCGGCTTAGTTATGAATTAATTAGTTAATTATTAATCAACTATTTAATTCATTTTTTAAATTTTTTATTATTAATTAATCCAGAAGAAAGCAAACAGAAAAAAAAAAAAAAGTGAAACTTAGCCAATCGTCTCAAAGGGAAAATAAAATTAATTCTTTCCTGACCCCAGATACTGGCGATCGGATTTCTCCCTGGATCAGTACTCTCTCTCTAATTATCCAGGATAACCCTGAATTCCCTTTTTAATAAGAAATAAATCCAGTCCCCTTTTAAAGTTATCTATCGAATCCGCTGTCAGCACCTCCTGAATTCCACAGATTAACCACCGTTACTGTGAAGAACCTTTTTCTTTCTTTAAGGTGGAATCTTTTTACTTTTAACCTCAAGGGATCCGATATGCGAGTCTGATCGCATATCGGACCCCCGAACCTAATTGATTGACATGTAACCTCCATGTTTTACTGCAGTAATAATGTCTAATTTTCTATTGGCTAATTTGAAATGGGAGTTTACAGTCTTGCTTAATTGATCATGTTACCACCCTGAACTGCACAAATACACAATTCACAGTGCGAGACCCGTAGCACTTTGAAAAAAATCGGCTGCAAAAATCACGGTCCGTAACATTTTGAAAAGCAAACCGCCACTTACAGAAGAAAAAAAACAACGCGCAAAAACTGCGAATTTCATGGCCGAACCACGCACATCCAAAAAACACGAAAATCACAAAATATAAAAAAAAACATACCAAAAACATCACACACAGCACGGGGGGGACAGCCAGGACGTCTGGGAGTGAGGTTGCACGTGAATTTAAGTTGAATTTGCAGAGTTTCGGCACTCTGCAAATTCACGAGAGAGAAAAAATGGGCGCAGAAAAAAACGAAAACGAGGCTGCATGAACCATAAACAAGCAAAACACCTCCAGGCACATACGACTTTTAGCCAAACAGTTTGCCCTCGCGCACGCAGCCTTTTTACACTGCACACTTGCCACATTGCCACTTGCCACTTTCTCCTCAGGTCACCAACAGTCCAAACGTATGTTGTATGCTGCAGGAAAAATAACATTGTTAGCTCTTCAGCATATTGATTCCTGGATATATTCATTACAAATAGGTAAAGTATATGAATTTATTATTTAATTAATTATTTATTATAAAAATATATATATAAAAAAAAAAACAGAGCAGAGGAGACACTCGCTTTGCCAAAGGCGTTCAGCGCAGGTCTTGCCATATGCACCGAAGGTGCTCAGACGACCAAAAGTACATGAGGGGAAAGGCTCGCAATGAGCACCGAATGCGCTCAGCGCGATGCTCGCAATGAGCGCCAAAGGTACTCAGAGGACTAAAAGCCTTACATTGTGTGACAGCATTACCTGCCTTATAATTTATTTGCCACACTTAACAGCCAAACCGCGCAAAGCACAAAACACAAAAAAAATAAATGAAAATAAAAATAAAAACAATCACACACTGCATGGGAGAACAGCCGGGAAGTCTAGGAGTGAGGTGGAACGCAAATTAAAGTCGATTTCGGAGAGTTTCGGCAATCAAAAATTGGCTAAGCAAGAAAAAAAATGTCAGCCAAAAAAATTAAGACGAGGCTACACGACCCTGGACCTCGCAAAACAACACTAACCAGGTACATCTTTCAAACAGGAACCTACGAGGTACAAAATACAATATTACACAGGACGGCAAATGCTCGCAAACAGCGTAGCACATAGACAAATGACACTATTTTACAATCCTAATTTGCCACTAACAACATTACTCATCAACAGTAGCGCTTTGCAGAAATAAACCAACGATTTGCCCTCGTGCACTGTTACAACATTCAGAAAACTATATCCCTAGGCCAGGAACAGTCCCACTGGACATTATATGCTGCAGGGCAATAAAAAGAGATTGTTACCTCTTCAGGCTATTGATTGTTACATATTTAACTAGAAAAAAGGTAAACTATATTAATTTGTTATTCAATTACTTCATTAATTAGTATTTAAAAAAATATAATGACGAGCAAAAGGACACGTGAGGAGAGGCTCGCAGTGAGCGCCGAAGGTCCTTAGAGTATAAAAAACGTAACATTGTGCCAAACAGCATTGCCATGGCTTCAAATGTTATTGACCGTCATTGACCATCGCTAGTATATATATTTATACTGTATGTATGTATGTCCTATAAGCTTATGCCTGCTGTATTACACAGCTTAAATGCAAAGCAAAGGCTGGATTTTACACAAGCTGAGAATCATATCCATGTACAGCTGTTTCAAGCTTACTGGCTATCATCAGCATGGAGCAGGATCTCAGCTTGTGTTGTGGACCTTATGAGTAAGTAGTTCACCACAACAATCATTTAATATATGGTGGGCAAAAGAGAGATAGAAGCCCTCCACCGTACAGTAGTACAGTAAATAAATAGTACATCTTTGTTCACATTTGAATGTCTTAAGCAAGTTAAAAAACTGCTTCCAGCTCAGAATTCTGAGAAAAACTGTTGTTACACTGCATTCTGGGAAGCTGAGCTGGGACATGTAAATGTGCCCATAAATGCCTCCCTCTTCAATTCATATATATATTATTAGTACTAAAAGATATAACAGGAAACCCATTTTAAATTTGTAGATATCTAGTGCAAGCTGAATCTTACAAGTTTGTTGAATATATTTTAGCTTTTACGGGAATTAATCATAATCACTTGAAATACATTTATGAATTAAATTAAAAATGTAGATATATACATACATATATAAAAAAATATTTTAATTATAAATTCAGTACAAATACATAGTAAGATAACTAAGAGTCCTATTCTATTAGAATCCAGCAAATGCTTTTAACATGTAATTTTGACTGCAGGTGCGTTTTCCTCTAAATGTTTAGATATATTCTATTGACTTAAGCTCACAATTTACCTCCTTAAACGTAAACTC
>JAPZIH010000059.1:30000-35000 GCA_027410445.1 Discoglossus pictus | reverse complement strand
TGTTCAAAGAGTGGACTGTATATCTTTACCTGAAGACCAAGCAGCGGATTTAGGGCTAGTAAGGGTGTTCCTGATGTTAAGCCAGTATGTTTATGCAGAATTTTATTTTATGCTGGAGTAAGCTATTTCTCTTTTCATTATTAGTTGCACCTTATGGACACTGTCTTGGAATTAGAACACCTGTTCTAATACATACTTACATTTTTCCCACTTTACATATTTTAATAAAGCACTTGCACTTTATACTTAGATATTATTGCCTTACATTTAGATCCAATTCAAAATCATGACCCTAACATATAAAGTCCTCCACAATAGTGCACCCTCCTACATCTCTGCTCTCATCCCAAAATACACTCCCACCCGCCCTCTTCGCTCTGCTAATGACCTTCTTCTCTTCTACTCTCTCATCACCTCCTCTCACTCCCGTCTTCAAGACTTTTATCGTGCTGCCCCTATTCTTTGGAACTCTTTACCTCGCACCACCAGACTGTCTTCCTGCCTCAGATCCTTCAACATTTCTTTAAAAACACATCTATTCAAAAAAGCCTATCATCTTTAGCCTCTTCATTCACTATGCATCTCTCACTCTCCTGTACCTCACCCATACCCTTTAGAATGTAAGTTTGCGAGTTTTAATCTTCTGAGGTGCTTTAGGCAAAGCACAGTGTATATCAGATTGAAAGCTCAATAACAGGGTCTTCCATTATTTTCATTGTGGGGTTTTGTTTATACTTGTACCTAACCCCTGTATTGCGCTGCGGAATATGTTGGCGCGTTATAAATAAAGGATAATAATAATAATATCATCTCTCATGATTGAGACCTCATCTTTCTTTCACTATTTATCTTTTGATAGATAGCATACTATGCCATATTGTGGTTAGGATAATATCATTCTCGCTACCCGGTGGAACCTGAATAGGCCACCGGGACTAGGGGAATCGGTTGTCCATCCTCACTCTACCCTACAGCTATTGTTCATTTTTCTTTTCATCAAGTATATGCACTATTAGAAAGCAAATTACATTTGCACTTTTATTGTTCTTTCAGACGGTTTCACAGTTAAATCATTGGATTATGACCCATACACCTCTTTTAACTGCTGGTAGTTCCCTAATAGGACACTGGGAGATGAGGTGTTGGTAATCCTACCTCAAGGGGTTTCTTGTGAACCGTCCTGTTCACTTTGTGCACTATCGATCAATCACACAGACCTTAACCTCATACCATCTATTTTTTTCTTGTGACTTAGGATTCATTGTTAATATTGGAAATACAGATTAAATAGAACTCATTTTTGGGTCCCAAATTCATAGTACTTAGCAACGTATTTTATTTTTAATTATTCAATTATTAAAATTATAAATTTTTAAAAGATCCTTTCACTTTTTGATAATATGTATATGACTAAACCTACGAATGATCTTAACAGTTTATTCTGGGAGGTATCAAAATCTGTTCGCCAAGAAATTAGAACTATCTGGGAAATCTGAAGTTTAGAAAATTACATTAAACATAAAATCATGCCCAGAGGGCTACGCATACAACTGATACCAGCCACTTACTTAATAGAAAGCACATTCACGTCAAAATGGCTTGAAATTGTCAACCAATGCTCATTAGATCTGATGACTCTTATCTTAGATCAGGAGAAACGTAACTTGGAACCAATTATTACCAAAACAGAATTGTTACAAACAGAATTTTCAAATGCAGCAATAGTCAGGATTTTGATTCCACTTCAAGAAAACTAAATGAACAAATTGAGAAATTTAAGAACAAATTAGCTCTACGCAAACATAGGAAATTCCAGAGAGATAAGAATGATTTTGCGCAAAATACTGCTTACAGATTGTTTAAATACAACAGAAAGGACATTGATAATACTGACATTAGTTCCTCAGATGTTGCTGAAGGCGAGAATTCACAACAAAGCAGCCATCGCTTACAGCGTGGAACATATGAGCACAAGAAAGATCAAACAAGATGGTCACGATCAAAAAACATCCAATCAAATATGTCCACTTATTTAGACAAGGTGCAAGTCCAAAGACCCCCAAAACTCAAGGAGTAAAAGCGCAGGGGGCGACCAGCAGACTCCAAAAATCACACATAAATGAATTGTCTACATCTAAAGTATATATACATATCTCAACTAACACTTATGAAGATGAATCTAACTCTCATAGTGAAATTCCTAGGTTATTACAAATTAACGATCAACCTCAATCCGCCAAGCAAGATATGAAAGTGATAAATCTCTCTGACGTATTGCTCAATACAAGCCATGCCAATGTGCTTTCTAAAGGTCTTACCTTTGTTCCATCCAACCATACTGCCCTATCAGAACTATCTACTAACACCAAGATAGTGATTAAGCCAACCGACAAAGGTGGCAAAATAGTGGTCATGGGCAAGGATAACTACTCCAAAATGTGTAACCATATCCTCCAAGATAGAAACACCTATGAAGCTCTACCTAAAAATTCTCAAAAGGAATATGCTGCAGAACTCAATGCAATATTAATGAATATATAACGAAAACTGTTCCAGGAAGACCTATAGTTTCAGGTAGGAACAACCTCACAGAGAGAATCAGTAGATTAGTTGACAAAAATTTACAACCCATTGTTAGCTGTCTTCCATCTTATATCAAAGACACTACGGACATTCTCAAACATTTGGACAATCTCATTGTTCCTACCACGTCTATACTAGTCAGTATAGACGTAGAACAGTTAATTAGCAGCATCCCACACAATCTAGGGATCGAAGCATTGCAATATTTTCTGCTAAGGCAAAACTATTCCAATATGTGTAATGATTTTGTCACTACACTCATGCGTTTTATCCTGGAAAGGAACTTTTTCCTCTTTGAGAACAAGTGGTATAGGCAAGTCAGGGGCACAGCAATGGAAACTGCATGTGCCCCTGGTTATGCCAATTTGTTCCTAGGATTTTGGGAGGAGACATTAGTCTTCTCTGAATCTAACATCCATTTTACGAAATGGATATTCTCGTGGTCTAGATACATAGACGATATTCTAATAATCTGGGAAGGCACGATAGAACACTTTAATATCTTTTTACAACATCTAAACTCCAACCATCTGAATCTAAAATTCACCTTCACTGCTAGCAAGACTGAACTGGATTTTGTGAACCTCAAAATTCAGAAGAATGACCAATAGTGATGTTTCGGTTCGCGAACCGCGACCGCGAACCGCCGCAAATGTTCTCGAACCGGCGAACCCGGCAAACCGCCATAGACTTCAATGGGCAGGCGGATTTTAAAACCCACAGGGACTCTTTCTGGCCACAATAGTGATGGGAAAGTTGTTTCAACAGGACTAACACCTGGACTGTGGCATGCCGGAGGGGGATCCATGGCAAAACTCCCACGGAAAATTACGTAGTTGATGCAGAGTCTGATTTTAAGCCATAAATTACCTAACATTCCTAAATTGTTTGGAATAACGTGCTTTAAAACATCAGGTATGATGTTGTATGGATCAGGTAGTGTAAGGGTTACACCCGCTTCACAGTAACAGACCAATCTCCCCATTTAACACACCGCAAACAACCGCAAACAGTCCCTTTGCACAATCGCAAACTTCCCATTTGCACAAGGTTGGATACCAAGCTAGCCATGTCCCGTTCCTTGTCCTCACTCATGTCATTGAAGGTCTCTTCCTCCACCCAGCCACCAAGGGTCCCCAAAAGGTGACAACAAGCCCCCTGGGACGCCTGCTGTGTTTGGTCTTCCACCTCCTCAAAGCCACCTTCCTCCTCTGACTCCTCTTCTTCAGACTCCTCTCACTGCGTTGCCTCTCTCTGCATTATTATAAGGTGTGTTAAGTTGTACTACTCTTATCAGTTTAATACTTGTTACGTCACCTATCAGGGGACGTGTATAAGGCCTGGATTTTTAGAACCGGGAGATGGAAAAAGATGCTTGGTTGGTCGTATCACTTCAATTTTGGGGCACGGCACGTGCAATCAAAGGTGCCACCAGATAGGAGTGGCGTGTTTGCAAGTACTACTCTTATCAGTTTAATACCTGTTACAGCACCTATCAGGGGGTGTGTATAAGGCCTGGATTTTTAGAACCGGGAGATGGAAAAAGATGCTTGGTTGGTCGTATCACTTAAATTTTGGGGCACGGCACGTGCAATCAAAGGTGCCACCAGATAGGAGTGGCTAATTCTAAGCTAAAATCAATAAATTAAGACCACTTACCTTTAAGATGTTGCTTCAGATCACTAACCTATGGGTCAAACAAAAAAAAATAATTAGTACAAAACATTAACATCCAATAAATAAACATTCTATACATTCTAAATAATATACTCACCTTTACAGCATGTCCCGTCATTGTTTAGCTCTTCCGGCGCGGCCCTGTTAAAAGAAAAAACACAATACATGAATACATTAATACAATATATAAACAATAAATAAAATACACATATAAACATCTAAATATACATTTAACTTACCTCCCCGCGATGTCCCCGGCCTTCTCTCCTTCAGCCCCGGCTGGGCCGCGGAACCATCCGCGCTCTAAAAAAATAAAAAATAAAAACTAACGGAGGTCTGCACTGGCAGACCTCCCCGACGCTAATGAACCTCCCGGAGTCGTTTCCGGGAGGAAATTGGCATTGGCGGCTTGTGATTGGCTGAAAAAGCTGTCTATCAATTTCAGCCAATCAAAAGTCGTCAATGTGTGAGCCAATCAGGATGGGATACACCCCAATATCCCACCCTGATTGGCTAAAACACTTGTCTATCTTTCTGGGAACCAATCACAAGGCTCAGATGCCTTCAGCCAATCACTATGGGATACACCCCCACGGAGTGATTGGTAGAAGACATCTGCGCATCCTGATTGGCTCCTACATTGACGACTTTTGATTGGCGGACAGCTTTTTCAGCCAATCACAAGCCGCCAATGCCAATTTCCTCCCGGAAACGACTCCGGGAGGTTCATTAGTGTCGGA
>JAPZIH010000059.1:0-22500 GCA_027410445.1 Discoglossus pictus | reverse complement strand
AGAGGAAGGCAAATAGTAAAAACCCTCCTTGAAATGTAACGAATTGTATCAGAGGGGGGAAAAAATGAATTCCTTCCTGACCCCATTAACTGGTGATCAGATTACTCCCTGGATTAATGTTTAACATAAAAGACAATATTTACATTGTGACTTAAAACATGGTTGAGCTCTTAACATGAACTTTGTAATATGTTTAAGTAAAGAACTTGAAAGTATATTTTTTGAAACTTGAACTTTCTTCACAGTAAGGAACTTGAACATATTGTTTTCAATCTTGTAATATTAGAAACAGTAACGTAGTTAATTAACATTTTAACATAATTTGTAAAAATAATGTAAAGCAAGTGTTTTGTGAAGCTAATCATCCATAAACAGTATACTTCCATTAATTATGACTGAATTGTTTATTGATTTGTATTTTTCAATGGTTGACCTTTGTTTGTTGCTGTGATTTAAAAGGTGGTTGACCTCTTAACATGAACTTTGTAATATGTCTAATTAAGAAACTTGAAAGTATATTTTTTAAAACTTGAACTTTCTTATCTCTCCAAGTAAGGAACTTAACAACAAAAAAATTCAAACTTGTAACATTAGAAACAGTAACATAGTTAATTAACATTTTAACATAATTTGTGAAAATAATGCAAGGCAAGTGTTTTGTGAGGCCAATGATATATAAACAGTACTTCCATTAATTATGACTGAATTGTTTATTCATTTGTATTTTTGAATGGTTGACCTTTGTTTGTTGCTATAGTAATTGTTTTAAATCGCACATATAGTTTGGTCTCTGGAAAAGTGGTTCTCTAAAAAGAGAATGCAAGAACTTAAACTTGTTGCACGCTGTTTAAGCACTGTTCTGTATGTGTTTGACAATTTAATGTAGTTTAACAGGAAAATATTGTTTTTGTAAATGTAATTTCTGTTGCGGAATAATGACCTTTTGATGGCAACGGACATTTATGTGTATTTGTTTTAAAAATGTGGTGGTTATATTGTGGTTTTTTATATTTTTTCATTTGCTTTTAAATTTGTTTTGCATGGCTTTTATTTCTTTAATGAAAAGTTAAAGTTCTTCATAGTAGACAATGTTTTTAGTAAAAATACGTCCATCTTCTAATAAATCACCTTGACTTTCATTATTTTCAATGTAAACTTTAATAGCCTGTGTATTTTTGCACTGTGATAACGCAACGTACAATTGGTCATGTGCAAATACTGGTTGTTCTAAGAAAATACCCCCAGATTTGAACGTTTGTCCTTGTGATTTATTAATGGTCATGGCAAATGCCATAATGATGGGAAATTGTCTTCTTTGAAGTATAAAAGGCAGACTACTTTCACTTGGTGCTAAATATATTCTTGGTATGAAAACTCTCTCTCCTTGGGTGCCAGTTAAAATTTCAGCATCTATGAAATGGACCTTTAATTGTTGAACAATTAATCTTGTCCCATTGCATAAGTCTTTTTGGGGGTTTATATTTCGCAGTAACATGACAATTGCACCTTTCTTTAGCTGCAAAATATGTGGTGGCATTCCAGAAGGAGTTAGTGAGTTTATGAATTCAGTGGAAAAGTTAGCCTGACTTTCATTGTCATCAGCAAGTACAGAATCAGCACTGTGATAATTTCTTTGTGGTGCATTCATTTTTTTTTAAATTTCATTATTGAGGATTAATGCACCCTTATTTTTACACGTTAGTATGACTTGGTTGGCAAGCTCGGAATATTCCTGGTTATTTATGCTACCTTCAAATATAGCCGATTTAATATCTTGGTGACAAATCATATGAGGTGGGATCTGCACAGTGTCGTCAGGTAAATGTGGTATTTTTTCTGTTCTGCCTTCTCCAATTTTAATAAGCCAATCAATGTTTTGTTGCAGTTGAAAATGGGTAAAATGTTTCCATAGTGTGCTTGACTTTATACAGGTTTCGATAATGTCAGTTCGATTTCCATATACAACGACAGGTAATGTTTGTCTAAAATCGCCACCTAACAACATTACCTTTCCACCAAATGGAAAAGTATTATCCATGACTTCACGAAGCAAACGGTCAATACATTGGAGGGCATAGCATGACATCATTGTGGCCTCATCTATTATAATTAATTTACTTTTTTTCAATTTTTTTGCTTGTAATGATGTCATGCGAATATCTGACACAGAGGTTTCTAAAATAGGCAATGGCAGTTTAAAGCCACTATGTAGAGTTCTTCCATCTTCTGACAAAAGTGCAGCAATTCCAGTAGTGGCAAACGGCAGTGCTATTTGACCTTGTGCTCGTACAAAACTCATTAATAAATTATATAGATATGTTTTCCTGATCCGCCAGGTCCATCAAGATAGAAATAACGCTCTTTGACCATGTCATCATCTAGCGCATTTTTGATGGCATTAAATGCTTGCAATTGTAATGTATTTAAAGATGCAAGTCTTTCTTCTGTCCTTGTAGTTGAATGTCATAGTCTTCAAAGTTTGTCATTTATAAGACCTGGATCAGGCAGATTAAAGCTTGCACAACTTAATCCATGAGTTAAAAATACTTCTTGGATTTCCATTATTGCTTTTAAATGTGCAATAGGTTCATTGTATCGTTGCATAAAGTCTTCAGCCATATTAATTTTAAATGTATCCCACAAAGCTAATGCATTTGGAGCATTTGAGAAGATACAAATGAATGCAAATTGTTCCCTCATCTGCCGTGGCATTTGACATTGTGCTGCTTCTTCTACAACATCTTTCCCATTCTGTATCATCAGCTAGTAAGTTTCTATGTCTTTCAGCTATATGGAAGGATTTATATACTATGGGCCTCATTCTATTATCGGCCGTAGGAGATGCGGGGCCACAAGGACCGGCCGCAAGCTATTTGCCTATTCTATTCCTTTCCGGCCGGGGATTCCGGCAGGCTTGCGGCCGGCGCCTTGCTATCTCTTGCGGCCGCTCGCGAAGGAGGAAAGCCTTTGATCTAAAACGGCCGCAAGAGTTTTATAGGTCTTTGTGAAGTTTGTTGAACTGTGTTTTGTTCCTTATTCAATTTATATGTATTTTTTATTTTACTTGAAATTGTTATATTGGCGGCTATTAAACATATATAGTTCCTTTATTTTTTCTACTTGTTATACTTTACCTTGATTGAAGTGTTGTTCTTGTCCGAATGACAGAGGGTCCCCTCCTGCCAATCTTATTCCGCCGGTCTTCTTGTAGTGTCTGTTTGAAAAAGAAAGTGAAATGGTTAATTGTAAATTTCTTCTTTTTGATTTAGCAAAGCATGGTGGCAGCATTTATAAACTTTCAAGTGCCTCAGACCGTTAGAACGCAATACTCATGCGCTATTTGCGTTCCAGCTTACAATTTGCGTTCCATCCGCCATTTTATTCGTAGTAGTTTTGAAAATGGTGGTTAATATCAGTGTGGTAGGTGCCGCATAGTATGTGTTTCAGTTTTGCGAGTCACTGTAGTATAGTTACGTCTGTAGCCTCGTTTTCGTTTTGTTCGGCGGCCATTTTTTCTGTCGCTTAGGTAATTTTCGGCAATTTAAACTCGTTTTTTTGCACTTAAATGGACGTGTAAATTAACTTTTCAAGGTGCCGGATGCCCCCCCTTGCTGTAAGTAAGCTTTTTATGTGTTCGTTATGTTTATTTCTTGTGTTTCTGATGTTTTCATGCACGCCGTTTTCAGGCACTTTTGCGTCTTGGGAATGGGTCGGTTTGCGTCCGTATTTTTTTGCGAGGGACGCAGTTGTTTTTTTGTGTGCGTGTTTGTGTTAACCGAGTGTGAGGCGCCTTTGGATCTTCTACCACCGCAAATGCGGACAAACACAGCCGACGTGGGATGCTCCACCACCGGAAATGCGGCCCCTCGCTTCGCGAGGAACCGCATTTGCGGGGAACTGCGTCCCTCGCTTCGAGAGGGACGCAGTTCTTGCGGGCTCGCTGAGCGAGCCGCAAGTGTTAGCAACAACCTGCATGCTCACAACTATATATGTGATACCATGCTAAATTTATACATTTTTAATTTTGACTGTGTTTTATAAAATAAAATGCAACATTTCCTGGGATTCCTTGTAAACTCATCTAAAACTTATAATTTAAAAACAGAACATGTTTTATACCTTTACATATTTCCAGCAATACCCTGTTTTTAGATGTATTTAGCTTTAAAAATGTACATATACCAAAGCTTATGGAGAAATATGTCATATGTGTATTGACTTGTTTTATTGCTTCTATAAAATTATTCACCTCATTTGCATATCAATAATTTGGTTATTCCCATGCGACAAAACCAAAATCTTTATATAGGGAGAAAATGAATTTTGACGTTACTTGATTGTTACTTGAAGAATCATAACAATTTTTTGTTTCTCCCAGTCATTTACTTTAACACTGGCCCATATTCAACAAGGATGAAATTAGTAGTCATGATTAGTGATGTCCCGAACAGTTCGCCGGAGAACTATTCACGGCTATTTTCGCATGTTCGCGTTCGCAACCAAAGGCGAACATATGCGCTTTTTGGTCTGCCCCCTATTCTTTATCATTGAGGAAACTTTGACCCTGCACCTTACAGTCAGCAGACACATTCCAGCCAATCAGCAGCATACACTTCCAGAGCCTTCCATCTGTATGACAGCCTCCATTTTAGAATCATTCTGTAGCTGCATTCGTGGAGAGAGGAGATATATTCTACCTGCTCTTGATTCAATAGGGAAATAGATAGACAGGCTGTGTATTTAGCTTTAACTACACACCTGAAGGACTCCTTTGATATCTGCTGCAAGGACAGCAACCCAAAAAGCCCTTTTTATTTTATCTTATTACTTTTTTCTGTGTAATCTAATTGCATATGCCAGCCTGCTAGCATGTGTGTGAGGCCTATTGCATCTAGTCTGCCAACTTTTGCCAGTGCACAGTGACACTCCTATCTAGTGCCACCGTAGTGTGCAGTGAAATAAAACTTTTTTTACTGTAACCATATAAATATCAGTTGCTTGCCTAAAGGCGTGTGTGAGGCCTATTGCATCTAGTCTGCCAACTTTTGCCAGTGCCCAGTGACACTCATATCTAGTGCCACCGTAATGTGCAGTGAAATAAAACAACCCTTTTTTTACTGTAACCATATAAATATCAGTTGCCTGCCTAAAGGCGTGTGTGAGGCCTATTGCATCTAGTCTGCCAACTTTTGCCAGTGCGCAGTGACACTCTTATCTGGTGTCACAGTAGCTTGCACGCATAGTACCACTAATGGTAAAAAAAATGACAGGCAGAGGCAGGCCACCCCGCAGGGGCCGTCATGGTGCTGTGATTCCCTTTGGCCCTAGAATAATGCCCAGTTTTCAGAGGCAACGTACCCTGAACTTGAACAGTTCTGAGGACATGGTTGACTGGCTAACACAGGACACCCAATCTTCTCCAGCTTCTGCTCGGAACCTAGACGCACCATCCTCCTCCACCTCTCCAGTTACCAATCGCCCCCCTGCCGCCACCACCAACACTAGCACCACAGCCGCTTCACTTGATCCGTCAGCAGAGTTATTTACAGATCCGTTGGAAGAAATGAGTGATGCACAAACATTAGTGCCAGAGGATGTAGATAACAGGGATATGTCCCAGTCAGGCAGCATTACACACATGGACGTACGGTCTGATGATGATGATGATGTTGTACCCGGTGCTGCTTCCTTTGTTGAGTTGTCAGATACAAGTGAAGCGGTTGATGATGACGATGCGTCCGTGGATGTCACGTGGGTGCCCGCTATAAGAGAAGAAGAACAGGAGGAAAGTTCAGATGGGGAGACAGAGAGGAGGAGGAGGCGAGTTGGAAGCAGCGGGACGTCATCGAAAGTAGCTAGTGGCAGTCAGACAGCATGCATCGGCACCCGGGGTCAGCCAGACAGCACGCCAGTCAACGCATGCTTTTGCCACCACCAGAATGCCGTCATTGCAGAGCTCAGCAGTGTGGCAATTTTTTCGTGTGTCTGCCTGTGACAACAGTGATGCCATTTGCATGAGTCGTGGGAAGTCCAACACCCACCTAGGTACAACTTCTTTGCGAAGGCACATGATGTCACATGACAAATGCCTATGGGATCAACACATCAGTACAAGCAGCACACAATGTCAAAGCCGCCATCCTGCTCCTGGTCCAGCATCTTCAGCCACGTCAACCACTGCTGCCCTGCTTACCCCCTCTCAACCATCCGCCACTCAGTGTCTCGCCCTGAGCAGTCCCTTCTCATCTGCCTACACGGCCATGGCGCACTTTACAGATATCCAGCGGGGAAACAACATGCCAGCGAGGCGCTTGCTTTTAGACAGCCCAACACTTTGGAATTCAACACTCCTAATGTTCGACCACCTGCTCCAACAAGAAAAGGCCATTACGAGTATTTGTATGACCGGGGTGCTAGAACAGCCTCTGCGGAGCTGGGGATTTTTTGCCACGTTACTGGACGCTCATGCGTAATGCCTGTAGGCTTATGCGTCCTTTTGAGGAGGTGACAAACCTGGTCAGTCGCACCCAGGGCACCATCAGCGACATCATACCATTTGTTTTCTTCCTGGAGCGTGTCCTGCGAAGAGTGCTGGATCAGGCCGTAGATGAGCTTGAAGAGGAAGAGTTGTGGTCACCATCACCGCCAGAAACAGCCTTATCAGCATCGCTTGCTGGACCTGCGGCAACGCTGGAAGAGGATTGTGAGGAAGAGGAGTCAGAGAAGGAATGTGGCTTTGAGGAGGAGGAGGAAGACCAACCACAACAGGCATCCCAGGGTGCTTGTTGTCACCTATCTGGTACCTGTGGTGTTGTACGTGGCTGGGGGGAAGAACATACCTTCAGTGAGATCACTGAGCACGAGGAACGGGACATGACTAGCTCGGCATCCAACCTTGTGCAAATGGGGTCTTTCATGCTGTCGTGCCTGTTGAGGGACCCTCGTATAAAAAGGATGAAGGAGAACAACCTGTACTGGGTGTGCACGCTACTAGACCTCCATTATAAGCAGAAAGTGCCTGAAATGTTACCGAATTACCACAAGTCGGAAAGGATGCAGCACTACCAAAATAAATTAAAAAGTATGCTTTACACAGCGTTTAAGGGTGATGTCACAGCACAAAGGCAATCTAACAGCGGAAGAGGTGAACATAATCCTCCTCCTCCCACGACCACGCCGGCAAGGAGAGGACGCTTTACAGACGTGTTGTTGATGTAGTACATGCAGAGCTTTTTAAGTCCTATGCATCGCCACAGCCCTTCGGGGTCCACCCTCAGAGAACGACTCGACCGTCAGGTAACAGACTACCTCGCCATAACTACAGATATCGACACTATGAGGAGCGATGAACCCCTTGACTACTGGGTGTGCACGCTTGCCCTGTAGCCTGAGCTATCCCAATTTGCCATAGAATTTCTGTCCTGCCCCGCTTCAATTGTCCTGTCAGAAAGGACCTTCAGTGCAGCAGGAGGTTTTGTCACTGATAAGAGAAGTCGCCTAGGTCAAAAAAGTCTAGATTACCTCAACTTTATTAAGATGAATGAGGGATGGATCCCGAAGGGACTGACAGTGGGCGATACATTCGATTAAAAAAGGCCTGATAGATGAGCTGCCTGGAGCTAATAATGGTCCACATGCTGCTGTATTTTATCCCTGAATGCCGGATGACTTGCGTGACTTACCAACTAGGGTTCAAGACGCAATGTTTTAGGGCACTTTCTGCCTGGCAAACTAACATCAATTTTTCTGGTCGCTGCAACAATACCTAATTTTTGCATTTAAATTATTTTATTTTAGAAGGTCTACAGCATGTAATGAAAAATAAAGCATTTTTGAACAGTCTTGCATAACAGTTGTGCAAAAATACATATTTACAATAGAGACATTTTGTGAAAGTTAGCTGGCTTTTCCTTCTTATTTTTACTTTTTAGGTTAATAATTTTTCTTTTTTTTTACTGTGATTGCAATTTAAGAGATACCTAAAACATGGTAAAATAGACAATAGTAAAGAGTATATCTGCAGGAAACACCTATTAGTCCTATTAGCTATCATCCCTCCAGCAGTATTATCTTATTATTTACAATATCTAACCTGGGCAATCACCCTTGGGTTACCCTAGGGCAGGCTTCAGTAAGCGACCTCTCCTTTCCTGGGATGATTTTGCCGCCGGTTGCTTCTGAAGGGTCTCCAAGGCTCCCCCAATCCGGTCCTTCCCCCAGTGTCGCTTCAACCAGTAACAAATGTTTTATATTTGTAAGGCGACCCAATGATCGCCCTTGATAGAGGTTTATATTTACAAATTTTGGAGAACCAATTTAAGACCGGTGTCCCCTGTTTCTGGGTCAGGGAGTGTGTGAAATGCCTCAGCCTACAGTAATTGTAATGTTCTGACAGCGGTAGCTCATGCTTGTCCCTCAGTTCCTCATAGGTGAGCATCTGGCCCTTTACTAACCAGTCTCCCAGTCTATCTAGTTTCCTTGACCTCCACCAGTGTTGTGATGTTGTGCTCATGTGTTTCGGGGCCTGAGGGTGGTCAAGAATTGGGGTCATTTGGGTGGATCCAGGGAACAAACCTGTGTGTTTCTTGGCCCATTTCCAGTATAATAGTGAGTGTCTGATTAGGGGGTTTTGCAAGGTTTTTAAGGCTCTGAGGAAATTCTGATAGCCAAGCCACCTTGTCCCAGGTTAAGGGCCTTAAAGTGTGGTTCTCTAAATACACACAGGCCGGTTGATGACATATAGAATGTGCTATTGGGAGGAAAGATAGGTGACGGAACAGGTATTACACTGATAGGAATGAGTAGTACAACTTAATACACCTCTCCTATCTGGTGGCACATTACATTGCACGTGCAGTGCCCCAAATTCGAAATGGGAGGACTGACCAAGCATCTTTTTCCATCTCCCTGTTCCAAAAATCCATGCCATATACACATCCCCTGATAGGTAACGTAACAGGTATTAAACTGATAGGAATGAGTAGTACAACTTAATACACCTCTCCTATCTGGTGGCACATTACATTGCACGTGCATGCCCCAAATTCGAAGTGGGAGGTCCGACCTAGCATCTTTTTCCATCTCCAGGAGTCAGAGGAGGAAGGTGGCTTTGAGGAGGTGGAAGACCACAGCCGGCATCCCAGGGGGCTTGTTGTCCCCTTTCGGGGACCCTTGGTGGCTGGGTGGAGGAAGAGACCTTCAATGACATCAGTGAGGACAAGGAATGGGACATGGCTAGCTTGGTATCCAACCTTGTGCAAATGGGGAGTTTTCGGTTGTGCAAAGGGACTGTTTGCGGTTGTTTGCGGTACATTAAATGGGGAGATTGGTTTGCCGATGTTCGTCCGTTCGCGAACATTTGATGGAATTCGTGTCCGCTGTTCGTGAACCGAAAATTTGATGTTCGCGACATCACTAGTCATGATCACTTTTTGTGACCCTTGTTGTATATACTCATGTTTGTTCTCAATTTCTTTTCATAACTCTCTGTCATTATGTCAAATTGTAGCATCAAATACCCTGGATTTATTCACAATGAAGCAGCTTTCCCAAACAGCCATGCTATGTTTAGAAATTCTAGAGGTAGTCATTTCTTCTTACTTATCTACTTCCTCTCCTCCTGAAATAGATGTACTGGCTTTGCAAATCATGTATTGATTACAAAGCACTTCTCCTCTTTCACAACCATGTTTCATCTGTATTTCAGAGATGATGTATTACATTCAATGGAAGAGCTAGTGAATGGAGGGCCCCTTTGAAAAATAATTTAGGGCCTTCTTGCAACTTCTCCATCCACTCCTTGGGGTCAATTAAAATGTCCAAAGTGTAAATAATTGTCAGTTTACTCCTATGATGTAATTATCTGCCATCTTCATCTAATAAAATTATATTTCTCATTTACTGCCAGTAGCAAAGGGCCCCTACCATGTTGTGGCCCATTGTGCTCCACAACTACTGCACCAGCAGTAGCTCCATCACTAATTATATTACTTCTACTTATGTCTTGCATTATCTCTCCTCCCTGTTCCTTACAGTCATAGAAGTGATTATTGGATAAACTTGTTTTCCCTTACTTACTCAGACCATAGGAATCTATTCACCAAGACCCTCACAAAACTTACGGCACATATCACAGACAGCCCTTCTCAAATTATCTCATGCCTCCTCACCTCATCTCAGGTGAGAAAGTACTTAGTGCTTAGTAAATTCCCCCACCCATGTTACTCCGTGTACTGGCCAGAGGACATCCACCATGGGCAGATCTGCCCCACCCTCTGGAGGAGGAGAAAACAATGGTGCTAGACTCAGCAAAACTAAAAGTAAGTTGTATAACCTACATGGAAATGTTATTGCTTATAACTTATCTGTCACAACCCTCAGGGTGAAGGGTCCACATTCCTCTAAAACCTCCTGCCTTCAATTAAAGGATCACACCACTGGCTTGTGAGGAGAGACTATCACTCAAGAAATTAAGGGTTACTGGCTTATTGAAAATGATAAAAACCCTTTCCTCTCTTTCTACCCCTTTATTAGGACACAGTATGATGCTAGAAGGAGCACTAACCTTGGATTAGTGTAACAGGCAGAGGGCAAACTTTATTGTTCACAAATATATTTAAACCATACAACAACCAATACATATTAGCCCCTGTTCCTGGGAGTAGCAAACCCTTAGCCAATTACTAATCGCATGTCTGATTCTAACCCACCTGATTTTAATTGGCAGCCTTGTGCTACCTGTCCACTTTCTTTAGCCAAACTGCTCTGGTCCATCCTTAGAACTCTTCTTGATCTTTCAATGTGAAAATGCTCTACAGTCAAAAGGTTAGTCAGGTTTCTCCTTTTCTAAAAATCCCAGGGCTATAAGTCTATACTTTATGACTAATTAATGACTTTATACTTTGATCACATATGGTAGGTTTGCAAGCGGGCGGGGGGAGGGGGGGGGCACTCTCATTCATTAGGCCAGAGTGCATCTCTGGGAAACCCAATAGACAGTGGCAGAGTTAGTGAATGAAGGACCCCAGTATAAAAAATAAAATTTGGGCTCACTGCCCATTTTTTGTGCCAGGCCCACTCCTGTGCCAACAATATATATATACTAGCGACTTGCCCGTCAAAAATGACGGCAATAAAAATTGAACCCTGGCAATGGTGTTTGTCACACATTGCGAGCCTCTCCCCCCCCTCTACTTTACTGGGTTCGCAATGAGTGCCTTCGGCACTAATCACAGGCCTCTCTACCCCTCTACCTCTCCCTCTACTTTACGGGAGGGGCTCATTGCAAGCCTCTCCCCCCTCTACTTTACTGGCCTTGCGATGAGCTCCTTCAGAGCTTATCTCGGGCCTTGCAATGAGTGGCTTTGGCGCTCATTGTTAGCCTCTCAGGCCCTCTACTTCCTCCCCCCTGTGTCTCCTTCCCCCCTCTCCCTCTCTTGTTTCTCCTTCCCTCTCTCCCCTTCCCTCCCCTGTGTCTTTCTCCCCCTTCCATTCCCATGTGTCTTTCTCCCCCTTCCCTCCCCTGTGTCTTTCTCCCCCTCCCTCCCCTCTGTCTCTTCACCCCGTCTCCCTCCCCTGTGTCTCTTCCCCCACTGCCCCTCGTCTCTTCCCCCCTCCCCTGTGTCTCTCTTCCCCCTCCTCTCCCTCCCCTGTGTCTCTTCTTCCACCTCCTCTCCCTCCCCTGTGTCTCTCTCCCCCTCCTCTCCCTCCCCTGTGTCTCTCTTCCCCCCTCCTCTCCCTCCCCTGTACCTCTCTTCCCCTGTCCCCTGTGTCTCTTTCCCCCTCCTCTTGTGTCTCTATTCCCCTCCTCCTCTCTCTCCCTCATGTATCTCTTCCCCATCCTCTCCCCACGTGTTTCTCTTACCCTCCTCTCCCTTCCCTGTTACTCTTCGTCCCCTCCTCTCTCTCCCCTGTGTCTCCCCTACCCCCTGCCCTGTCTCTCTTCCCCCTCCTCTCCCCCCCACCGTGTCTCTCTTCCCCCTCCTCTCATGTCTCTCTTCCCCCACTTCTCCCTCACCTCAATGCTGCAGACGCATGCAAGCTTATGTGCCTGTCTTCGCGTGAGCGTGCGCGCGTGCCCGGCTACCCGTTCACCCGTCCGGCCCACTCGTGCGAGCGCGTCAATTGGACGCGCGCCACCAAAGCAGAGAGGCTGCAGGGCTGATGTGGCGCGATAAGCGCCTAGGGCGCTTATCGCAAACATTAGTGGGGTAAAGGGAGCCGTGGCACAGGGATTTGTGAAACTGCAAGTTGTCGTCAGTTCGCGAGGGCCGCAAAGCGTGACGACAACTCGCAGTTTGACAATTATAATATGTGATATATATATATATATATATATATATATTTTTCATGTATTATACATAAATATATATTATTATTCTCTCATATTTCCCACTTTCCTCCCTTGTCTATCTGTCCTCCTCCCTATTCGTCCTCTCCCCTCATCCCTCTCATCTCTCACCTGTCTATCATCTTTGATCCTCTTGCAAGCTCAACCCCCTAATCCCTGCAGCTCAGCCTATGGGCTAGCGGCTCCTTCTCCCCCGCGCTCCAGTTCTGATGTTTCCAGGCAAAGAAATCAAGACTGAGAGTGCAGTTAGGCAGAGGGGCCCAAGGGTGCAGAGGTATGGGCCTAAATTATAATAAGAGAACTGAATATGCTTCCCATCGTTGTAAATATTACTATCTATATATTTAAATATAAATAAGAAAGATAATCACAGAGTGTAAAGCTATATGTTAATTGGCATTAGAAGAGAAAGAAAAATAGACACTCCATTCTAATTATCATGTCTGCTAGTTACCGTAGTATATTCAAGGAGAGAGATAACATAATTAAAAAAAAAATTTGTATTATTATATATAAAAAATAACCAGGTGTTAACCTGGGAGTTGTGGTAGGGAACTTCTCTCCTCCCCTATATAAACCCCTCCCTTTTCAGGTTGCACGGCGTCCGTTTGCAACCGCTGGCTCCCCTGCTGTTTCTCTGCTTCTCGCAGGTTCGTCCCATGTCTGCCGTTTCTCCCTTCCCTTTTTGGGCTTCCTCGTCTCCCCTGCCGGCCTTCTTCCATGCTGCTTCCCTAGCCGTTCGTGCACTCTCCTGCATCTCCTGTTTCTCCTCACTCCTGCCCTGCTGCCCGTTTCTCCCCTCCTCCTAGCCCCTGCCCCGTCTTACCTCTGCGTCCCGATGGCTCCCTCCAGTTGCTCCACCGTCTCCGGTCTCATCCTGCGTCCCGCCGCGCTGTTTTCGGGCGTCCCGGCGCGCCCCTCTCCCAGCCCGGCTCCTCCTCCTTGCTCCGCCGCTTCCCATGCCTCCTCCGCTTCTGCCCGGCTCCCCTCCTCCAGACACCTCCGCTGCAGCTTGCGGCACGCCCCTCTTTCGGCGGCATGCCTCTGTTTCGGCGGCCCACCTCTCTTTGTCTGGGTTCGTTGCCGGCGCTTGCGCCGCGCCCCTACTTCGGTGGCCCCGCCCTTCTTTGTTCCGTCCCTCCTCCGTCCCATGCCGCGGCTCCTTTTTTCCTTCTCCCCTTTCTGCCCTACCCTGGACGGCTCCTTTGCCTCGAGCTCCCTGCTGGCGCTCGTTCCACGCCCCCCTCTCGTCGACTCCGCCTCCTTCCCTGGCTTGGCTCTTTTTGCCCCGGCGCCCCTGTGGCGCTCGCGTTTTGCCCTTCTATTGCCAGCTCCGCCTTCTCCTGCGCTCTCCCTCGGCGGCGCTCATGCCACGCCCCTCTTCTGGCAGCCCCGCCTCCTTTTCGTTGTACCTTCCCTCGCTCTGCGCTTCCGTTTCTCTTGCGCCCCCCTGTTTGCCCAGCGCGCCCTGCTTCGCCTCTCTTGGCCAGTTGTTCCCCCTATCATTGCCTTTTTTTGGCCTCTACTCTATTCTCACACTCGGATCACGCTAGCACCAAATGCTGCCATGTTCTCGTGCTGGCAGACTCAAATCAATCCTTTTAGTTACCAGCCATACACCTATCGTATCACTAAACGTACACCATACACCATTCAGTAATTAAAATCTACATGTGCAAATCAGACCTGCCGGAGCATACCTCCTTCATGCACCCGTCTCAGTCAGTCCAATTCACCCCCCTTTTCCCTGAGACCAAGTCTCTAGCTGAATCTAATCACAGGCTCACCTTCATATAGCAATACAATCTAGTAAATACATAACTACTATACTTCACAAACAACTTTTTTGTTTACCATGCACCCACAGTTACGCTTCGAACAGTCGCTTCCCTACGTTATACGCATCATTGCCATCACTCATTCGGCTCAGTACCATACGCCCAAATGGACTTTGCTCTAACCTCGTCCCCTCATCGAAACCATTCATTTCAAACCCTACACGTACGCCATGCCATATACCAGTCGCTCACCTCAAACTGCTTCTTTCTTTCACTAGACTCTAACGATAGCCATGGCCGACCAAGCCATCTCGGACGCTGAGAGCTCTCCCTCACAGGCCGCCTCATCTCCACCAAGATCACCATCCATACCAGGCAGCCATGCTTCATACTGTAATTGAACCGTCCCTCGGATAATCCAGGAACTCATAGACAGAGGCATACCATATCCTGCCACCAACAGGAACGCAGAACTCTACCGACTCCTAAAGGAATCTCATACTCAAAAGCCTCCCAACTTACCACCATCGGACCCCATCGCCCAGATGCAACACATGTTGTCGGACATCGCATCATCCATAAACTCTCTGGAAGCATGCATGACCAGACTAGAAGACCCCTAGGACCAAAACCAGGCCCCACAACTTATGCTGACAGACCAGGTGGGATGGCATAATGGCAGGAGGGATGTTTGAAGTCTCATTTCATTTCCCCTCAAATCAGGAGAGATATATTAGACGGCAAGGACATAAACCTCGTGCTATTACTTATTCCAACCCAAGAAGGTTCAGAGAATAAAACCATGACACAGGGGGATGTATCCATTACGATCCGTGCCAAAGATCCTCGTCTGAATGGAAAACTGACGGTTACCGAATTCGTGCTCGCTTTTAGCGTCTATAGAGACGTGTTATGCTCCGCTTATCCAAACAGACGACAAGAACTGGACGACTACCTCAACCTCATCATTGATCTAGCGCACAAATATGGCGGGTACTACCACTACGATTATTACAAGTCATTCTCCGCCAAGGCGGCTGCAGCGCTCTCCCAGTTCCACTACACCTTTAACTGGACACATCTGGACCACGAGCTGTTCTGTCGACACTTTGCCGGAGTCAAGGCAGCTCTTTGCAACCATTGCCAGTCACCCTTACATAACACTATTTTTGTCCCAACGCACCCACTCCAAGCACTGCAACCAACCCACCGCCACTTCTGCCCTTGCCTACTGCACCACGCACTCAGAAAGACAGACAAGGTCGACAGGTGCACTACTTGGGCTCTAACGCTATATGCAACAACTTCAACACCAAGGGTTGCAATTTTAACGCATGCAGACTACTTCCCGTGTCTTCAGTATGCCACATAGCTCACGCTAAAATCATATGTCCCCAAATAGTGCACACCTCGTGACTAGGACATCTGAACATACCACTACTAGCGCACTACCTAAAACACCACCCATCATGTCCCTTCACTTCTTACCTCCGAACAGGTTTCACAAACGGTTTCCACACAGGGGTCACTGCGTTACCTCAGGTTTCCTTCGCTAGCGATAATTTAATCTCAGCTACAAAGGAACCTGAGGTAGTGGGCCAACTCCTAAACACCGAAATCGCTAACGGCTACCTCCTGGGTCCTTTCACAATACCGCCGTTCCCCATCTAGAGAATCAATCCCATCGGTATAGCCACACGTAAGTATAATCACGAAAAACGCCTAGTCGTAGACCTATCTTCCCCTCACTACTCCACCGCACCATGCATCAACTCACTCATCCCGTCCGACGAATATTCACTCCAATACGCACGAGTAGACGACGCTATCACTCACATAGTAAGATTAGGCCCAGGATGCTGGCTGTCAAAAACAGATATAAAAGACGCCTTCAAACGGATCCCCCTCGATCCATCTCTCTGGCACATACACGGCATCAAATGGAAGGATAAATTCTACTTCTCTAATAAGCTGACGTTCGGGTCCAAGAGTAGTCCAAAAATATTTGACTACTTCGCCCAAGGATTGCAGTGGATCCTGACACACGTCAAACGATGCCCTATAGTAATCCACTACTTGGACGACTTCCTATATATAGAACCAGCTACCTCCAAACCATCAAGCCTGGAAAAGTCCGTAACTCTATTTACCGATCTGCGCATACCATTTGCGCCAGACAAAAACGTCAGCCCTACGCACAAACTCGAATTTCTCGGCATTAATTTAGATACCCTACTAATGGAGGCTAGTCTACCAGATATCAAATTAGATTGAGTCCAAACACTCCTGGCAAACTTCAAAAAATCTAAAAGATGCACAACAAAGGAACTACAATCGCTCCTGGGCCACCTGACTTACACAGCCCACATCTTACCTCAAGCCAGACCATTCACGAGAAACCATTTCACTCAATTATTAAACCATCCCAATTCATCGCTACCTTTCACTCTTAACGACCAATCCTTAGAAGACATCTACCTTTGGTCTAGATTCCTTCAACAGTGGAACGGGAAGTCTTTTTTTCTAGCCAACCCCACAAAATCATCACTGACGCTCTACCTATACACATTTACTACCCATTTCAAGATATTACACGCTACAGAAATCATCACTTCCATCTGGCCTCGGCCACACACAGTGCCAAACGCCGCCACTAACGTAATTCCAGCCCTCTACGCCACAGTCGCTTGGGGCAAACAGTGGACAGGCCAAACCATTCTCCTGCTCACGAATCACGTGCCAACTCGCCGCACATTATCCAAACTCAAAACAGACGACATCGCATCCATGTCGCTAATACGAGAGTTGGCTTACATCTGCCTCATGAACCAATGTTGCATATATTCCAAGCTCATCACTGCTCACCTTACCATACCCATTTTTTCTCCGCAGGATATCCAATCCGTGCCACACCACTACAAGAGCATCCAACCACCTCAAGTTCCACGCAACCTGGCTTGACGACACTGATCCGAGCCGCCCAAGATACCATGCGTCAAGGACTGTCGTCCAATACACAAAGGACATATGCTAGAGCATGGCACTTATTTACTTTATTCACTGCCATTACCGTATAAAACCTCCATATACCTCCACCACCATAACCGCCTTTGCCTCCCATTGCGATTGTCGTCTCCACCTACACCCGCACACCATCAAAAAGTATCTAGCGGGCGTGCAGTTTCACCTCACCGCCCTATTTCAAACCAATAAATCAATCATATCATCGCCTCAAATCAAATCATTTCTCAGAGGCATACAGCACAGAGCAACCCCCTCCAAACTTCAACGTCATCCCATAGATGGCGCACTTTTCAAAAGGTTGACCACCCTGCTTTCCACAAACCCATTCGGCCCCGACACATCCAGGACGATCCGAGGGGCCATCATGCTTGCTTTCTACGGCTTCCTGCATCCAGGTGAGTTTACCACTTCACAAAACAACCCTCGCTATCTCACCAAGCAGGACATAACTTTACATCCAGATCACTTCACACTCACACTCCAGCGCACCAAAACAAGTTGCAAACCCATACTCATAACATACTACCCATCACACAACAACTGGTGTTCAGGCTCCACTATTAAATCCCATTTAAATTCACTATCTTCCAAACCAACCACTCACCCTCTCCTGAGCTTATCAAGCCAACCCTTGTCCACCACCTCCTTCATACACTACATTAGACTGCTGCTACTCAAACTCGGCCTAGACCCTTACAGCTATTCAGGACACTCTTTTTTGCATTGGAGCCGCCTCTTCAGCCTCCAAAGCCAACATTCCCACGCACATTATTCAATCCATGGGTCGATGGAAGTCAAATTGCTACACCCGCTACATACCTTTTCCCATTGCAGAAACTAAACAGGCTTTTCAAACCCTCACTCACTAACCTTCTCCCTAAAATTCTGCTCACTTTTTGGCCTCTAAGCAGACTAAAATGGGTCTAGTAGCAATTGCCACACACCAGCTACTACCCAAGAGAAGGTCACTACCACAAATAACCAGGTGCTAAACTGGGAGTTGTGGGAGGGAAATTCTCTCCTCCCCTATAGAAACCCCTCCCTTAACCTACATCCTCACCTGAAAATATTCACTTTTCCCTCCCACCTCACCCCAATTTAGGCCTTCTCCTCTACCCCTAAGCCCTCTAAGCAGACTAAAATAGGTCTAGTAGCAATTGCCACACACCAGCTACTACCCAAGAGAAGGATACGACCACAAATAGATATAAGATATTCAATAACAACAACAATTAAAATATAAAATATTGCACCTTCCGGATGGCCACTGTGATAGTTTTTCTAATATTTAAAGATATTATAGAATTAATCAACACACTGTATAAGGGTAGACTGATATCTAAATAAATCCATGGGTGAAAAAAGTGCTGAATTAATAAATAAATCTAATAAAGTGCTAATATTTAATTACCAAAATAATAGTAAATATTAAAGTGCAAATTTTTGTGAGTTATTGACTGATCTATCTCCGAGCTGAAGTACATATCCATTAACATATGAATTAACAATTAGTTTGTAAATACATACTGCCAATAAATAATTAATCAATACTCTAATAGTTTGGTAATATGATAAATAATAAATACCTGTGTTCGTTCAAAATACATATAATATTATCTGTACCTGAGTTTGCAAGATATGAATCTTCAATAACCCACTAAAGTGCTTTTATCTTTATATTAGGCCAGAGTGCATCTCTGGAAAACCCAATAGACAGTAGCGGAGCTAGTGAATGAAGGACCCCGGTATAAAAATAAAATTTGGGCTCACTGTCCATTTTTGTGTGCCAGCCCAGTGTGTATGTCTGAGTGAGTGACTGAGTGTGTATGTCTGTGTGTGTGTCTGAGTGAGTGAGTGTGTATGTCTGTCTGCGTGAGTATGTGTGAGTGAATGTGTATATGTCTGTGTGAGTGAGTGTCTATGTCTGTGTGTATGTGTGAGTGAGAGTGTGTCTGTGTGAGTCTGCGTACCTGAGTGTGTGAGTGAGTGTCTGAGTGTGTCTCAGTGAGAGTGTGTCTGTGAGTGTGTGCGTGTCTGAGTTTGTGCATGTCTGAGTGTATGTCTGTGTGAGTATGTCTGTGTGAGTGTGTGTCTGTGTGAGTATGCTTGTGTGAGTGAGTCTGTGTGAGTGAGTGTGTATGTCTGTGTGAGTGAGAGAGAGACTGTGATTGAGAGTGAGCCTGTGTGAGTGTGTGTGTGGGTGAGTGTCTGAGTGAGTGTCTGTGTGAGAGTGTGTCACGGGCAATTCACTGGGGCTGGGGGAGGTATCCAGGCAATTGACCTGGGCTGGAGGGCAATTCACTGGGGCTTTGGGAGGTGATGGGGCAATTCACTGGGGCTGAGGGAGGTCACGGGGCAATTCACTGGGGCTGGAGGGCAATTCACTGGGGCTGGGGGGTTACAGGGGCAATTCACTGGGGCTGGGGGAGGTCACAGGGCAATTAGCTGGGGCAGGTGATAGGGCATCACACTGGGGCTGGGGGCAATTCACTGGGGCTGGTGGAGGTGATGGGGCAATTCACTGGGGCTGGGGCAGGTGATGGAGGCAATTCACTGGGGCTGGAGGAGTTCACAGGGGAATTCACTAGGGCTGGAGGGCAATTCACTGGGACTGGGGGTTTACAGGGGCAATTCACTGGGGGAGGTCACAGGGCAATAAACTGGGGCTGGGGCATGTGATAGGGTAATTCACTGGCGCTGGGGGAGGTCACGGAGCAATTCACAGGGGCTGGGGCAGGTGATGTGGCAATTTACAGGGGCTGGGGCAGGTGATGTGGCAATTCACTGGGGCTGGGGGAGGTCACAGGGAGATTCACTGGGGCTGGAGGGCAATTCACTGGCGCTGGGGCAGGTGATGGGGGCAATTCATTGGGGCTGGGGAGGTCACAAGGCAATTCACTAGGGCTGGAGGGGAATGTACTGGTGCTGGGGTGGTTACAGGGGCAATTCACTAGAGCTGGAGGGCAATTCACTGGGCCTGGGGGAGATCACAGGGCAATTCACTGGAGCTAGAGGGTAATTCTCTGGGGGTTACAGGGGAAATTCACTGTAGCTGGAGGGCAATTCACTGGGGCAGGTGATGGGGCAAATCACTGGGGCTGGGGGTTACAGTGCAAATTCACTGAGGCTGGGGGGGTTACAGGGGCAATTCAGTAAGGCTGTGGGAAGTATCACCTGGGGTGTAGATAAAACAATCAGTGAATGAAGGGACACAGACCTTGTTCTGAGTATTGCAGAAATCTAAAGGAAAACTGCCTGCACAATCCCCAGGCCAAAAAGATACAATGTATTAGTTATGCTAATTTTCCCTAGGAATACCAGGGGGTATCAACATTGATTCTAAATGAATATATAAAAATGTTAAATAAGCTTTTTCATACACCAAAATATTTAAAACTATATTTAAAACTCTTGTAAAACATAATTAAAACATTGCATATTCTAAAGAATATGTCTAAAATCAGTGCTATAATATGTTTTTATTAAAGCCTTGTAGTTTATGTATAATTGTTTTCCTGATTGAAGCTAATGATTCTTTTTTATTTGTTTTTCATTGCCATCTATTGGCATTTTGTTGTATTACATATTATATTCAGCAATATTTTTCATTAACTCAAACAAACAGAAGTTCAAAATAGTGTCCCAAGTCAGCATATATTTTGGATATGTAGGCACAAATGTGAGGTTCTTAAATATTCTTAATCCCCTAGGTATTATTTTTATTAAGTCCCATCAGTCTTTTACTTCTATAATTGAAAACATTTCCAATCTTTCTTTTCTACCAATCTGGAAAATCAGTAACCTCAATAAAAAATAAATCTAACCAAAGCAGAGATAGAACTGTTTAAAAATAATTAATATATAAATAAAGGATTGTTGTCACCTCACTATATAATGTTATAGACCACGAACAAGGTTTAAATGCCATAAAACATTGAAAAAGGAACAAATGAGCTTTATTTTAGAAAGAATAGATGTTATCTTACATAACAACAACTTTTAGTTTGAAAATTATTTTTAACTACTAGACAGAGGGATGGCTATGGGTACAACGTTTTCACCAAGCTGTGCAAACGTATTCATGGGCTGGTGGAAAGAGACCTTCCTAAAAGACCTATGTTCTGTGATTGCTGGATATTTAAAGAAGAAAATGCAATAGTGTCAAGGAAAGCTTCCCTAAGAGATACTGAACATAACTTAAATATAAGTTATAATGACAGATACTGCACTTTTTCATTCAACAGCAGTATGAAATACATGAGTCTTAGATATATATCGCCTTCGGAATCATTACCTTGTTGTACTTCAATGAAACTGTGAGCTATACCATGAAAAGCCACCCAACATGGACAGGTCATATCAGAGTGGTCAGACAAATCACAGTCCACTGGAGAAGGACTTGGCAACCCACTCCAGTATCTTTGCCATGAAAAACGTATGGATTACCAAACCGGACACAAGATGAGTCTCGCGTGCTGAGATCCATAGGGTCACAGAGAGTCGGACGCGACTGAATGGTGACATAAATTCAATTGATATATTTTATATATATATATATATATATATATATATATATATATATATGTACATCTGTGGTCATATTTGAATGTCTAAAATAAGTTAAAAAATCTTCTCCCAGCTCAGAATTCCGAGAAAAACAGCTATTACACTGCATTCTGGGAAGCTGGGACATGCAAATGTGCCCACAAATGCTTCACTCTTCAATCCAAAGCCATTATCAAACATGGTATCCTTTAAGCTTATGCCTGCTGTATTGCACAGCTTTAATGCAAAGCCAAGGTTGTTTTTTACACAAGCCGAGAATCCTATCCATGTACAGCTATTTCAAGCTTACTGGCTATCATCCGCATGGAGCGGGATCTCAGCTTGTGTTGTGGACTTTATGAGTAGGTAGTTCACCTCAACACTCATTTATAATATGGTGGGCAAAAGAGCGATAGAAACCCTCCACCGTACAGCAGTACAGTAAATAAATAGTACATCTGTGTTCACATTTGAATGTCTAAAACAAGTTAAAAAAACTGCTTCCAGCTCAGAATTCAGAGAAAAACAGTTATTGCACTGCATTCCGGGAAGCTGAGCTGGGACAATATATCAATTGTCATGCCCATGAGCCACTGGGGGTCTCTCTGGGTTGATTCCACCAATTGTGCCCTGGGAGGGCATGGGGTGCATGGCACAAGGAGTTCCTTTCAGGGTAAACATTGTGGCTCCAGTGGATATATGGACTGTACAAATTGCTATATAGACTGTTACAAATGTATATATGGAATGTATCTAGACTAGAGCTGTCCCGAATAGTTCGCCGGCGGACTGTACCCCGGCGAA
>JAPZIH010000058.1:0-44035 GCA_027410445.1 Discoglossus pictus | reverse complement strand
TATATGCACTCCTCAACGTTACCCATGTCTCATACTGCACACCTCAACGTTACCCATGTCTCATATACTGCACTCCTCAACGTTACCCATGTCTCATACTGCACACCTCAACGTTACCCAAGTCTCATACTGCACTCCTCAGCGTTACCCATGTCTCATACTGCACTCCTCAACATTACCCATGTCCCATACTGCACACCTCAACGTTACCCATGTCTCATATACTGCACTCCTCAACGTTACCCATGTCTCATACTGCACTCCTCAGCGTTACCCATTGCTCATACTGTACTCCTCAGCGTTACCCATGTCTCATACTGTACTCCTCAGCGTTACCCATGTCTCATACTGCACTCCTCAGCGTTACTCATGTCTCATACTGCACTCCTCAGCATTACTCATGTCTCATACTGTACTCCTCAGCGTTACCCATGTCTCATACTGCACTCCTCAGCGTTACTCATGTCTCATACTGCACTCCTCAGTGTTACTCATGTCTCATACTGCACTCCTCAGTGTTACTCATGTCTCATACTGCACTCCTCAGTGTTACCCATGTCTCATACTGCACTCCTCAGCGTTACCCATGTCTCATACTGCACTCCTCAGTGTTACCCAAGTCTCATACTGCACTCCTCAGTGTTACCCATGTCTCATACTGCACTCCTCAGCGTTACTCATGTCTCATACTGCACTCCTCAGCATTACTCATGTCTCATACTGCACTCCTCAGCGTTACCCATGTCTCATACTGCACTCCTCAGCGTTACTCATGTCTCATACTGCACTCCTCAGTGTTACTCATGTCTCATACTGCACTCCTCAGCGTTACTCATGTCTCATACTGCACTCCTCAGCATTACTCATGTCTCATACTGCACTCCTCAGCATTACTCATGTCTCATACTGTACTCCTCAGCGTTACCCATGTCTCATACTGCACTCCTCAGCGTTACTCATGTCTCATACTGCACTCCTCAGCATTACTCATGTCTCATACTGCACTCCTCAGCATTACTCATGTCTCATACTGCACTCCTCAGCATTACTCATGTCTCATACTGCACTCCTCAGCATTACTCATGTCTCATACTGCACTCCTCCGCGTTACTCATGTCTCATACTGCACTCCTCAGCGTTACCCATGTCTCATACTGCACTCCTCAGCATTACCCAAGTCTCATACTGTACTCCTCAGCGTTACCCAAGTCTCATACTGCACTCCTCAGCATTATTTTTATGTTTCATTTCGGGGGTTATATCGATCTTGGGTATCAAGGAGTTAATACATATCAGGCCACCCGCATGGTCTAAAACAGTATTGGCATTCATTTGTATTATTTTGTATTTTGCGGGTTTGCGAGCCTGATCGCATATTGGACCTCCGAACCTAACTGATTGACATGTAACCTCCATGTTTTAATGATGTCATGATGACGGTCTCATTTACTATTGGCTGATTCTAAATCGGTAGTTACGGGCTTGTTAAATTGATCATGATCACGCTCTGAAATGCTACATACGATTGTATGGCTTACGGTTTCGGCTTTCAGCCCGTAACTTGCGGGCTTGTTCAATTGAATCGCTCAGTAATTAGCCCGCAGACATAAGGCCTGTATAACGTAAGCTGCGAGCTTGCAATTGAATGAGGCGCCTGGAATTCCCATCGCTCGCCTTGGTCGCACATAAGCCTATTACATACTGTACGTCTATTCAATTCATTTGAAAGGCTGCCATAATATTGTTGGATTTAACAACAGGAATACGAGGAAGTGCAATTCCCAGATGAATAACACTCCCCCTCATGCTCCAGGCCAACAAGCAGCACTACAGACATCCAATATAAAAGCCCCGTATATCTCTGTCTGCGCAGAGCACTCTCGCACTAAAGCTACGCACGGGGGTGTAGGGGTGTAGGAGGGTTCACTTCATTTTAATGATTAATACAAACATCGATATAATACAGAATCAATAACTAGAAGTGCCTCAGAGCCACATAAATGTACTCACTCTAGCCCTTCGGGGCATTGTCTTCAACTAAGACAGAAGAGGCTGTTTCCAAGACTTCTTAGGGGAGCCCCTTTGTAATAGAAACACTCATAGGGCAGCGGCCATATAACACGTAGAGGTCACGTCTAGGGTGAACATGTTAGGGTTAGTTACACGCACCATGTGAGGCTACCTCGGGGCTTATGTGGGATTTGGATTCATAAACCTCCTCCAGGAGCCGTGTAATCCGGCCCAGAGCTCCAAGGAAATGAACTTATTGATATCTTGTAGCGTCTGATAACGATGTTACGCTTTAGTAGCTGCGCAACGTTACTTCCTTTTCCTTATTCCTGACATCCTTAATAACCTATAAATAAACAGCAATATGTGCTGCCCGGCTATACACATGGAACACGCAACAGTATAAACACAGCACACATATGTTATAATACACGTAACACGCATACTGTATAATATACATATACATAGCACATACATAGTATTATACACATGGAACACGCAACAGTATATACACAGCACACATATGTTATAATACACGTAACATGCATACTGTATAATATACATATACATAGCACATACATAGTATTATACACATGGAACACGCAACAGTATAAACACAGCACACATATGTTATAATACACGTAACACGCATACTGTATAATATACATATACATAGCACATACATAGTATTATACACATGGAACACGCAACAGTATATACACAGCACACATATGTTATAATACACATAACACGCATACTGTATAATATACATATACATAGCACATACATAGTATTATACACATGGAACACGCAACAGTATAAACACAGCACACATATGTTATAATACACGTAACATGCATACTGTATAATATACATATACATAGCACATACATAGTATTATACACATGGAACACGCAACAGTATAAACACAGCACACATATGTTATAATACACGTAACATGCATACTGTATAATATACATATACATAGCACATACATAGTATTATACACATGGAACACACAACAGTATATACACAGCACACATATGTTATAATACACGTAACACGCATACTGTATAATATACATATACATAGCACATACATAGTATTATACACATGGAACACACAACAGTATATACACAGCACACATATGTTATAATACACGTAACACGCATACTGTATAATATACATATACATAGCACATACATAGTATTATACACATTGAACACACAACAGTATATACACAGCACACATATGTTATAATACACGTAACACGCATACTGTATAATATACATATACATAGCACATACATAGTATTATACACATGGAACACGCAACAGTATATACACAGCACACATATGTTATAATACACGTAACACGCATACTGTATAATATACATAGCACATACATAGTATTATACACATGGAACACGCAACAGTATAAACACAGCACACATATGTTATAATACACGTAACATGCATACTGTATAATATACATATGCATAGCACATACATAGTATTATACACATGGAACACGCAACAGTATATACACAGCACACATATGTTATAATACACGTAACACGCATAATGTATAATATACATAGCACATACATAGTATTATACACATGGAACACACAACAGTATATACACAGCACACATATGTTATAATACACGTAACACGCATACTGTATATTATACATATACATAGCACATACATAGTATTATACACATGGAACACGCAACAGTATATACACAGCACACATATGTTATAAGACACGTAACACACATACTGTATAATATACATAGCACATACATAGTATTATACGCGTAACACATAATATTATACACATGGAACACGCAACATTATATACACAGCACACATATAATACACGTAACATGCATACTGTATAATATACATATACATAGCACATACATAGTATTATACACATTGAACACACAACAGTATATACACAGCACACATATGTTATAATACACGTAACACGCATACTGTATAATATACATATACATAGCACATACATAGTATTATACACATTGAACACACAACAGTATATACACAGCACACATATGTTATAATACACGTAACACGCATACTGTATAATATACATATACATAGCACATACATAGTATTATACACATGGAACACGCAACAGTATATACACAGCACACATATGTTATAATACACGTAACACGCATACTGTATAATATACATAGCACATACATAGTATTATACACATGGAACACGCAACAGTATAAACACAGCACACATATGTTATAATACACGTAACATGCATACTGTATAATATACATATACATAGCACATACATAGTATTATACACATGGAACACGCAACAGTATATACACAGCACACATATGTTATAATACACGTAACACGCATAATGTATAATATACATAGCACATACATAGTATTATACACATGGAACACATAACAGTATATACACAGCACACATATGTTATAATACACGTAACACGCATACTGTATATTATACATATACATAGCACATACATAGTATTATACACATGGAACACGCAACAGTATATACACAGCACACATATGTTATAAGACACGTAACACACATACTGTATAATATACATAGCACATACATAGTATTATACGCGTAACACAATATATTATACACATGGAACACGCAACATTATATACACAGCACACATATAATACACATAACATGCATACTGTATAATATACATATACATAGAACATACATAGTATTATAGGCATAACACACATAAAACTATACACATGGAACACGCAACATTATATACACAGCACACATATGTTATAATACACGTAACACGCATACTGTATAATATACATATACATAGCACATACATAGTATTATACGCATAACACACATAATATTATACACATGGAACACACAACATTATATACACAGCAGCAAAAATGTTTTAATACACGTAACACGCATAATATTATACACATAGGACATAATATGATATACATATTGCACAGATAACACACATAATATCATACACACAGCACATGCAACATTATATCCATAGAACACGTATATTATAAGACACATAACCCACATACTGCATGATATTTATAGCACATATATTATTATACACATATCACACATGTAATATTATACACATATCACACATATATTATTATACACATATCACACATGTAATATTATACACATAACATATTTAATATTAAAAACAGAATTATACAACATGTGTTATATATGTAATATTATATGTGTGTTTTGTACAAGATTACATGTTTCATATGTGTAATATGTCTGCTATGTGTATAATAGTCTATATGTTATTATATTATGTTTTATAACATAACACAGATTATAATTATTATAGTAAATAAATGTTCCTATTTTCTCTATATTTGGGTTCATCTCCCAATAATACCATAAAACGGCCGATTTATTACTTCCGTCCATTAAATGACCCGTTTTCCTGTTTATTCCCACCAGTCCTGTCCTGGCTGTCAGGTTATTTTTTGCTAGAATATAAATATATTTTATTAGTCTGGAGAATATTCACCTGATAGTCATACATGTTATTAGTCATACATGTTATCAGTCATATATGTTATTAGTCATACATGTTATTAGTCATACATGTTATCACTCATACATGTTATCAGTCATACATGTTATCAGTCATACATGTTATTAGTCATACATGTTATTAGTCATACATGTTATCAGTCATACATGTTATCAGTCATACATGTTATTAGTCATACATGTTATCAGTCATACATGTTATTAGTCATACATGTTATCAGTCATACATGTTATTAGTCATACCTATTTTTTAGTCATACATGTTATCAGTCATACATATTATTAGTCATACATATTATTAGTCATACATGTTATCAGTCATACATGTTATCAGTCATACATGTTGTATAAAGTGCAGTAACTACATGCCATTTCCGATCTCTTTCTTATCTTTGGTTTCCATCAGTTATCGAATCAAACTCCTTAATTATCACAAATGGGATTTCTCGGATATTTCTTGAGGGATTTATTTTACTTTATATTTTGTCCTATGTTTGTTAATTTGCTTTTTTATTATATTTGCAGCTCATATCTGTAACCTTCTGTAGACGACACGTTTGGTTCCTGCGTATTCTTCAGATAATAAGTCTCGTGTGATGGAGAATAACCAAGAATGTATTTTCTCTGGGATTTTATTCTACATTCCCATAAATAAATGGAAGAAATCCCAACTCGTACAAGAAGAATCCGACAATGTCCTTATATTAGTTCCGTGTGATTGTAAAAATATTGAACTTAAATTGAGGATATTTGCAAGTCAGTAACAACCAATGAATCATCTTAGTGAGTCCGATCTTACAAGACGACTTCAGATCAGTAGTATTGGTACTGCTGGGTCAGAGCAACTGGTCCTTACTCCTTGCCTTATCTGTCAGATACTGAGTGGTGGAGAAATGTACAGAATACGGACACTGCCCGATGGTGGAGTTGGGCCCACAATGACCCTCTCCAGTAAACTCGGACACAAGACGCGACCTGGGCCCATCTGGTTTCACATTACATCACAGCTGACTTCTTGGACTTGTGATTACAGGATGCCACCCTGACGGACCCCAGTGATGGGACCATTCGTGGTGTGGAGGGTCTCCAGGGGTGATGTGTGTCCCCCCAGTATAATGTGCACCCCCCTAATCACTCCCATGATGGTATACTATCTCCAGCCTGGTGCTCAGTGTATACTATGTGACTAGCGATGTGAGAGGACGTGGAATGTTTCACTATGTATATAATATTACAGTTTATTTTTATGTACTTTATTTTATTAATAAATGTGTTTTTTTTGTTGTTGTCTAAAATCATACAATTTGTGCATGCTTGGGTTTGTCCTCTGTAGCCTGTGCAGCTCATGAATTCACAGACTATGCAGTGCAGTGTTTACAATTAGCCTCTCAGTGACCTCTCTCAAGCAGCAGAATATTTACACAACCCCAGTCCACTGTCTTCATGAGCTGCAGAGGGGAGAAACCAATTTGGCACTAATTGTTTGAAATTAAAAAAGAAAAAAACAGAGCTTATGAGCCGTTCTTCATAGAATAAAATACGGTAAATAGATACCCGGGGATATTATATACGTAGTAACACCCGGGGACGACATGTCCCTTCTTCTCACGTCTCTGTGATATCTGTAAACCCCAACGCATGGAGATCTCTGGCCACATAATATGGTATAAGAAGATCACAAGGAATTAAATATTGTAAGAAAGTCACTGAGCGAACAAAAGATATCATCAAAAAATCAGGAAACGAACAACAAACAGGAAGCATCTCACAGACTTACATCTAAAGGGTCTGCGTCTGTATGGCTGGATGGAAGGAGTTTCACTTTTTTCTGTCCACTCGTTTATAGCTTCTGCCCAGTGAAATGATCGTAGTGGTAAACTATCTCCCCACAAAACCTATAGCGTGAGTCAGGAATAAGCCCCACACTGATGAGATCCATTAGATTGAAACAGTGCTGTCTGTAGGAAGGTCTCCTAACTCCTGCACAATCCATCCTATGCTATGCTTAAAGCTGTGTAACACAGTGAGCATATGCCTAAAGGGATTCATGTATACAGTGGTATTGCATTGTAATCTCATTTGCATATCCCTGCCCAGATTCCCAGAGTGCAGTGCAGCAACCATTTTTGGGAAACTTGACCAGGAAATTTAAAAAAAAATCAACTGTTTTTTAGACATTCAAATGTGATCACAAATGTACCATTGGTTGTCTTTACTGCTCTCTCTTCTCTCTCCTCTCTCTTCTCTCTCTCCCTCCTCTCTCTTCTCTCTCTCTCTCTCCTCTCTCTCTTCTCTCTCCTCTCTCTCCTTTCTCTCTCTCTCCTTTCTCTCTCTCTCTCTCCTCTCCCTCTCTCTTATCTCTCTCTCCTCTCTCTCTCTCTTCTCTCTCTCTCCTCTCTCTCCTCTCTCTCTCTCTCCTCTCTCTTCTCTCTCTCTCCTCTCTTCTCTCTCTCCTCTCTCTTCTCTCTCTCTCTCTCCTCTCTCTCTCTTCTCTCTCTCTTCTCTCTCTCTCCTCTCTCTTCTCTCTCCTCTCTCTCTCCTCTCTCTTCTCTCTCTCTTCTCTCTCTCTCTCTTCTCTCTCTCTTCTCTCTTTCTCTCTCTCTTCTCTCTCTTCTCTCTCTCTCCTCTCTCGCTCTCTATGTCTCTCCTCTCTCTTCTCTCTCTCTTCTCTCTCTCTTCTCTCTTTCTCTCTCTCTTCTCTCTCTCTCCTCTCTCTCTTCTCTCTCCTCTCTAATATATTTACAGTAGTATATTATTATATACAGTATATTTATGAATCTCGCCGTGTCCCAGCCCCCCAGCCATCAGATATACTGGGTAACAGGAAGTGGCCATTAAACGTTGCGACTGGAGAGCCTATTTTATTTACTTTTGATACAGAATGCCCTCCATTCTAATTTCCACATGTTTAAACTGAAAGCTGTTTTTAAGAGCAACATTTACCCACGGCCTCTAATTCCATGGGGATCGCAGTTCCTGCTAAACACAGACCTTCTTATGCTCTCCGCCAGAGAGGGAAAATGTTCCAGCTTAATAACTTTTCTCTAAAAATGCTGCGGCTAAAAATATAGCTTAAAATGTACAGAACCGTTAACTCTTTTTGCCGCTGTCTTCAGCAGGAAAGAGGAGATTTGTGCTGCCTTTTTGGTTAAACCACAGAGAGGTCCTCGGGTATGTAATGTGCATGAGTGTAAGAGAGTATAGGGGAGAATATAGGGGAGAGTATAGGGGAGAGTATAGGGGAGAGTATAGGGGAGAGTATAGGGGAGAGTATAAGAGAGTATAGGGGAGAGTATAAGAGATTCTAGGGGAGAGTATAAGAGAATATAGGGAAGAGTATAAGAGAATATAGGGGACAGTATAGGGGAGAGTATAAGAGAGTATAGGGGAGAGTATAGGGGAGAGTATAGGGGAGAGTATAAGGGAGAGTATAGGGGAGAGTATAAGAGATTATAGGGGAGAGTATAAGAGAGTATAAGGGAGAGTATAACAGAGAGTATAGGGGAGAGTATAGGGGAGAGTATAGGGGATAGTATAAGGGAGAGTATAGGGGAGAGTATAGGGGAGAGTATAAGAGAGTATAGGGTAGAGTATAAGAGAGTATAGGGGAGAGTATAACAGAGAGTATAGGGGAGAGTATAGGGGAGAGTATAGGAAGGTATAGGGGAGAGTATAGGGGATAGTATAAGAGATTATAGGGGATAGTATAAGAGAGTATATTGGAGAGTATAGGGGATAGTATAACAGATTATAGGGGAGAGTATAAGAGAGTATAGGGGAGAGTATAAGAGAGTATAAGAGAGTATAGGGGAGAGTATAGGGGAGAGTATAACAGAGAGTATAGGGGAGAGTATAGGGGAGAGTAAAGGAAGGTATAGGGGAGAGTATAGGGGATAGTATAAGAGATTATAGGGGATAGTATAAGAGAGTATATTGGAGAGTATAGGGGATAGTATAACAGATTATAGGGGAGAGTATAAGAGAGTATAGGGGAGAGTATAAGAGAGTATAGGGGAGAGTATAAGAGAGTATAGGGGAAGTATAAGAGAGTTTAGGGGAGAGTATATGGGTAGTATAAGAGAGTATAGGGGAGAGTATAGGAGAGTATATGGGGTACTATAAGAGAGTATAGGGGAGAGTATAAGAGAGTATAGGGGAGAGTACATTGGGGTACTATAAGAGAGTATATGGGAGAATATAAGAGAGTATCAGGGAGAGTATAGGGATGAGTATAAGAGAGTATAAGGGAAGTATAAGAGAGTATAGGGGAGAGTACAAGAGAGTATAGGGTGGAGTATAGGGGATAGTATAAGAGAGTATAGGGGAAGTATAAGAGAGTATAGGGGAGAGTATAAGAGAGTATAGGGGATAGTATAAGAGAGTATAGGGGAGAGTATAAGAGAGTATAGGGGAAGTATAAGGGAATATAGGGGAGAGTATAAGAGAGTATAGGGGGGAGTATAGGGGATAGAATAAGAGAGTATAGGGGAAGTATAAGAGAGTATAGGGGAGAGTATAAGAGAGTATAAGGGAGTATAAAGAGTATACGGGAGAGTATACAGAAGTATAAGAGAGTATACGGGAGAGTATAAGAGAGTATACGGGAGAGTATAAGAGAGTATAAGGGAGTATAAGAGAGTATATGGGAGAGTATACAGAAGTATAAGAGAGTATACGGGAGAGTATAAGAGAGTATAAGGGAGTATAAGAGAGTATAAGAGAGTATAAGGGAGTATAAGAGAGTATATGGGAGAGTATACAGAAGTATAAGAGAGTATACGGGAGAGTATACAGAAGTATAAGAGAGTATACGGGAGAGTATAAGAGAGTATACGGGAGAGTATAAGAGAGTATAAGGGAGTATAAGAGAGTATATGGGAGAGTATACAGAAGTATAAGAGAGTATACGGGAGAGTATAAGAGAGTATAAGGGAGTATAAGAGAGTATAAGAGAGTATAAGGGAGTATAAGAGAGTATATGGGAGAGTATACAGAAGTATAAGAGAGTATACGGGAGAGTATAAGAGAGTATACGGGAGTATAAGAGAGTATATGGGAGAGTATACAGAAGTATAAGAGAGTATACGGGAGAGTATACAGAAGTATAAGAGAGTATACGGGAGAGTATAAGAGAGTATAAGGGAGTATAAGAGAGTATAAGAGAGTATACGGGAGTATAAGGGAGTATATGGGAGAGTATAAGAGAGTATAAGGGAGTATAAGAGAGTATACGGGAGTATAAGGGAGTATACGGGAGAGTATAAGAGAGTATACGGGAGTATAAGAGAGTATATGGGAGAGTATACAGAAGTATAAGAGAGTATACGGGAGAGTATACAGAAGTATAAGAGAGTATACGGGAGAGTATAAGAGAGTATAAGGGAGTATAAGAGAGTATAAGAGAGTATACGGGAGTATAAGGGAGTATATGGGAGAGTATAAGAGAGTATAAGAGAGTATAAGAGAGTATACGGGAGTATAAGGGAGTATATGGGAGAGTATAAGAGAGTATAAGGGAGTATAAGAGAGTATATGGGAGAGTATACAGAAGTATAAGAGAGTATACGGGAGAGTATAAGAGAGTATAAGGGAGTATAAGAGAGTATAAGAGAGTATACGGGAGTATAAGGGAGTATATGGGAGAGTATACAGAAGTATAAGAGAGTATACGGGAGAGTATACAGAAGTATAAGAGAGTATAAGAGAGTATAAGAGAGTATAAGGGAGTATAAGAGAGTATATGGGAGAGTATACAGAAGTATAAGAGAGTATACGGGAGAGTATAAGAGAGTATACGGGAGTATAAGAGAGTATAAGAGAGTATACGGGAGTATAAGGGAGTATATGGGAGAGTATACAGAAGTATAAGAGAGTATACGGGAGAGTATACAGAAGTATAAGAGAGTATAAGAGAGTATAAGAGAGTATAAGGGAGTATAAGAGAGTATATGGGAGAGTATACAGAAGTATAAGAGAGTATAAGGGAGTATAAGAGAGTATATGGGAGAGTATACAGAAGTATAAGAGAGTATAAGAGAGTATAAGGGAGTATAAGAGAGTATACGGGAGAGTATAAGAGAGTATAAGAGAGTATAAGAGGGTATCCCCTCATCAGATGCAACATTAACCACTCAAGGACCCGGCATCCTCTTACTCATGGGATCACAGAATGTCCTTTTTTGGTAGCTTTAAATCACATTAATACAAAATACTTCAATGTCTGACAAGATGCTGAAATAAATGCTAAGAATGATACGTGGGCCATTATAGCTGATACTGTATATATATAAATATAAAATGCTTGACATACAAGTAAATGATATATATATTATATTTGCCGCATGTATATTTTTATTTGTATTATTATCATTATGTATAAGATGTTATAAGATATAAACAATGACGTCTCAGGAGGGTTCCAGGTGATGTTTTCCAGACAACCTTTATCTAAACTTCTGGGTCAGACTTGGCTCCAATTTCTAGTCTGGAAACATTTGATATTTTCTTATAATAAAAAAAGGTTTCAAAAGTTAATGAAAAAAAAATAAAATAAAAACCAGACTTAAATAATAAAGTTTAAGTTTTTGCACAAGAATGATGTTGTATTACAATGTATCAGAGATATAATGTAACAAAGGAATATAAGGGACAATACTATATATAGTGACATATGGGCCAAAGTGATAGAAACACAAACAAACCAGGTCCCAGTGGTCACTCTCCAAGCAACTTGTAAGCAATATTATATTTTCCTTGGAGATGTCTCCATGCAAGGTCTCCCAACACAGGGTTAATCTACAACATGTCTCCAATCACTTTATTTGCCAAACTATAAAAAGTTTGATCCAAATGCAAACAGAACATAAATAAGACATGGTCCCACAGACCAACACATCTTCCTTGGAAGCAACTTGGAAACATTACGAAGTAACAATTCTTTTTGCACAATGACTCCCAGAAACTCCCAGAAAGTTCCAAGAAACAGAAATCAATTACATGTCTATCTCCAGAATAGATGGAGAGAAATGTCCCCCTGTGCCCCCCAGCAGTGTGTGCTGGATGGGTCAGGACCATCAGGACAGAGCCCCCACCCTTCCCAAACCCATCCTATAGGGCCCAGGGGGCCTGGCACCTTCTTACCTGCTCCCTGGGGATGCATGGCAGGGATGTCCTCCTGTGGGACTTGTTGTGGAACAGCTGGCTCCCAGACATCTCAGACCCCCTTTCTCTCCTCCTGCTGCTTCTTTAGAGGATGGGGCATAGACGCGGCCAGCAGAGCCTGGGGATGGGTCTCCCCCCAACCAGCCTGCAGAACCCAAGCCTTGGAGTGTAGGTCCTCCTCTGGAGATGTCACCCCCCAAAGTCCTGTTCCCAAGGGGGTGTGGTGCTGGAGAGATCCTGGGGGACCTCTCTCTGGTCCTGGGCTCCTGTGCTGTCCTGGACGTCTGTCCCTGGTCCCCTGTCCTGTGCTGCTCTCTTATCCTGGACTCTCCTCCTGCCCTGGAGCCCCTGGTGTCCTGTCTTGGACTCTCCTTCTCTCCTGTCTGGGGTCTCTCTCGTCCTGGGTGCTGTGCACACCCCTCTCTCTCTCTCTCTCCTTGTCTCTCTCTCTTCTTGTCTCTCTCAGTGCTGTGGAAGTGGAGGAGGAGTGTGGGGAAATGAACAGGAGCGTGTGAGAGTGATCCTGGCTGGGCTGTGGGGGAGAGGCAGCTGCTGCATTCCACCCTCCTACCAGGACACAGCAGATCCTCCAACTAACAGACACACAACTCAGACACACAACTAGCAGACACAACTAGCAGACACACAACTCAGACACACAACTAGCAGACACAACTAGCAGACACACAACTCAGACACACAACTCACAGACACACAACTCAGACACACAACTCACAGACACACAACTCAGACACACACAACTCACAGACACACAACTAGCAGACACACAACTCACAGACACACAACTAACAGACACACAACTCACAGACACACAACTCACAGACACACAACTCACAGACACACAACTCACAGACACACAACTCAGACACACAACTCACAGACACACAACTCAGACACACAACTCAGACACACAACTCACAGACACAACTAACAGACACACAACTCACAGACACACAACTCACAGACACACAACTCACAGACACACAACTCAGACACACAACTCACAGACACACAACTCACAGACACACAACTCAGACACACAACTCAGACACACAACTCACAGACACAACTAGCAGACACACAACTCAGACACACAACTCACAGACACACAACTCACAGACACACAACTCAGACACACAACTCACAGACACACAACTCACAGACACACAACTCAGACACACAACTCAGACACACAACTAGCAGACACACAACTAGCAGACACACAACTCAGACACACAACTAGCAGACACAACTAGCAGACACACAACTCAGACACACAACTCACAGACACACAACTAGCAGACACACAACTCAGACACACAACTCACAGACACACAACTCAGACACACAACTAGCAGACACACAACTCAGACACACAACTCACAGACACACAACTCAGACACACAACTCAGACACACAACTCACAGACACACAACTCAGACACACAACTCACAGACACACAACTCAGACACACAACTCACAGACACACAACTCAGACACACAACTCACAGACACAACTAGCAGACACACAACTCACAGATACACAACTCAGACACACAACTAGCAGACACAACTAACAGACACACAACTCACAGACACAACTCACAGACACACAACTCACAGACACACAACTCAGACACACAACTCACAGACACACAACTCACAGACACACAACTCAGACACACAACTCAGACACACAACTAGCAGACACACAACTAGCAGACACAACTAGCAGACACACAACTCAGACACACAACTCACAGACACACAACTCACAGACACACAACTCAGACACACAACTCACAGACACACAACTCAGACACACAACTAGCAGACACACAACTCAGACACACAACTCAGACACACAACTAGCAGACACACAACTCAGACACACAACTCAGACACACAACTCACAGACACACAACTCAGACACACAACTAGCAGACACACAACTCAGACACACACCTCACAGACACACAACTCAGACACACAACTCACAGACACACAACTCAGACACACAACTAGCAGACACACAACTAAATCACACAACTCACAGACACACAAGTCGCAGACACACAACTCAGACACACAACTCACAGACACAACTAGCAGACACACAACTCACAGACACACAACTCAGACACACAACTCACAGGCACACAACTCAGACACACAACTCAGACACACAACTCACAGACACAACTAGCAGACACACAACTCAGACACACAACTTAGACACACAACTCAAAGACACACAACTCAGACACACAACTCAGACACACAACTCACAGACACACAACTAACACACACAACTCAGACACACAACTAACAGACACACAACTCACACACACAACTCACAGACACACAACTAAATCACACAACTCACAGACACACAAGTCGCAGACACACAACTCAGACACACAACTCACAGACACAACTAGCAGACACACAACTCACAGACACACAACTCAGACACACAACTCACAGGCACACAACTCAGACACACAACTCAGACACACAACTCACAGACACAACTAGCAGACACACAACTCAGACACACAACTTAGACACACAACTCAAAGACACACAACTCAGACACACAACTCAGACACACAACTCACAGACACACAACTCAGACACACAACTAACAGACACACAACTCAGACACACAACTCACAGACACACAACTAACACACACAACTCAGACACACAACTAACAGACACACAACTCACACACACAACTCACAGACACACAACTAAATCACACAACTCACAGACACACAAGTCGCAGACACACAACTCAGACACACAACTCAGACACACAACTCACAGACACACAACTCACAGACACAACTAACAGACACACAACTCAGACACACAACTCACAGACACAACTAGCAGACACACAACTCACAGACACACAACTCAGACACACAACTCACAGACACAACTAGCAGACACACAACTCAGACACACAACTCAGACACACAACTCACAGACACAACTAGCAGACACACAACTCAGACACACAACTTAGACACACAACTCAAAGACACACAACTCAGACACACAACTAACAGACACACAACTCACAGACACACAACTCACAGACACACAACTCAGACACACAACTAACAGACACACAACTCAGACACACAACTCACAGACACACAACTAACACACACAACTCAGACACACAACTAACAGACACACAACTCACACACACAACTCACAGACACACAACTAAATCACACAACTCACAGACACACAAGTCGCAGACACACAACTCAGACACACAACTCAGACACACAACTCACAGACACACAACTCACAGACACACAACTCACACAACTCACACACACAACTCACAGACACACAACTAACACACACAACTCACAGACACACAAGTCGCAGACACACAACTCAGACACACAACTCCCAGACACACAACTCACAGACACACAACTCACAGACACACAACTCACAGACACACAACTAACAGACACACAATTCAGACACACAACTCACAGACACACAACTCACAGACAGACAACTCAGACACACAACACACAGACACACAACTCACAGACACACAACTCAGACACACAACTCACAGACACACAACTCAGACACACAACTAACAGACACACAACTCAGACACACAACTTACAGACACACAACTAACAGACACACAACTAACAGACACAAAACTCACAGACACACAACTCAGACACACAACTCACAGACACACAACTCACAGACACACAACTCAGACACACAACTCAGACACACAACTCACAGACACAACTAGCAGACACACAACTCAGACACACAACTCACAGACACACAACTCACAGACACACAACTCAGACACACAACTCACAGACACACAACTCACAGACACACAACTCAGACACACAACTCAGACACACAACTCAGACACACAACTAGCAGACACACAACTAGCAGACACACAACTCAGACACACAACTAGCAGACACAACTAGCAGACACACAACTCAGACACACAACTCACAGACACACAACTAGCAGACACACAACTCAGACACACAACTCACAGACACACAACTCAGACACACAACTAGCAGACACACAACTCAGACACACAACTCACAGACACACAACTCAGACACACAACTCAGACACACAACTCACAGACACACAACTCAGACACACAACTCACAGACACACAACTCAGACACACAACTCACAGACACACAACTCAGACACACAACTCACAGACACAACTAGCAGACACACAACTCACAGATACACAACTCAGACACACAACTAGCAGACACAACTAACAGACACACAACTCACAGACACAACTCACAGACACACAACTCACAGACACACAACTCAGACACACAACTCACAGACACACAACTCACAGACACACAACTCAGACACACAACTCAGACACACAACTAGCAGACACACAACTAGCAGACACAACTAGCAGACACACAACTCAGACACACAACTCACAGACACACAACTCACAGACACACAACTCAGACACACAACTCACAGACACACAACTCAGACACACAACTAGCAGACACACAACTCAGACACACAACTCAGACACACAACTAGCAGACACACAACTCAGACACACAACTCAGACACACAACTCACAGACACACAACTCAGACACACAACTAGCAGACACACAACTCAGACACACACCTCACAGACACACAACTCAGACACACAACTCACAGACACACAACTCAGACACACAACTAGCAGACACACAACTAAATCACACAACTCACAGACACACAAGTCACAGACACACAACTCAGACACACAACTCACAGACACAACTAGCAGACACACAACTCACAGACACACAACTCAGACACACAACTCACAGGCACACAACTCAGACACACAACTCAGACACACAACTCACAGACACAACTAGCAGACACACAACTCAGACACACAACTTAGACACACAACTCAAAGACACACAACTCAGACACACAACTCAGACAAACAACTCACAGACACACAACTAACACACACAACTCAGACACACAACTAACAGACACACAACTTACACACACAACTCACAGACACACAACTAAATCACACAACTCACAGACACACAAGTCGCAGACACACAACTCAGACACACAACTCACAGACACAACTAGCAGACACACAACTCACAGACACACAACTCAGACACACAACTCACAGGCACACAACTCAGACACACAACTCAGACACACAACTCACAGACACAACTAGCAGACACACAACTCAGACACACAACTTAGACACACAACTCAAAGACACACAACTCAGACACACAACTCAGACACACAACTCACAGACACACAACTCAGACACACAACTAACAGACACACAACTCAGACACACAACTCACAGACACACAACTAACACACACAACTCAGACACACAACTAACAGACACACAACTCACACACACAACTCACAGACACACAACTAAATCACACAACTCACAGACACACAAGTCGCAGACACACAACTCAGACACACAACTCAGACACACAACTCACAGACACACAACTCACAGACACAACTAACAGACACACAACTCAGACACACAACTCACAGACACAACTAGCAGACACACAACTCACAGACACACAACTCAGACACACAACTCACAGACACAACTAGCAGACACACAACTCAGACACACAACTCAGACACACAACTCACAGACACAACTAGCAGACACACAACTCAGACACACAACTTAGACACACAACTCACAGACACACAACTCAGACACACAACTAACAGACACACAACTCACAGACACACAACTCACAGACACACAACTCAGACACACAACTAACAGACACACAACTCAGACACACAACTCACAGACACACAACTAACACACACAACTCAGACACACAACTAACAGACACACAACTCACACACACAACTCACAGACACACAACTAAATCACACAACTCACAGACACACAAGTCGCAGACACACAACTCAGACACACAACTCAGACACACAACTCACAGACACACAACTCACAGACACACAACTCACACAACTCACACACACAACTCACAGACACACAACTAAATCACACAACTCACAGACACACAAGTCGCAGACACACAACTCAGACACACAACTCAGACACACAACTCACAGACACACAACTCACAGACACACAACTCACACAACTCACACACACAACTCACAGACACACAACTAACACACACAACTCACAGACACACAAGTCGCAGACACACAACTCAGGCACACAACTCCCAGACACACAACTCACAGACACACAACTCACAGACACACAACTCACAGACACACAACTAACAGACACACAATTCAGACACACAACTCACAGACACACAACTCACAGACAGACAACTCAGACACACAACACACAGACACACAACTCACAGACACACAACTCAGACACACAACTCACAGACACACAACTCAGACACACAACTAACAGACACACAACTCAGACACACAACTTACAGACACACAACTAACAGACACACAACTAACAGACACAAAACTCACAGACACACAACTCACAGACACACAACTCACAGACACACAACTTACAGACACACAACTCACAGACACAACTAACAGACACACAACTCAGACACACAACTCACAGACACACAACTCACAGACACAACTAACAGACACAAAACTCACAGACACACAACTCACAGACACACAACTTAGGCACACAACTCAGACACACAACTAACACACACAATTACCAGACACACAACTCAGACACACAACTGACAGACACACAACTCAGACAAACAACTAACAGACACACAACTCATACACACAACTAACAGACACACAACTCAGACACACAACTCACAGACACACAACTCACAGACACATAACTCACAGACACACAACTAACAGACACACAACTCAGACACACGACTAACAGACACACAACTCAGATACACAACTCACAGACACACAACTCACAGACACAAAACTCAGACACACTACTAACAGACACACAACTCAGACACACAATTTAGACACACAACTCACAGACACACAACTCAGACACATGACTCAGACACACAACTCAGAGACACACAACTCACAGGCACACAACTTCAGACACAAAACTCACAAACACACAACTCAGACACACAACTCACAGACACACAACTCACAGACACACAACTAACATACACACAACTAACAGACACACAACTCAGACACACGACTAACAGACACACAACTCAGATACACAACTCACAGACACACAAATCACGAACACACAACTGTGTGTTGTGCCAGTGAGACACAACTCACTGACACAACACACAGACACACAAGTCACAGGCACAACTCACAAAGATACAACTCACAGACACAACTCACAGACACAACTCACTGACACAACTCACAAAGACACAACTCACAGACACAACGCCCTGAGACACAACTCACAGACACAACGCCCTGAGACACAACTCACAGAGGCCCTACACTATTTATCACCCTGCTCTCAATCCCTCTGGTCCTTTCTTATCCCTAATACGACTCTCTCTAGGTTCAGACCCAATCTTTTAGCCTCTCATTTCCTGGCACTTCTCCTCCACACGTCTCAGGCCAGCTATTTTCTATTTACTCCGTCTGCAGCGTTACAACCCACAACTATCACTTGTATGCAGATGACGCCCAAGTTTATCTCTCCTCACCAGACCCATCATCTTCTCTACTCGCTCAGGTCAACAACTGACAATCTCTCTCTGGATGTCCTCACACTACTAAAGCTCAACATCTCAAAAACTAAACTCGTACTGTCCCCTCTATTGGCCAAAGCCCTCACACCCAATATCGCCCATACTGATTCAGTCCCAGCCCTCAGGATCACTGCCTTGGAGGATATTGGACTCGGCAGGGACCCAACTGACCCCCCATAGAGAATGAAAGATAATCTTAATCTTAATGTACAAAGTGCTCAGTATTTCTGTACTCTTACATTTCTGTTCTTATCTCCAAGAACACCCCAAGCTGCCCCTTAACTCTGCCAAGGACCTGCTCTCTTCCTCCTCACTAATTACCTGCTCCCACTTACTTCTCCTGGGCTGATCCTCCTTACCACGCTCTATTCCACTCTCCTGTAGCCTTTAGAGCTTTACGCAATGTTTAAAGACTCTCCTTTCCAAGGAAGCCCGTCACCTGCAACCCATACAACTCCCCCAGGACACACCAACCAACAACTCCACCAGGACACACCAACCCATACAACTCCCCCAGGACACACCAACCAACAACTCCCCCAGGACACACCAACCAACAACTCCCCCAGGACACACCAACCAACAACTCCCCCAGGACACACAGCCAACTCCAACTTACCATCAATACTCATCTTCCCCACTCGCTCTGTGCCTCTTGCATTGTATTATATTGTGTTGTATTGTGTTGTATTGTATTGTGTTGTATTGTATTGTGTTTTATTGTATTGTATTGTATTGTTTTGTATTGTATTGTATTGTTTTGTATTGTATTGTTTTGTATTGTATTGTGTTGTGTTGTATTGTATTGTTTTGTATTGTATTGTATTGTATTGTGTTGTATTGTATTGTGTTGTGTTGTATTGTATTGTTTTGTATTGTATTGTGTTGTATTGTATTGTGTTGTGTTGTATTGTATTGTTTTGTATTGTATTGTATTGTATTGTGTTGTATTGTATTGTATTGTATTGTATTGTATTGTGTTGTATTGTATTGTGTTGTGTTGTATTGTATTGTTTTGTATTGTATTGTGTTGTGTTGTATTGTATTGTGTTGTATTGTATTATATTGTGTTCTGTTGTGTTTTATTGTTACATAGTTACATAGTAATTAAGGTTGAAAAAATACTTTCAGTCCATTAAGTTCAACCTTTTAAGATCTCCTCTGATCTGCAATATGCAAATTAGTTATTAATTAATTGTTAATTAATTATTAACTATTTATTTTTTATTTTTAATTAGTAATTCATCCAGAGGAAGGCAAACAGAAAAAAACCCAAGTGAAACTTAGACAATCGTCTCAAAGGGGAAAAAAATGACTTCATTCTTGACCCCAGATACTGTCGATCGGATTTCTCCCTGGATCAATACTCTCTCTAATTATCCATGATAACCCTGAATTCCGTTTTTAATTAGAAATAAATCCAGTCCCCTTTTAAAGTTATCTATCGAATCCGCTGTCACCACCTCCTTTGGTAGAGAATTCCACAGATTAACCACCCTTACCGTGAAGAACCCTTTTCTTTCTTTAAGGTGGAATCTTTTTACTTCTAACCACAGGGATGTCCTCTTGTCAGTTGGAAACCTCTTAGCACAAAAAGCTCCCCTGACAAATCTTTATACTGACCCTGGATGTATTTATATAAGGTGATCATATCTCCTCTTAGGGGGCTTTTTTCTAGAGTAAATAAGTGTAATTTGGTTAGTCTTTCTTCATAACTTATCCCCTCCATTCCCCTTATTAGTTTTGTTGCCCTTCTCTGTACTTTTTCCAGCTCTAAAATGTCCTTTTTATGAAGTGGTGCCCAAAATTGTCCTCCATATTCCAAATGAGGGCGTACTAGAGATTTGTATAGTGGTAGAATTATATTTGCTTCCCCGGCTTCTATACCCTTCTTAATACATGCTAATATTTTATTCGCCTTTGCAGCTGCTGCTTGGCTTTGAGCACTGTTACCTAGGTGGTTGTCCACAAGTACTCCCAAATCCCTTTCAATATCTGATACACCTAGATTTGCTCCATTAAGATTATAGATTGCATGGCTATTTTTCCTTCCCAGATGTATAATTTTAAATTTATTTGTATTAAATCTCATCTGCCATTTAGATGCCCATTCCTCTAATTTATGTAAATCCCTTTGGAGGGAAAGCACATCATTATCTGATTTAATTACCTTGCACAACTTCGTGTCATCAGCAAAAATGGAGACACCACACTCCAATCCTACCTCTAAGTCATTAATAAATATGTTAAAAACGAGAGGACCTAATACTGAACCCTGAGGAACCCCACTTACCACATTAGTCCAATTGGAGTATGTTCCATTTACAACAACCCTTTGCTTTCTGTCTTTTAGCCGACTCCCAATGCATGAGCAGATATTTACTGCAACTCCTGTATCCCTTAGTTTGCACAATAGTCTCCCATGTGGCACTGTATCAAAAGCCTTTGCAAAATCCAAATATTGTGTTGTATTGTATTGTGTTGTATTGTATTATATTATATTGTGTTATGTTGTATTATATATTGGGTTCTATTGTGTTTTATTGTGTTATGTTGTATTATATTGTGTTCTATTGTGTTGTATTGTATTATATTGTGTTGTATTGTATTGTTTTATGTTGTATTATATTGTGTTATATTGTGTTTTATTGTGTTGTATTGTTTTATAATCTGTTGTATTGTATTGTATTATATTGTGTTATGTTGTATTATATATTGTGTTCTATTGTGTTTTATTGTGTTATGTTGTATTATATTGTGTTCAATTGTGTTTTATTGTGTTGTATTGTATTATATTGTGTTGCATTGTATTGTGTTGTATTGTATTATATTATATTGTGTTATGTTGTATTATATTGTGTTTTATTGTGTTATGTTGTATTATATTGTGCTCTATTGTGTTTTATTGTGTTGTATTGTATTATATTGTGTTGTATGGTTGTGTTATGTGTCACATACCCTCTGTATTCTGTGTATTTTACCCCTGTATATAAAGCTGTGTAAATATGTTGATTAATAAAATCCTCAATATTAATAAGAATAATAATTGTACTAATGTCTTTAATATGAGGTCATTAAAGTGTCATCACAGGGATATGAAAAAGGGCAGACTATTGTACACATGACCATCATAATATTACGTATGCAGGTTCTGTGTGCGCTGGACCACAATTTGATAACAAATATATAATGTGCATGATATTATCAAATCAGCAGCCCCACAATCTGAGAGTTCCGCACATTATATGTATGTGTCAATATATCAGTTTTACTGAGACTTGCTCTAATACCAAACACACATCTAGCATAAATAATAACAATAATAAAGTTATTTATGTTGTTTTTCATTCTATTTTCTGCTATATTGCGATTGTGCCGCCATGTTGGAGCAGAATGGCGTATGAGGATAGTGGAGAATAAATTCTGAAATCTTCCATTCTCCAACTTAAAATCATGATATCTTGAGATCATGTTGTGTTTCAGGTGAATTAAAACCAAATCAGTCTAGAGATAATAATAATGTACATGTTGGACGCCATTCTCCTTTTAATGGCTCCTCATCCACCATTGATATTACTATGGCTGCTGACGCGTCTCTGACAAATCTTATCTTCCTGCTGGAGACGTATTTATTCCAAACATCTACAGTTTATTTATTGCATTAATAAAACCCTGAATTGTGACACAATAAACAAACCAGAAAAAAAAAGAAAGATTTTTATGAACGTTGGATGAGCTTTAAGAAAGAAAAATCTATATTCTTCAGAATTCGCACATTTTCCTGCAGATTCCTCCGGGACGTGAGATTCAGAGGATGCTGGGAGCCTCGGGCGATGCAAATGATCAGACTGTTCTGTGTGAATCATTCGAGGTCACATTTGGGCCTTTTACACTTCACATAGTGAGGACGACAACACGAAGAGACGCTGCGCCTCGTGTGATCGCCAACGCTCAATGGAAGAGTCTAGAACAATAGTGGGGGATGGGCTAGCAAAGAGCTGTGTTCTAGGCTTGTGCCGACCAAATAATTTTACATAATTTGGTATCATTGACACAGTATTTTGGTTTGTGAAACAACTTACCCCTCCTCCTGTAAGCCATGACCATAAAACATTTTGTGGGAAAATCGTAATTTTTGAGGACTGTGTTTGATGAGTACAGGAATCCATTTTGTGTTTGTTACATCACAACCTGTGAGCTGGATGATGGGGGTTTGTTTGTTGTTATCAGTGGAGGGAAGGGTGTTGGAGGAGGTAGAAGTACAGCTTTTGTTTAATAATAGGATAAGTCTGAATTTCACACCACACTCCTTCCCCTTCACTGGCCCAGAAACAGATCCCTTGCATCATTCAATGCAACCAGAAATGTGAACACCCCTCACACAACTTCCATAATGGGTCCCTCCAGGGTCCTTCAGAGGCATCAACATGGTTTTATTCTTTAATGTAAGCTAGATATGATCCTCCGTGTATCCTGGTGCACAACACCCGATCAACATATTGATTACATTGAATTAAGGACATTAATAAAAAGGTTAGGTATTATAATGGGGAATATAGGAAAAGGAACGCGGTCAATAACCATATTGCCAAAATATATTGAATAACAAGATCCCTATTATAAGTAAGGCTGCGGACATAACCTTGCCCTATACCAAAATATATACAAATCAAATATAATGCTATTCAGTAATCCTTATATTGCTTATCCAGCTGTAATCCTAGGTTTACTGAGTAATAAACATATATATATACTAGCGACTTGCCCGTCAAAAAATGGTGGTCAATAAAATATGAAGCCATGGGAATGCTGTTTGAGACATAATTGAAACCGTTTTGTACTGTGAGGACCTTCGGCGCTCATTGCGAGCCTCTCATGTCGTGTACTTTTGGTCCTCTGAGAGAGATATATATTTCTATGTATATGTAGTTAAGTAATAATTAATGATTTATTCAATTAATTAATTAATTATTAATTATTTCTGCAATAAATAAATCTACTTTCATTATTTATAATTAATAAATGCAGCGAACAATAGGCTGAAGAGCTAACAATCTGTTTGTATTTTGCATCTGCATAGAATATACATTGTGAGTGTTGGTGCGCTGCTTATAAAGTGTAATGAATGTTCCAAGTGCGCATCTAAATAGGCTGCGTGCGCGAGGTAACTCCGTTGGGTTATTGTGTAAAGCGCCATTGTATAGTCGTAATGTTATTAATGTGTTGTGCGTCCCGTGAGCATTTTGCGGCTTTTGTAATAGTGTATTTTGTAGGTCGTAGTGTGATGCGAAAAGGGCTACGCAGTTTGCAGTGTTTCGCGCAGTCCAGGGTCGTGTAGCCTCGTTTTCATTTTTTTCTGGCGGCCATATTTTGTTGCCTCGTGCTGTCTGTGATGTTTTTGAAATTTTTTTAGGTGTAGTTAGTGTGTTTTTGGGGTTTTTGGTTCGGCCGCTAATCTCATCATTTTTTGCTTCTCGTATCTTTTTCTAAATCCTGAGTCTTGTAAGTTCTCCGAGTTTGACGTCTCGTCTCGCTACGCGAGGCTCAGCAGCAATGAGCACCTTTGGTGCTCATTGCCTAAGTGCTCCGAGTTTAACGTCTCGCCTCGCTATGCGAGGCTTGCCGGCAATGAGCGCCCTTGGCGCTCATTGCCTTAGAAGTGCTCCGAGTTTAACGGCTCGCCTCGCTATGTGAGGCTCGCCGGCAATGAGCGCCTGTGGCGCTCATCGCTAAGACGTACCCACCACGCAAACAGCATGACGACGTTTCGTAGTTAGACAATTATAATATATGATATAAAATGATAGTGTAAAAACAAAGTTCTGCCATGGACATCATGATAATAGTAATGTTCTGCAATATATTATTGCCCAACTTCTTAAGTAATGCTCCATACTATGTGTATAACACTTAGATAAGAAGCTGCGGCCACACGGCACCATCAGGCGGCTGCGGTTTTAGTTTTCCGCTTGTATCTTGAGTCCCAGATAGGGAGCCTCCTTGTGTACTGGGGTGCTGGATCTGCTGGATTCTTTAATGTAAATTAGAAGTTTGATATTATGTAGTTTTGTGTCAGATTTCTCAAACAAATAAAGGGAAAAAAAAACATATTATTCCAGTTTTTAGATATTTTTAGCCTAAAGCTTGTAAGCGCACCACTCTTTATATTGGCTATGGGGTGGGAATTGAACTCTTGGGAAGCCCGTGCTGTCTCGGGACAGTCACCCAGTGTTGTCTTCTGGGGATCATTGGACCACCAGACACATTAATACTTTCATGAACCTCTTGTTATTCATCACCTCGGACTATTTTGCTCATTGCTGCGTATGATTTATTTATTATCGATCATTTTAATGTTTTTATTTATGATTTGCATTAATATTTGAGCTATTGTAAATAAGTTATGTTTTATATCTCTAGAGAGGTCATTATGCCCATACAATGGTCACCCGCTTACCTGTGCTGCACAACATAAATTATGTGATATTATATTTTACATAGTAACATAGTTATTGAGGTTGAAAAAAGATTTTGGCCCATCAAATTCAACTATTTTAGATTTCATTGGATCCTAGTTATATGTGAATTGTGAAGTGAGGCAAACAAGCAACAAAAACATTCAAACAAACAAAAAAAAATCTTCCTGATCCCAAATACTGGTAATTGGATTCCTCCATATAGTAATACCCATCGTTTTCTAGTTATCCAACACAACCCCAAAATCTCCTTTGGTAGAGAGTTCCACAGCATGACTGCCCTTACTGTGAGGAACCCTTTTCTTTCTTTAAGATGCAATCATTTTTCCTCAAAGGATGTCCCTCTGTCAGTTGAAAATCTCTTGGTAAAAAAAGTTCACTTGACAAATCTTAATACTGAGCCTCCATGTATTTATATAGGGTAATCATATCCCCTCTTAGACGACTTTTTTCTAGAGAAAATGCATTTAATTTGCTTAGTCTTTCTTAATATGTTAGCCCCTCCATAGGGATTTGTATAGTGGCAGAATTATATTTGCCTCCCTGGCTTCTATACCCTTCTTAATACATGCTAATATTTTATTTGCCTTTGCAGCTGCTGCTTGGCTTTGAGCACTGTTATCTAGGTGGTTGTCCACAAGTCCTGCCAAATCCCTTTCAATATCTGATTTACTCCATTAAGATTATAATTTGCATGGCTTTTTTTCCTTTCTAAATGCACAATAGTCTTCCATGTGGCACTGTATCAAAAGCCTTTGCAAAATAAAAATTAAAGACTACATCCACTGAGTGACCGTGTTCCAAGTTCCTACTAACCTCCATATAGATTTGTTCAATAAAGATTATACATTGCATGGCTATTTTTCCTTCCCAGATGCATAACTTTACGTTTATTCATATTAAATCTCTTCTGCCATTTAGTCACCCATTTTTCTAATTTATGCAAATCCCTTTGGAGGGAAAGTACATCATTATCTAATTTAATTACCTTGCACAACTTTGTGTCTTCAGCGAAAATGGAGACAATAACTTCCAGTCCTACTTCTAATCCATTAATAAATATGTTAAAAAGGAGAGGACCTAATACTGAGAAACCCTGAGGAACCCCACTTACCACATTAGTCCAACCTGAGTATGTTCAATTTACGACAACCCTTTGCTTCCTGTCTTTTTGCTCTCAATCCATGAGCAGATGTTTACTGCAATTCCTCTATCCCTTAGTTTGCACAATAGTCTTCTATGTGGCACTGTATCAAAAGCCTGTGGTGAATGGAGACAAGGAGAGTGAGCGGCATGGTGAAAGGGAGCGGTGATGAGAGAGGGAGAGGTGAAGTGAGAGGAGGAGGAGAGGAAAAGGGACATAAAGGCGACCTAGTCTAGGCACTCAAGCATTAGCGCCGTGGGAGGGGGCTCAAGGAGGTCATGATCCTCAGACACAGTTAAGAAGCCAAAATGGCTGACAAAAACCTGAGGGCCCCCAATTGCTTCCAAGAGGAAATTATTTTCCTCCTAAACAACATCCATGACCACTTGCAGAGATGTCAGGGATGGTAAGAGGGAAAGAATGTGGATAGAGAAGAAAGCAAATTTCAGGTCAGTGGGAGTTCACTTCGGGCATGTGAACAGTGTGAAGCAACACTAGGAAGAGTGCTGGGCCATAGTCAAGGAGAAAAGGGCTGAGGAAATTGCCAGTGCAAGAACATCAGTTGATGGTCCCCAACTGTGATGGAATATAACACGCTTGGAACGCCTGAGCTACAATATGCCCGCAGCCACCATTGTTGAAATACCAGGATTACTGGACACAAGACCTTACTTGCTCACTAGCCTGAGATCCTTCAAGATGAGTACATGATCCACCAATCATACAATGCCATTATCAATCATGTTCATAAAACATGCATATCCTACTGATATGGCCTACATCTCATAGCAATAACTCTTTAACTCTGCAATATAAATATCAGAAATATAAAGTAGCTGATGGCCATGATTGACTAAGACAACTAACACAGACAAAATATGTAATCTAATGGATCCCTCATAATTTGCTGATATTTAAATTATCAAGATGTCTCCTTATCCTTGCCTAAGCAATTTATAATTGAAAATTGTACATACAAACATTGAGAATTAGAAAATTAATGTTACTTCTACACGACCACCAGTGCCACAGGAACAGCGAACACAGGAAGGGGAAGACGTTAGCCAGGTGATGAATTCCTGAGGACCATGAAGGAGCTAACAGGGTCTTCAGCATCAGACCCTCCTTTCAGCTGCTCTCATTGTTAGGAGACATCCAGCTATGGGCCAGTGGTCTTAAGCTAACGCCCCAACTGATTCCTAGAGTACCGATAACCACAGAGTAGGAAGTTTGCCGACTGGTGGCATCTTGCAGAAACCGTCTTCCACATAAGAGGTGGAGAAGGAACATGAGTGCCAATTCCATCAGCAGGAGATGGAGAGGCATTTCCTGGAGGTGGATGGCATACAGAGACAGCTGCTCCAGGAGCTTAGATGGATCGAACATGAAAACCAGAAGCATCATAGACGCAGGAATATGTAACTCCAGCTTCAATGCCTCCAGCACAAAGACTTTGCCCGATCTGTGGAGGGGCAGCTCTCTGGACTGAACAGAAATTTGTTCAGGATGGGGAACCTTGAACACTTTCAAAGACAGACTGTCAGCAAATTCACCAGTCTAGAGGAAAAAGCCCCAAACATGTCCCTCCATCACAACTGCCTGCTCCACCTGCTGCTAGACAGCCTCCACCAGCAGCCCCTGCCAAACAGCCTGCATGGTGAAAGTGTTGTGTCAGAGGAGAGGGAACGAGATAGGGCTTCATCTTTTCTATTTTTCAGTTATATTTGTGTGTTTTTTTTCAGGGAGGTCTGAAATAGAACCTTGCAGTTTGTTGATTTCAAAGAAGTGCTTCCTGGTACTACAGTATACAGTGCACAACAACAGCATACATGTACACCACCACGTCTGACCTGGGAACACAGTTCATTTACATTTAGATTTTAACAAATAGTGTTTGCAGGCGTAATCTTGAAATTAAATATCCTCTAACTCACACCATAGGCTCTTGTGATTGTCACTTCAACAAAGTCATAATATCCACTTGATGCGGCATGTCGCGCTTATTAGCAATTATCATGTGGCACGTAACCTGAAATCAGACCATTCCAGAGTTGTGTCATACTATTTTTATTTTATTCAATTGCTGTGTGTAGGTGCATGTGATTCCTTTATCCTAGACAATAGTCATTTTGGTGTACTGGTAGAAAGAAATACATAGGTGATATGAACTATTATTCTTAGATCCATTTGTCGAATTCAGTTCTTGAAGAATGTCTTCCCTAAATGTATTGTTATTTTGATGTACTGACCAGATATGACTGATGTGTAAGTGATATGAACTTTTCAACACCTTGGGATCAATTTGCACCAAACTGATATATATCTGCATGGTGTTGTTACCTTTATAACTGTCCTATTTATTTATCACTAAACTTTCATTAAAACTTGTGTGATAATGTTATATTTTGTTCAACATTCATTTTGTTTATATTTTAGCACCTCAAGCTGACATGAAGGATCAGATTGACATGGATGCAGGTTGGTTGGATTTGTTATAGAACAACCAAACTGAGGAAATACCACATGGTCATAGTTGAGAAATACCCAGCAAAATGGAAGTAAAGTAGGTAACAATACAAATACAAATCAACCTGTATCTATATTTTTAGGGATACAGGCTGGTTACATTGCTTACAAGAACATATTCAGCATGAGAGAATACTACATGGTCATAGTTGAGGTAGACACATAAAAATGGAAGTAAATGTTGGTACAGATATGAAAGTTAAGTAGGTCACAATACAAAATGGGTACCAGATGGGCATTGTCACACATTAGCATGAGATCCTTTTGTCTCCCAAACTCCTTGTTCCTTTCCTGGCCCTGGCCTGAATAATCAATTATGGGCTTGTTGGGATTCACTTCCAGCATGGATGCAAGCCCTACTGTCATTGGATTTGGAGTCTCTCCTCTGTTGCACATTTCGCTCGCGCTTCTCACGTCTCGCAGCCTGGTGTCTATCACATATCATTATGATATGTCTGATATACCTCTTACTTACTCAGCAGTTCCCCATAAGCCCACTACAGAAGAACATAACTGGTATCCATGATGTACATGACTTGAGTTTGTTGAGTCTATTACTGGGTTGTGTCATGTGGTCATGTGGTGTTTTTGGCGCATGGTTCAAGACTTTTTCAAAAGAGTTTATTGTTAATATGAAACTTTTTGTTGTTTAATTTTCCAGTTGTGTCTGACTCTCTGTGACCATATAGACCGCAACACTCCAAGTATATCTATCATTATATCTCTAGTCGTGCTTATCCATAAGGTTATCTTGGCAATATACTGGGATGGGTTGTCTGACCTCTCTGCTATGACCCGCACATCTTGGGTGACCCTACATGGTATAGCTCACAGCTTCACTGAGGTACACCAGCCCCCTCACCATGACCAGGTAGCGACCCAGGGGGTATGAAACTACAGTGGCTCAATAGATTATGTAGATGTAGGTGGAAGAGATTATTTGTGAGAAGTGTTGGAGATATTGAATGTAGGCGGGGGGGTGGGGGGGGAATCATGTTTGGGAAGTGCTATCCTCCCGGAAGCCTGATATTTGTATTTAACCCTTTCATCCATACTACATGTGATATCATTTTGTGGTACAGACCGATGGTCACCAACAGCCGCTCCAGAGACCAGGGCCAATCCGTGTTGGTTTTCAGAGACAAAGAGGGACATGAGGGACCCCAGCATTAGACATGGTTATACATATATTACAGACTCTTCATATCAGTGAAGAACTAGATGAACATTTAAGACGTTACCTGCAGTATCGCCCGGTCCAATATGATCCAGATCTAAGTGGGGTCTCTGTGACCAAGAAGGCTTAAACCCCTGGTATAAATGACACTAATCTCTGCAGCTGGCTAAGCAAACAATAGGACAATATCTATCTATCTATTTATCTATCTATCTATCCCTCTATCTATCTATCTATCTATCTATCCATCTATCTATCTATCTATCTATTTATCTATCTCTCTCTCTATCTATATATCTATCTATCTATCTCTCTCTCTCTCTCTCTCTCTCTCTCTATCTCTCTCTCTCTCTCTCTCTATCTCTCTCTATCTATCTATCTATCTATCTATCTATCTATCTATCTATCTCTCTCTCTCTCTCTCTCTCTATCTATCTATCTATCTCTCTCTCTCTATCTATCTATCTATCTATCTATCTATCTATCTATCTATCTATCTATCTGTCTGTCTATTTATCTATCTATATCTATATATCTATCTATCCTTTATTATTTAAAAACATAGTATTAAAACATAAATAATAGCACATAATACGTGTAACTTAATATATATTTCTTTTATTCTAATGTATTCCCAGTACAAGTCACCGTATATCTGGTGCGCGACCCTACGATGAAGTTTCTGACTACTGAAGGCTGTGGCTGCCGGAGGATCATTTCTCGCTGCGTATTTTGCACCGTATGACTCTACAAACAGATGTGATCGCTCCCAGATGTTCGGGGCTTCCACTCGCCGCAGGTCAGTATATTGCTAATCTATTAAATCATCTTCATCACACGCACATCGCTTCGTGAGTTGGCGCCAAACTTGGATCACACCAACATATTTTCAAAGATTCTCAAGTTTTTGTTCTCTATTTTATAAAACAGTGGCCAGGACACGGCCCCCCCCCATAGGACACTGACCCCCCCTGCACAGGACACTGACCCCGCCGCGGTTCTGGGGCAGGACACCCCCCCCCCTCGGGTCTGGGCCAGGACACTGCCCCCCCCACGGTTCTGGGCCAGGACACTGACCCCCCTGCGGTTCTGGGCCAGGACACTGCCCCCCACCCCCTGCGGGTCTGGGCCAGTACTGTACTATAGTGCAGGAAGTTGCAGGGTATATTCACAAACTTACATTTTCTACCTTTGTTTTTTTAAATATTATATATTTTTTATTGTAGTTTAGTCGTACAGTCATGTCCGACTCTCCGTGACTCTATGGACCACAGCATACCAGGTACATCTCTCAGTCACTGCCCCTCTGAGCTCCTTCAAGTTCATGTTCATTTCTTCAGTGACCTCATCTCTGCCTCTGTTGTCCCCTCTTCTTGTGCGTTCAATCTCTCCCAGCATCAGAGTCTTCTATAGGGAATCTTGTCTTAATGTCTCATGATATGTGGGTTTCAACCTCATTATCAAACCTTCCAGTGAACAGTTTGGCTTCATTTCCTTTAGTACTGACTTATTGGATCTTCTTGCCGTCCAAGGGACTCTAAGCAGTTTTCTCCAACACCACAATTCAAAGGCGTCAATTCTCCTGCGCTCAGCCTTCTTTATGGTCCAGATCTCATATGTTGCGACCTTTGTTGATATTGTAATTTCCCTACCTTTTTACTAGCTTGTCCAAGCTTGCCATAGCTTTCCTCCCCAGATGTAACATCTTTTACTTTCATGTCTACAGTCACCATCTGCAGAGATCTTGGATCCCAGGAAACTACAATCTGTCACTGCCTCCACTTCTACATTTTATCTATTATATTACACATTTTTTGTTTTTTTTTATATTTAATTAAATTTAATTGTGAAATTTGAAGAAGGTCAAGAATGTGGATGCTGGCCCACTCGTCTTGTAAGCAGTAAGAGCATGGTCATGAGGTACAAGGATTCTTACTACTGTACCTGTGTCTTGCTACAATATATCTACAGGAGATGATGGGGGGAGGGACGGGGAAAAGGGATAAGGGAAGGATGAGGAAGAGGGGAAGGACATTACTAGGAATACAAGACAGGGGTCAAGTACAAGGCAAAAACAATATTAACCCATTGCAATATATAACCTGGGCCAAAGGGGGTTAGCCGGCTGTCTCTCCGAGCTCCAGGTCTCTTCATTCATCCAAGATGGCCCCACGGAGAGCTGAACGCATGAATACTGCTCTGCGCCACCATTTAATGCTCCGGTGTTAGCTTTTACATCCCTGACCCTGTTTAGTACCGGTGATTCTTGGCAGGAGTTGGCTGCACTGCAGGATCTATTGAGATTATGGGAACAAACTCTCAGGTCCTGAAAGGACCATACATTATAAGCTATCCCTGAGGAAGTCTGGCTTTATAGTAAATATTTGTTTATATGGCCCCATTGTGGCCCCTTTGTTCTCCGTCATTTGTATTTTTTTGCTGATGCTTATGTACTCTCTTCAGTGCAATAGTTATGTTCACATTTGAAATGTCTAAAGGACCTAAAGGAGTCATGTGACTTTTATTGGTGGCAGCAAACAGAGTGTATTGTCATCTGCCTGCTTGCTGATATAGAACAGTATTGATGAAGTGCATGTCCCTTTAAGGTTCCTCTGTGCTACCGGCAATAGGAACTGGCAGCATCGGATGGGAAGGGGCGCTGATGTCCTCCCTACCTGCCCTGAATGGGGTAAATCATTAACACCAAGTCCAATATACTGGATTGTCACCGCGAGAAATACTTCCACATTGTGCAGCGCCGCAGGATGGGCCGGAACCCAAACAGAAGCACAGAATACACAGGAAGTCGCGGTGGATTGTTATCTTCCATATAAATCAGGTCTGAATGTGTCGCCCTCTTATCTCCTCCTTATTGTACTTTAAAAGCAAACACTGATTGTCATCTGTAAAAAGGGGAGAGCAGCCCACCCGAGCATGGCCATTGGGTACAAGGACCGTTACAATAGATACAAGCTTCACTCTCCAGAAATGTAAACGACCCCCTCACACACACAACTTCCACCAAAGTAACATGGATGCCTCCCGTGCCCAGCAGAGGCATCAATATTTATTTTTTCTAGTTACGTTTAGTTTTATGACACATTTTTATGGATTTTACTGGAATTTGTAGAGAGCTTCTGTTTATCATCATGCCCAGACATGAACCCCCGATCAGAGAAGCAGACCCCTCACCTGCTAAACAGCCCTCTCAGACGGGGGTGTAGCGGAACCCATCACTGTTTTAAACTGTTTTATGATTATTATGGTTAAAATATGATCCTACTATATATATATTGGTTGATGTTCTACAGAATATATTGGCTCAGAATATTAGCCAGACTTTTGCAGACCTAGGCTAATAGATAATCCTGTTACAGAGATTCAAGAGATAAGAAAGTTGTAAAGGATCCTTGCATTTTCCAAAGTGTTTTCATTCTCTGATAAGAACAAAGAATGATCTAATTAAGGTCTGATTGTATCCAAGTTGCCAGGGAGGTGTGACTCACCTATTGTCCTATATGTGTATTGTATGGGGGATATGTGCAATGTCTGTGTGTTATGTGTAAAAACATACTTTTACTAACTTTTGAACCCCTGGTCTGATTCATGCCATTTTTGTATATGTTGTTCCCCTGGGTGAGAGATATTGAGTGGTGCGGGACTTAAAGGTGTACCCCCTGTATTTGGGGTACATCCAGAATGTGGTTAAAATTTTGTCTGTTTTAATTGTGTTACCTGTTATCTGAGGGGAGGAGACGTGGGGGTTGAACCATGCAGATAATTGGCTGTTGTGATAATTATGTGGGTGTAGCCCTTCAGAGGGCAACATTGCATAAAAGGAGATTCCCTGTCATTAAAATAGAGTTCTACTTGACCCTTCAAAAAACGTAGCATTGTCTCGTTCTTTGGGGGGGATTTATGGTACCGTTACTCTGCCGCATTTTACAGCACTCCTGGATTATACAATGGGATATCGTGGAGGGGAATAAGCATTTCATTACTGCACAGCACCTTGCTTAAGAAAAGGACGTCTCCAACGGCTGGTACCCTCTCACTACCGGGGTAGCCGTTACAGGGGGTCTCACACCTCTGCCCCCTATAATATCCATCCAGCAGTCCCCTCGTGTCTCCCCCTCCCCAGATACCTCCAGAGAAGGGGACCACCAGTGGTGGAGCCAGAAAAAGTAGGGCGCCAGTGCAAAAAAAATAAAACATTGTCACCCCTTGTTGGGCTGGGGTGGGGCCCCCAGGGGGCTCCCACACTGCAGAAATAAATTAATGGCAAAAAATAAATAAAAATATTCACAGAGCAGGGCTCTGGTGCATTGCACCACCTGCACCACTGGTAGCTATGCCCCTCCCCTCATTTAATCCTGTCCCAATGTGTATGTACAACGAGCCGTCTGTAAGTATATTGTAATGAGATGGAGGTGCAAATATTATCCATGTGTGTGTTATCTGCCGCGCTATACAAAGAAAGAGTAATAATAATAATAATAATAATAATAATAATAATAATAATAATAATATAATACAATAATAATAACAATAATAATATGATATAATAATATAATAATATTAATAATAATAATAATAACAACAATAATAATAATAATAATAATATAATAATAATAATATAATACAATAATAATAACAATAATAATAATAATAATAACAATAATAATATGATATAATATAATAATAATAATATAATAATAATAATAATAACAATAATATTACTAATAATATAATATAATATTAATAGTAATAATAATAATAATAATATAATAATAATATAATAATACAATAATAATAATATAATAATAATAATACTAATAATAATAATAACAATAATAATAATAATATAATAATATAACAATAATAATAATAATAATAATAATAATAATAATAACAATAATAATATAATAATATAATAATATTAACAATAATAATAATACAAATAATAATAATATAATAATACAATAATAATAATAATAATAATAATAATAATAATAATAATAATAATAATAATAATATTATAATGACAATAACTTCCTAATGTCTGCTACACCCCCTAAATGAGACTCACTTCTCTGATATGTTTCCCCTAATTTAATATATGAGCTGCCTTTACCTTTTATCCCCGATCACCAGAGGACGTAACATATAACAGCCGGGGCCTTTACCCTTCCGGGTGTAAGTAAATAATAATAATAATAATAATAATAATAATAATAATAATAATTTATAGCTTATTAATGTATCCTCTGATGAAGCTGCTGTTTTAATGAACCCTTCCCTCTGAGTTCTGACATCAGGTAGAGTCATTACAGGGTTAATGTTCTGCCCCCCCAGATCCATCTAATCCTCGAGTGCCGGATTCTCTCGGCCTCCCTGTGACTCTCACACTGGGACCTCCCAGGAGGACGGTCCTGGGTGTTACTAGGTATATAATACCCCTGTATATTTATTTACTGTTCTGTACTTTATCTAAATAAGATCTGCTTATAAGCTCTCTATTTACTGCCTAAAATAAAACAAATAGTCCCTTTATGGGTCTGCCCACTGCAGCCTATGCAGACACAGACTCTGTAGGGCTGGATGTGCAGTGTAGTGTCCTAGCCTATCAGGGACCACGTCTCAAAATGTTGCAGAGAGATGGGTAGTCTGAGACACTGCACACCCAACCCTACAAAGTCTGTGTCTGCATACGCTGCAGAGGGCAGATCCATAAAGAGACTATTTCTCTGATTTTAGGGAGTACATACAGAGCTTATAAGCAGATCTTATTGGTGCTGCTGGGGGGTGAATGGTGCTGCTGGGAGGTGAATGGTGATGCTGGGAGGTGAATGGTGATGCTGGGAGGTGAGTGGTGATGCTGGGAGGTGAGCGGTGATGCTGGGGGATGAATGGTGCTGCTGGGAGGTGAATGGTGTTGCTGGGAGGTGAGCGGTGATGCTGGGGGATGAATGGTGCTGCTGGGAGGTGAATGGTGCTGCTGGGGGTGAATGGTGATGCTGGGAGGTGAGTGGTGATGCTGGGAGGTGAATGGTGATGCTGGGAGGTGAGTGGTGATGCTGGCGGATGAATGGGGCTGCTGGGAGGTGAGTGGTGATGCTGGGGGATGAATGGTGATGCTGGGGGATGAATGGTGATGCTGGGAGGTGAATGGTGCTGCTGGGGGTGAATGGTGATGCTGGGAGGTGAGTGGTGATGCTGGGAGGTGAATGGTGATGCTGGGAGGTGAGTGGTGATGCTGGGAGGTGAGTGGTGATGCTGGGAGGTGAATGGTGATGCTGGGGGGTGAATGGTGATGCTGGGAGGTGAGTGGTGATGCTGGGAGGTGAATGGTGATGCTGGGAGGTGAGTGGTGATGCTGGGGGATGAATGGGGCTGCTGGGAGGTGAATGGTGCTGCTGGGGGTTGAATGGTGATGCTGGGGGATGAATGGTGATGCTGGGAGGGGTGAATGGTGCTGCTCGGCGGTAAATGGTGCTGCTGGGGGGTGAATGGTGCTGCTGTGGTTCAATGGTGATGCTGGGAGGTGAATGGTGATGCTGGGGGGTGAATGGTGATACTAGGGGGTGAATGGTGCTGCTGGGGGCTGAATGGTGATGCTGGGGGCTGAATGGTGATGCTGGGGGGGAGGCGAATGGTGATGCTGGGGGCTGAATGGTGATGCTGGGGGTGAATGGTGATGCTGGGGGTGTGTGAATGGTGATGCTGGGGGGGTGAATGGTGATGCTGGGGGTGAATGGTGATGCTGGGGGGGGTGAATGGTGCTGCTGGGAGGTGAATGGTGATGCTGGGGGGTGAATGTTAATGCTGGGGGGGGTGAATGGTGATGCTGGGGGGGTGTGAATGGTGATGCTGGGGGGGTGAATGGTGATGCTGGGGGTGAATGGTGATGCTGGGGGGGGGGGTGAATGGTGCTGCTGGGAGGTGAATGGTGATGCTGGGGGGTGAATGATAATGCTGGGGGGGGGGGGGGTGAATGGTGCTGCTGGGGTTGAATGGTGATGCTGGGGGATGAATGGTGCTGCTGGGGTTGAATAGTGATGCTGTGGGGTGAATGGTGCTGCTGGGGTTGAATGGTGATGCTGGGGGGTGAATGGTGCTGCTGGGGTTGAATGGTGCTGCTGGGGGGTGAATGGTGCTGCTGGGGTTGAATAGTGATGCTGGGGGGTGAATGGTGCTGCTGGGGTTGAATGGTGATGCTGGGGGCTGAATGGTGCTGCTGGGGGTGAATGGTGATGCTGAGGGGGGTGAATGGTGTTGCTGGGGGGTGAATGGTGATGCTGGGGGGTGAATGGTGATGCTGGGGGGGTAAATGGTGCTGCTGGGGGGTGAATGGTGCTGCTGGGGTTGAATGGTGATGCTGGGGGGTGAATGGTGATACTGGGGGGTTAATGGTGCTGCTGGGGGGTAATTAGTGATGCTGGGGGGGTGAATGGTGATGCTGGGGGGGTGAATGGTGCTGCTGGGAGGTGAATGGTGATGCTGGGGGTTGAATGATAATGCTGGGGAATGAATGGTGATGCTGGGGGGGGGGGGTGAATGGTGCTGCTGGGCAGTGAATGGTGCTGCTGGGGGGTGAATGGTGCTGCTGGGGTTGAATGGTGCTACTGGGGGGTGAATGGTCATACTGGGGGGGGTGAATGGTGCTGCTGGGGGGTGAATGGTGCTGCTGGGGTTGAATGGTGATGCTGGGGGATGAATGGTGATGCTGGGGGTGAATGGTGATACTGGGGGGGGTGAATGGCGTTGCTGGGGGGTGAATGGTGATGCTGGGGGTGAATGGTGATGTGAATGATGCTGCTGGGGTTGAATGGTGCTGTTGGGGGTGAATGGTGATACTGGGGGGGTGAATGGCATTGCTGGGGGGTGAATGGTGATGCTGGGGGGTGAATGGTGCTGCTGGGGTTTGAATGGTGATGCTGGGGGATGAATGGTGATGCTGGGGGGTGAATGGTGATGCTGGGGTTGAATGGTGATGCTGGGGGGGGGTGAATGGCGTTGCTTGGGGGTGAATAGTGATGCTGGGGGGTGAATGGTGATGCTGCGGGGGGGGGGGGGTAAATGGTGATGCTGCGGGGGGGGGGGGGTAAATGGTGCTGCTGGGGGGTTAATGGTGCTGCTGGGGTTGAATGGTGATGCTGGGGGGTGAATGGTCATACTGGGGGGGTTAATGGTGCTGCTGGGGGTTAATTAGTGATGATGGGGGGTAAATGGTGATGCTGGGGGGGGGGGGGGGTGAATGATGCTGCTGGGAGGTGAATGGTGCTGCTGGGGGTTGAATGATAATGCTGGGGAATGAATGGTGATGCTGGGGGGGTTGAATGGTGCTGCTGGGCGGTGAATGGTGCTGCTGGGGTTGAATGGTGCTGCTGGGGTTGAATGGTGCTGCTGGGGTTGAATGGTGCTGCTGGGGGGTGAATGGTGATACTGGGGGGGTGAATGGTGCTGCTGGGGGGTGAATGGTGCTGCTGGGGTTGAATGGTGATGCTGGGGGTGAATGGTGATACTGGGGGGGGTGAATGGCGTTGCTGGGGGGTGAATGGTGATGCTGGGGGGTGAATGGTGATGCTGGGGGCGGGTGAATGATGCTGCTGGGGGGTGAATGGTGATGCTGGGGGGTGAATGGTGATGCTGGGGGGGGGGGTGAATGGTGATGCTGGGGGTTGAATGATAATGCTGTGGAATGAATGGTGATGCTGGGGGGGGGTTGAATGGTGCTGCTGGGCGGTGAATGGTGCTGCTGGGGGGTGAATGGTGCTGCTGGGGTTGAATGGTGCTGCTGGGGGGTGAATGGTGATACTGCGGGGGGGGGTGAATGGTGCTGCTGGGGGGTGAATGGTGCTGCTGGGGTTGAATGGTGATGCTGGGGTTGAATGGTGATACTGGGGGGGTGAATGGCGTTGCTGGGGGGTGAATGGTGATGCTGGGGGGTGAATAGTGATGCTGGGGGGGGTGAATGATGCTGCTGGGGTTGAATGGTGATGCCGGGGGGTGAATGGTACTGCTGGGGTTTGAATGGTGATGCTGGGGGATGAATGGTGATGCTGGGGGGGTGAATGGTGATACTGGGGGGGGGGGGGGTGAATGGTGCTGCTGGGGGGTGAATGGTGATGCTGGGGGATGAATGGTGATGCTGGGGGGTGAATGGTGCTGCTGGGGGATGAATGGTGATGCTGAGGGGTGAATGGTGATACTGGGGGGGTGAATGGTGCTGCTGGGGGGTGAATGGTGATGCTGGGGGGTGAATGGTACGGCTGGGGTTTGAATGGTGATGCTGGGGGATGAATGGTGATGCTGGGGGCTGAATGGTGATGCTGGGGGGGAGGCGAATGGTGATGCTGGGGGATGAATGGTGATGCTGGGGGTGAATGGTGATGCTGGGGGTGTGTGAATGGTGATGCTGGGGGGTGAATGGTGATGCTGGGTGTGAATGGTGATGCTGGGGTGGGGTGAATGGTGCTGCTGGGAGGTGAATGTTGATGCTGGGGGGTGAATGATAATGCTGGGGGGGGGTGAATGGTGATGCTGGGGGGGGTGAATGGTGATGCTGGGGGGTGAAAGGTGATGCTGGGGGTGAATGGTGATGCTGGGGGGGGGGTGAATGGTGCTGCTTGGGGGTGAATAGTGCTGCTGGGGTTGAATGGTGATGCTGGGGGGGGGGGGTTGAATGGTGCTGCTGGGCGGTGAATGGTGCTGCTGGGGGGTGAATGGTGCTGCTGGGGTTGAATGGTGCTGCTGGGGGGTGAATGGTCATACTGGGGGGGTGAATGGTGCTGCTGGGGGGTGAATGGTGCTGCTGGGGTTGAATGGTGATGCTGGGGGATGAATGGTTATGCTGGGGGTGAATGGTGATGCTGGGGGGGTGAATGATGCTGCTGGGGTTGAATGGTGCTGTTGGGGGTGAATGGTGATACTGGGGGGGGTGAATGGCGTTGCTGGGGTGTGAATGGTGATGCTGGGGGGTGAATGGTGCTGCTGGGGTTTGAATGGTGATGCTGGGGGATGAATGGTGATGCTGGGGGGTGAATGGTGATGCTGGGGTTGAATGGTGATGCTGGGGGGGTGAATGGCGTTGCTTGGGGGTGAATGGTGATGCTGGGGGGTGAATGGTGATGCTGGGGGGGGTAAATGGTGCTGCTGGGGGGTTAATGGTGCTGCTGGGGTTGAATGGTGATGCTGGGGGGTGAATGGTCATACTGGGGGGGTTAATGGTGCTGCTGGGGGTTAATTAGTGATGATGGGGGGTAAATGGTGATGCTGGGGGGGGGGGTGAATGATGCTGCTGGGAGGTGAATGGTGCTTCTGGGGGTTGAATGATAATGCTGGGGAATGAATGGTGATGCTGGGGGGTTGAATGGTGCTGCTGGGCGGTGAATGGTGCTGCTGGGGTTGAATGGTGCTGCTGGGGTTGAATGGTGCTGCTGGGGGGTGAATGGTGATACTGGGGGGGGGTGAATGGTGCTGCTGGGGGGTGAATGGTGCTGCTGGGGTTGAATGGTGATGCTGGGGGGGTGAATGGCGTTGCTGGGGGGTGAATGGTGATGCTGGGGGGTGAATGGTGATGCTGGGGGCGGGTGAATTATGCTGCTGGGGTTCAATGGTGATGCTGGGGGGTGAATGGTGCTGCTGGGGTTTGAATGGCGTTGCTGGGGGGTGAATGGTGATGCTGGGGGGTGAATGGTGATGCTGGGGGGAGGGGTGAATGATGCTGCTGGGGTTGAATGGTGATGCTGGGGGGTGAATGGTGCTGCTGGAGTTTGAATGGTGATGCTGGGGGATGAATGGTGATGCTGGGGGTGAATGGTGATACTGGGGGGGGGGGTGAATGGTGCTGCTGGGGGGTGAATGGTGATGCTGGGGGATGAATGGTGATGCTGGGGGGTGAATGGTGCTGCTGGGGGATTAATGGTGATGCTGAGGGGTGAATGGTGATACTGGGGGGGGGTGAATGGTGCTGCTGGGGGGTGAATGGTGATGCTGGGGGGTGAATGGTGATGCTGGGGGGGGTGAATGGTGCTGCTGGGAGGTGAATGGTGATGCTGGGGGTTGAATGATAATGCTGTGGAATGAATGGTGATGCTGGGGGGGGGGTTGAATGGTGCTGCTGGGCGGTGAATGGTGCTGCTGGGGGGTGAATGGTGCTGCTGGGGTTGAATGGTGCTGCTCGGGGGTGAATGGTGATACTGGGGGGGGGTGAATGGTGCTGCTGGGGGGTGAATGGTGCTGCTGGGGTTGAATGGTGATGCTGGGGTTGAATGGTGATACTGGGGGGGTGAATGGTGTTGCTGGGGGGGTGAATGGTGATGCTGGGGGGTGAATAGTGATGCTGGGGGGGTGAATGATGCTGCTGGGGTTGAATGGTGATGCCGGGGGGTGAATGGTACTGCTGGGGTTTGAATGGTGATGCTGGGGGGTGAATGGTGCTGCTGGGGGATGAATGGTGATGCTGGGGGGGGTGAATGGTGATACTAGGGGGGGGGGGGTGAATGGTGCTGCTGGGGGGTGAATGGTGATGCTGGGGGATGAATGGTGATGCTGGGGGTGAATGGTGCTGCTGGGGGATGAATGGTGATGCTGAGGGGTGAATGGTGATGCTGAGGGGTGAATGGTGATACTGGGGGGGGGGGGTGAATGGTGCTGCTGGGGGGTGAATGGTGATGCTGGGGGGTGAATGGTGATGCTGGGGGGGGTGAATGGTGCTGCTGGGAGGTGAATGGTGATGCTGGGGGTTGAATGATAATGCTGTGGAATGAATGGTGATGCTCGGGGGTGAATGGTGATACTGGGGGGGGGGTGAATGGTGCTGCTGGGGGGTGAATGGTGCTGCTGGGGTTGAATGGTGATGCTGGGGTTGAATGGTGATACTGGGGGGGTGAATGGTGTTGCTGGGGGGGTGAATGGTGATGCTGGGGGGTGAATAGTGATGCTGGGGGGGGTGAATGATGCTGCTGGGGTTGAATGGTGATGCCGGGGGGTGAATGGTACTGCTGGGGTTTGAATGGTGATGCTGGGGGGTGAATGGTGCTGCTGGGGGATGAATGGTGATGCTGGGGGGGTGAATGGTGATACTAGGGGG
>JAPZIH010000057.1:15000-40000 GCA_027410445.1 Discoglossus pictus | reverse complement strand
GGTGGTCAATACAGACCACCATAAGACCTAAATTAACCCATTAACTCATGATGGTCAATCCAGACCACCATAAGGCCTAAATTAACCCATTAACTCATGGTGGTCAATCCAGACCACCATAAGGCCTAAATTAACCCATTAACTCATGGTGGTCAATACAGACCACCATAAGACCTAAATTAACCCATTAACTCATGATGGTCAATCCAGACCACCATAAGGCCTAAATTAACCCATTAACTCATGGTGGTCAATACAGACCAGCATAAGGCCTAAATTAACCCATTAACTCATGGTGGTCAATACAGACCACCATAAGACCTAAATTAACCCATTAACTCATGATGGTCAATACAGACCAGCATAAGGCCTAAATTAACCCATTAACTCATGGTGGTCAATACAGACCACCATAAGGCTCTATTTAACCCCATCAGTCCCATAAGGGTATATTATTACCATTATGGGCCTGTTACAACCCAACATTAACCACATAAGTGCCATGATGGTCCTCAAGGACCATCATGACACTAACTACAAACACTACACTATAACCCCCAATAAACCATTTAATCTAAACTAACCCCCCTCTACACTAATCTATTAACACTTACACTACCTACCTACACTACCTACCCCCTAATAAACCTCCCCAACACTCTAATTACAAAAAACAAAAAACCTACAGTACAAAAAACAAAAAAACCTACAGTACAGAAAACAAAAAAAAATTACACACCTGAAAAGGAAAGACAGATAAACACAATACAATAATACATATAATACATTACATACATTACATACAATACATGACATTACATATAATATATTAAATATAATATATTAAATATAATATATTACATATAATACATTACATACATTACATACAATACATGACATTACATATAATATATTAAATATAATATATTAAATATAATATATTACATATAATATATTACATATAGTCCTAATCAAATACCCCCTATCTATCTAACATACAATCTATTTAATTTAAAATAAATCCTAACTATATCAAATACATCCCCCTATCTATCTAATATACAAAAAATCCTAACTACATACACAGACCCTTATTCTAAAATAAAATAAAATAATTACAGTCCTAACTACATACACAGACCCTAATTCTAAGCTAAAATCAATAAATTAAGACCACTTACCTTTAAGATGTTGCTTCAGATCACTAACCTATGGGTCAAACAAAAAAAAAAATTAGTACAAAACATTAACATCAAATAAATAAACATTATATACATTCTACATATTCAACTCACCTTTACAGCATGTCCAGTCACTGTTAAGCTCTTCCGGCGCGGCCCTGTTAAAAAAAAAAAACACAATACATGAATACATGAATACAATATATAAACAATAAATAAAATACACAAATAAACATCTAAATATACATTTAACTTACCTCCCCGCGATGTCCCCGGCCTTCTCTCCTTCAGCCCCGGCTGGGCCGCGGAACCATCCGCGCTCTAAAAAAAAAATAAAAAAAAAACTAACGGAGGTCTGCACTGGCAGACCTCCCCGACGCTACTGAACCTCCCGGAGTCGTTTCCGGGAGGAAATTGGCATTGGCGGCTTGTGATTGGCTGAAAAAGCTGTCAGCCAATCAAAAGTCGTCAATGTAGGAGCCAATCAGGATGCGCAGATGTCTTCTACCAATCACTCCGTGGGGGTGTATCCCATAGTGATTGGCTGAAGGCATCTGAGCGTTGTGATTGGTTCCCATAAAGATAGACAAGTGTTTTAGCCAATCAGGGTGGGATATTGGGGTGTATCCCATCCTGATTGGCTCACACATTGACGACTTTTGATTGGCTGAAATTGATAGACAGCTTTTTCAGCCAATCACAAGCCGCCAATGCCAATTTCCTCCCGGAAACGACTCCGGGAGGTTCAGTAGCGTCGGGGAGGTCTGCCAGTGCAGACCTCCGTTAGTTTTTTTTCTTTTTTTTTTTAGAGCGCGGATGGTTCCGCGGCCCAGCCGGGGCTGAAGGAGAGAAGGCCGGGGACATCGCGGGGAGGTAAGTTAAATGTATATTTAGATGTTTATTTGTGTATTTTATTTATTGTTTATATATTGTATTCATGTATTCATGTATTGTGTTTTTTTTTTTTAACAGGGCCGCGCCGGAAGAGCTTAACAGTGACTGGACATGCTGTAAAGGTGAGTTGAATATGTAGAATGTATATAATGTTTATTTATTTGATGTTAATGTTTTGTACTAATTTTTTTTTTTGTTTGACCCATAGGTTAGTGATCTGAAGCAACATCTTAAAGGTAAGTGGTCTTAATTTATTGATTTTAGCTTAGAATTAGGGTCTGTGTATGTAGTTAGGACTGTAATTATTTTATTTTATTTTAGAATAAGGGTCTGTGTATGTAGTTAGGATTTTTTGTATATTAGATAGATAGGGGGATGTATTTGATATAGTTAGGATTTATTTTAAATTAAATAGATTGTATGTTAGATAGATAGGGGGTATTTGATTAGGACTATATGTAATATATTATATGTAATATATTATATTTAATATATTATATTTAATATATTATATGTAATGTCATGTATTGTATGTAATGTATGTAATGTATTATATGTAATATATTATATTTAATATATTATATTTAATATATTATATGTAATGTCATGTATTGTATGTAATGTATGTAATGTATTATATGTAATATATTATATTTAATATATTATATTTAATATATTATATGTAATGTCATGTATTGTATGTAATGTATGTAATGTATTATATGTAATATATTATATTTAATATATTATATTTAATATATTATATGTAATGTCATGTATTGTATGTAATGTATGTAATGTATTATATGTATTATTGTATTGTGTTTATCTGTCTTTCCTTTTCAGGTGTGTAATTTTTTTTTGTTTTCTGTACTGTAGGTTTTTTTGTTTTTTGTACTGTAGGTTTTTTGTTTTTTGTAATTAGAGTGTTGGGGAGGTTTATTAGGGGGTAGGTAGTGTAGGTAGGTAGTGTAAGTGTTAATAGATTAGTGTAGAGGGGGGTTAGTTTAGATTAAATGGTTTATTGGGGGTTATAGTGTAGTGTTTGTAGTTAGTGTCATGATGGTCCTTGAGGACCATCATGGCACTTATGTGGTTAATGTTGGGTTGTAACAGGCCCATAATGGTAATAATATACCCTTATGGGACTGATGGGGTTAAATAGAGCCTTATGGTGGTCTGTATTGACCATCATGAGTTAATGGGTTAATTTAGGCCTTATGCTGGTCTGTATTGACCATCATGAGTTAATGGGTTAATTTAGGCCTTATGGTGGTCTGGATTGACCATCATGAGTTAATGGGTTAATTTAGGTCTTATGGTGGTCTGGATTGACCATCATGAGTTAATGGGTTAATTTAGGCCTTATGCTGGTCTGTATTGACCATCATGAGTTAATGGGTTAATTTAGGCCTTATGCTGGTCTGTATTGACCATCATGAGTTAATGGGTTAATTTAGGCCTTATGGTGGTCTGGATTGACCATCATGAGTTAATGGGTTAATTTAGGTCTTATGGTGGTCTGGATTGACCATCATGAGTTAATGGGTTAATTTAGGCCTTATGCTGGTCTGTATTGACCATCATGAGTTAATGGGTTAATTTAGGCCTTATGCTGGTCTGTATTGACCATCATGAGTTAATGGGTTAATTTAGGCCTTATGGTGGTCTGGATTGACCATCATGAGTTAATGGGTTAATTTAGGTCTTATGGTGGTCTGGATTGACCATCATGAGTTAATGGGTTAATTTAGGCCTTATGGTGGTCTGGATTGACCATCATGAGTTAATGGGGTAATTATAGTTGCCTGGGGTTATTATTTTTAGTGCGAGTCCTTTCAGGACCTTTACGGTCCTTTGAGGACCCGCGAGGCGGGAAATTTAAAATTGAATTGCAGCAGGGTCACGATCGGTGCCGATCGGGGCCCCCCGCTGCAGGGGGTTTATATGGGGACACTTCGGGGGTCCCGATGGGGACCCCCAGCATAGAGGGGGGTTAATTTTAAGTGCCGCGGCCGGGATTGGCTAATAGTGTGCCGCGGTCCCTTTAAGGAGCCGCGGCGGGGAATTTAAAAGTTTTAAATGCAGCGGGGGGCCTGATCTATGCAGATCGGGGACCCCCCCTGCAATGGGTTTATGTGGGGACACTTCGGGGGTCCCGATGGGGACCCCCAGCATAGAGGGGGGTTAATTTTAAGTGCCGCGGCCGGGATTGGCTAATAGTGTGCCGCGGTCCCTTTAAGGAGCCGCGGCGGGGAATTTAAAAGTTTTAAATGCAGCGGGGGGCCTGATCTATGCAGATCAGGGACCCCCCCTGCAATGGGTTTATGTGGGGACACTTCGGGGGTCCCGATGGGGACCCCCAGCATAGAGGGGGGTTAATTTTAAGTGCCGCGGCCGGGATTGGCTAATAGTGTGCCGCGGTCCCTTTAAGGAGCCGCGGCGGGGAATTTAAAAGTTTTAAATGCAGCGGGGGGCCTGATCTATGCAGATCGGGGACCCCCGCTGCAAGGGGTTAATGTGGGGGTGCTGCAGGGGTCCTGATAGAGACCCCTGCAGCATGGGGATGTGTATAGGGTGCAGGGGGGAGCCTCACGCTGCTGTCTCGGGCTGTTCCGAGGCAGCACGTAGAGGCTTTCGGATCCCTTGCGTGGACTTTTTGTCCACGTAGGGATTCTTACGATATGCGAGACTCGTGCATAGATTTAAGGCTACGTAGCTCTCTCGGAGCCTATTCTCGGCCATTTTCTCGCAGTCATATCGTAAAGCAGGCTGCGAGAGATTCGGTTCTCGCAAACAGCAGGAAAACTGCCTTTTGCGAGCACCGAGAGAACTACGAGGGAGAATTTAATAGGGCCCCAAGTGTCTAGTATTTTGGGACTTTATTAAAATTTCAACGTTGTTTAAGCTTTGCCGAGTAATGTTTTTATTTATATTCTTCAAAATTCGTGAAATTTGATGTGTAGTAAACCAAAGTTTAGTTGATATATTATATTTCAACTTTAGCATGTTATAATCTAACATTTTTCCTTTTTCTTTATCTATAATGTGCCCCAGTAGATATATTCCTTTGTCTTTCCATTCTGGTTCTAAGTAGATATAAATCATGCGTGCTAATGTTGTCAAAGGAGTAAGTTCACTATATTGCTCTATGAATTTAAATTTTTTGTTCATTTTTATCCACTCTTTTACCATTATAGTCAAAATAGTTGCTCTCGGGTCAATGTATGCTAATGCTAGTTTTGGAGTGAACAATAGAGCATTAAGGTCGATATTGTGTAGCATATCACTTAAAATCTGGTTCTCCGGGTGAGTGGAAAGAGGTTGACTCCACTTTATATATTGCGCCAATTTAATTGCTTCCTGATAGTGAAAAACCATTGGGTATTCAATGTTACCATTTATAAATTTTCGACTCATTATTGCTTTTTTAACTCTGATCTGACCGTTCTTATTAATATATCTATCGATCATCTTCTGGAATTTAGCTGTCCATTGGCTTGAGATTGAAAAAGGGAAAGATCTAAATACATAGTTAAGTTTAGGAAGGAGAGACATCTTCATTGATGCAATTCTACCAGAGAAGGATATTTGATTGACCGGCCAGTTCTCAATAAGCTCTTTAGATGATTTATATAAATTGTTCAAATTGGAGGTTTGAATACTTCTTATATCATCACTAAAGTTAATTCCCAGGTGTGTAAATCCCTTTGTGTGGGCCAGCTGATACCGTCTAGTCAGGCGCTCTTCGTCTTCCTCTGGAATATTAACACTTAGTGCTTCAGATTTCTCTATGTTTAATTTATAATTCGACACCTTACTGTAGTTTGCAATGATTTCCATCAGCGCCTTCATAGATATATGAGGATGCTCCATATATACTACTACATCATCCGCGAAGAGGGAGATCTTGTATTCCCTTTTGCCTACTTTAATCCCCTTAAAGTCCGACGAAGCCCTAATAGCTATAGCGAGGGGTTCTAGGGTCAATGCGAATAAAATGGGAGACAGGGGACAACCCTGACGGGTTCCATTTGTTACCATAAAATAATCTGATTGTACCCCTTTCCCCAAAACCGATGCCGAGGGAGCCTTATATAGGGCAGCTATAGCTTCCGATGCAAATGAGTCAAACCCATTTCTATGGAGGGTCTGCATCATAAAATCCCACCCTACCCTATCAAAAGCTTTTTCAGCATCCATGGATAGGAATAGGGTGGGGGTGTCTTTTTTCTTCGCATAAATTATTAAATAAATCAGTTTATGGGAATTATCGGCGCCCTGCCTCCCTAGGACAAATCCTGTTTGGTCGGACGCTATTAATGATTTAGATATTTCTGTAAGTATTAGAGCCAAAACTTTCGCATATATTTTGGTATCTATATTCATAACCGAAATTGGTCTAAATTCTTTGCAAGAGTGTGCTTCCTTATCTGATTTTGGTATAGTGATTATATTGGCTCTAAGCATCTCTGGTGGGAATGTACCTGTGGTTTTAATTCCATTAAATGTAGCTACTAAGATTTGCATTAACTCTTCCTCAAATATTTTATAGTATGTTGTAGAAAATCCATCTGGGCCTGGTGCTGTGTAGTTTTTTAGGTTTTTAATAACTCGTCTAATTTCTAGTTCCGTTATCTGACTATTTAAAGCATCCTTTTCCTCATTTGAGATAACTGGAAAGTCAATCTGATCTAAGAATGATGATATGTCTTCACTTTTGGGTGTTATAAAGTTTTCTTCCGAGTTTAGATTATACAAAGCTTGATAAAATTTTGCAAATTGATCCGTGATTTCTTTAGACTTAAATTTTTTTATTCCCTGTTTTACAAGATAAGGAATATTACAATCTTGATATTTTTGTTTTTTAATCTTATTCGCGAGATCTTTTCCTATTCGATTATTGAAATGAAATGATTTTTGTTGTAGTTGCCAAAGACTCATGTCTGAGCGTTTTTGGTTAATGTTTTTAATTTTGTTCCGAACTGTTATTATCTCTTGTGTAAGGGTATCATTTATTTTTATTTTGTTTTCTTGTTCCAATTTATACAATTTTATATGTAAAAGTCGTAAGGACAATCCTCTCTGTTTAACCCAGATGCTTTTCAACTTGATTAATATACCTCTTGTATATGCTTTTAGTGAGTTCCATATTGTTGTATTTAATGGAACCGACCCCATATTAATTTCCAAATTTTTTTAAATTTCCATTCTAATAGTATTTAGTCTTTCCTTATTTTCTAAGATTTTATCATCCATTCTCCATGCCCTGCTAGATTTTATCTCCCCCTTTTCCTGTATTTGGAGGGTGACTGGAGCATGGTCCGAGATTGTTATTAAACCAATTTTAACTGATTGAATTGCGTTTAACAAAGACTCATTCACTATTATATTATCAATTCTTGAATACATTTTATGAGATGCAGAATAATAGGTATAGTCTCTTTCATTTATATTTATAAGGCGCCATGGATCATATAAGTGGTTTTCCACCAATAATTTGGAGAAGTCCTGAGCTGTTTTTTCTATACCTTTATAGTTTTTGGGAACTTTTTTGTAGCTTCTGTCCATCTTAAAGCCAAGTAGAGAGAAAAGATCCTATTTTAGGGCACACCTAATAATCCTTGTCTTAGAGCGAAGAGGATAAATTGTACAGTAAAACTTAACTTTTAATATTAATAATTAAAATCCATATTAAAATATATACACATAGGTGGCTGAGAGATGGCGGAGCTATGAAATTGGTGGAAATAATATATCTAAATAGAGAAACCTGCCTAAGGTATACTGGCCATATACAAAAAAAGTGCTAGTGTCGTCACAAAGAAGGTGACTATGGTGCAAATAAAGTGCTAAATATATAAAGTGCAAAGTGCTCTAGAAGGTATAATATACAATTGTATGTTATACACTGATAATGAGTGCTAGAATAGTATGTTGCATATGGCAAGTATGATAATATAGATACTAGGATTCAATTATCCTGTATGGTAGATTCCTCAAGGAACACAGTGGCAAGTTTGGGTGCTTAAATATTGCTGTGACTTTGGGTAGCACCCCACTGTATTGTGTAAAAAGTACACTGTGCTTAAGGGACTGCTGTGCACATTAATAAAATGATGCCCAAGTAGCTCTCAATTATTGCTGCATAAGTCACCTATATCCATCCATAAATGCCTGAGACTTCCTTCAAAGTTAGAGTGTGCTAAATAGCATAACTCTTAAAATCAATGGAGGGACTTTAGTCTATGGGCCTGATATGAGAATCGTATAATTCCACCATTAATAGCCTCAATATTATCCCAATGATATCGGGCAAATCTTGTCAGGAACCTATTGTAAATAGCTGTGCCTTCCTAAATTGTGGCTAAGTATTGGCTAAATAGCTTCTATCTGAAGCACAAGGAAGGGGCTTTACTCTATGGGTCTGAAAAGAAAAAACGCCTGCTCTCTGCCTCACACGCCGCGGTCTAGACGCTTCTAAGTGACGTCATAGACCCGCGACTGCGTTCCTACGTGAACCCGACGTACGTTTCTTGAATTTTGTCAAGGGTTACGTTAGCCTTCCCATAATGCCTATTTAAAGGCTAGCGTTGTCATAGTAACACAAACGGAATTTAAAAAGCCAAATGGCATAAAAAGTACAGTTAAAATCTTGAAGTATTAGACTCTTCATTTGAAAATAAGAAGGTGTTAAGTATTGAATGTCATAAGTACCAGGGGCTTATTAAGCATAAAGTATAATATCTGGATAGTGTTAAATAATATTAATGGGTTGTGTAATAAGAGATGAGGTATCTCTAACATTGAAAATAGGAATTTTACTGACCAGTTATAGAATTGTATATATTAGTTTCCATATGAGATGATCATTACCTATTTTAACCTAGAAGTAAATACCAAAATCATAACGGGAAAATCTTGTCAGAATCCTTTTATAAGTAGATGTGCCTTCCTAAATATTGCTAAATATTGGCTAAATAGCTTCTATCTGAAGCACAAGGAAGGGGCTTTTTATCTATGGATCTGAGAAGAAAAACCACCTGCTCTCTGCCTAACATTGAAAATAGGAATCTACTGACCAATTATAGAATTGCATATATTAGTATCCATATGAGATGATCAGTACCTATTTTAACCTTGAAGTAAATATCAAAGTGACTGTGCTGGTAGCTGCATATAACAATAACTAACCCAATCTAAATATATTAGTTAATCCAGATTGGGCCCCTTATGAAGTATCAAGGTAAAAAATGACAAAAATATTGTTTAAATTAAATCCTAAGTTCGGTCTGGATAGAGAAATACTCTAGTCTAGTAGAATTAGATAGACTAGAGTATTTCTCTATCCAGACCGAACTTAGGATTTAATTTAAACAATATTTTTGTCATTTTTTACCTTGATACTTCATAAGGGGCCCAATCTGGATTAACTAATATATTTAGAATGGGTTAGTTATTGTTATATGCAGCTACCAGCACAGTCACTTTGATATTTACTTCAAGGTTAAAATAGGTACTGATCATCTCATATGGATACTAATATATGCAATTCTATAATTGGTCAGTAGATTCCTATTTTCAATGTTAGGCAGAGAGCAGGTGGTTTTTCTTCTCAGATCCATAGATAAAAAGCCCCTTCCTTGTGCTTCAGATAGAAGCTATTTAGCCAATATTTAGCAATATTTAGGAAGGCACATCTACTTATAAAAGGATTCTGACAAGATTTTCCCGTTATGATTTTGGTATTTACTTCTAGGTTAAAATAGGTAATGATCATCTCATATGGAAACTAATATATACAATTCTATAACTGGTCAGTAAAATTCCTATTTTCAATGTTAGAGATACCTCATCTCTTATTACACAACCCATTAATATTATTTAACACTATCCAGATATTATACTTTATGCTTAATAAGCCCCTGGTACTTATGACATTCAATACTTAACACCTTCTTATTTTCAAATGAAGAGTCTAATACTTCAAGATTTTAACTGTACTTTTTATGCCATTTGGCTTTTTAAATTCCGTTTGTGTTACTATGACAACGCTAGCCTTTAAATAGGCATTATGGGAAGGCTAACGTAACCCTTGACAAAATTCAAGAAACGTACGTCGGGTTCACGTAGGAACGCAGTCGCGGGTCTATGACGTCACTTAGAAGCGTCTAGACCGCGGCGTGTGAGGCAGAGAGCAGGCGTTTTTTCTTTTCAGACCCATAGAGTAAAGCCCCTTCCTTGTGCTTCAGATAGAAGCTATTTAGCCAATACTTAGCCACAATTTAGGAAGGCACAGCTATTTACAATAGGTTCCTGACAAGATTTGCCCGATATCATTGGGATAATATTGAGGCTATTAATGGTGGAATTATACGATTCTCATATCAGGCCCATAGACTAAAGTCCCTCCATTGATTTTAAGAGTTATGCTATTTAGCACACTCTAACTTTGAAGGAAGTCTCAGGCATTTATGGATGGATATAGGTGACTTATGCAGCAATAATTGAGAGCTACTTGGGCATCATTTTATTAATGTGCACAGCAGTCCCTTAAGCACAGTGTACTTTTTACACAATACAGTGGGGTGCTACCCAAAGTCACAGCAATATTTAAGCACCCAAACTTGCCACTGTGTTCCTTGAGGAATCTACCATACAGGATAATTGAATCCTAGTATCTATATTATCATACTTGCCATATGCAACATACTATTCTAGCACTCATTATCAGTGTATAACATACAATTGTATATTATACCTTCTAGAGCACTTTGCACTTTATATATTTAGCACTTTATTTGCACCATAGTCACCTTCTTTGTGACGACACTAGCACTTTTTTTGTATATGGCCAGTATACCTTAGGCAGGTTTCTCTATTTAGATATATTATTTCCACCAATTTCATAGCTCCGCCATCTCTCAGCCACCTATGTGTATATATTTTAATATGGATTTTAATTATTAATATTAAAAGTTAAGTTTTACTGTACAGTTTATCCTCTTCGCTCTAAGACAAGGATTATTAGGTGTGCCCTAAAATAGGATCTTTTCTCTCTACTTGGCTTTATCATATTTATCCTAAGGTGCACCCTAATCTATACATTTGCATTTTGGTCTTGAACTTTATACCTGAGCCACCAAACTGTACATTTTTTTCTGTCCATCTTAGCATCAGGCGTCATATTAAAGTCACCACCTACTATGCGTCCTCCTATAGCTATCTTATCCAGTTTCTTTAATACTCCCTTCAAAAATATATTTTGTTTATTATTAGGGGCATATACATTTACTATTGTCATATGTTCGCCATTTATTTCTCCTACCCAGATAATATAACGGCCTTTACTATCCAAGACCACTAATTCTTCTTTTAATTTTAATTTTTTATTAAACATCATTAAAACTCCTCCTGAGTTTTTTTTTATGGCAAGCATTAAATACTTGAGGGAATTAAATACTTGAGGTTTGGCCATATGAAATATTCTTCCCTTATCCCAATGGGATTCCTGAATTAATACAATATCTGGATTTGTTTTGATCAGCATTCTCGAAATGGAGGCTCTCTTTGACGGAGAATTTAATCCCCTAACGTTGTAACTCACTATCTTCAAACCCGGCATTATCTTCCCTCCACTAGGCCCTCCCCCCCGCCTCCCATCCCGCAGCCCCTGGCTATATCCATACTTCCAAACATACCACACTCTCTCTTGGAGTCATACCTATCCAGTCTAACCATTCGCTCCCTTCCCCTTCCAAGGCGATTACAACTGCAACCTCCCAGTTGTACCTTATGGGCGTGAACGATGAAGGGATATGTTAAGTCCTCCATGGAGGTTTCCCCACGCCTGTATATCTTGTATTCCTAATTTACCTTCTGGTTCCCAACCGTCCCCCCACACCCCCCCCCCCCCCCCCCAATTATGTTACTTTACCCCTGCTCTCTCCAAGCCTTTTTAATCCTGGATATGCTCTCTTTGCCTGTTCATTTCTATTAATTAATAATTTACCTAATCACAATTCCTGTTGTAAATATACCCCTCGCCTCCCTTCCTGCCATTTTATATTTCTATTTTTATTCGCTTTTGTAATTTTCTTAATTTTCATATTCTTCGTAAATTTCCTTGAACATTCCACAATTTATAATATTATATTTATGTTCTATTGTTACATTTTGTGCAGATGCTATTCCTTAAAATGAGTTCTAAATCGTAATTATACAAAAATTTTACCATGATCAAGTTGTCTTCACCCCTTTTTCATTTACTTACTCTATTACTCTTGATTTCCAAGCGTAATCTAAATTAAGCTACATATCCCCCTTAATCTTGTAATGCAATCATGTGCTACAAATCCTTCTTAATCATAATATCAATTATTATATACAATTTACATGTGCAAATTAGCATAATTTTACGTGTAGAATCATTCCATTTCATTTCATATACTGGTTCAATCTATTACATTAAAATTTGTGCATCCAAAAATTCCTTCCTGTAACGGATCTACTGGCACCCCGACCGGGTACCTCCGTTGATGGATGCGTCCTAGCTTGCGTCGAGGCCTACAAGCACTGCACCGGACACCAAAACCACCACAGACTCCAAGGATAGTACGACAGGAACAAGCGTTCAGTAGTTACAGCTCAAGGGAGTATGCAAAAGCATAGCAATCCCCAGTATGATATAGCGATCCCTTCAATAACGAGACAAGGCTACGTTTTGAAGGGTCAAGTAGAACTAGTTTTTAATGACAGGGAATCTCCTTTTATGCAATGGTGCCCTCTGAAGGGCTACACCCACATAATTATCACAACAGCCAATTATCTACATGGTTCAAGCCCCACGTCTCCTCCCCTCAGATAACAGGTAACACAATTAAAACAGACACAATTTTAACCACATTCTGGATGTACCCCAAAAACAGGGGGTACACCTTTAAGTCCTGCACCATTCAATAGCTCTCACCCAGGGGAACAACATATACAAAAATGGCATGAATCAGACCAGGGGTTCAAAAGTTAGTAAAAGTATGTTTTTACACATAACACACAGACATTGCACATATCCCCCATACAATACACATAGAGGGACAATAGGTGAGTCACACCTCCCTGGCAACTTGGATACAATCAGACATTGATTCAATTACACTTCTTTGTTCTTATCAGAGAATGAAAACACTTTGGAAAATGCAAGGATCCTTTACAACTTTCTTATCTCTTGGATCTCTGTAATAGGATAATCTATTATCCTAGGTTTGCAAAAGTCTGAGACAATATTCAGCAGAGCATCAACCAACATACATATAGTAGGATCATATTTTAACCATAATAATCAAAAAACAAGGTAAAACAGTGATGGGTTCCGCTACACACCTCCCCCGTGACCATAAGCCGGCATACACAGTCTGATCCCAACTGCAATTCACATTTACTCACATTTCCCATATCCCCAGATAGCTGGGATCTGAGCGCACAAAACCACCGAATAGCGCTCAGATCCTCTTCAATTGCCATGTAGCTAAAGTCTTTCCCATAGTCTTTCATTATATGAATGGGCTTCATGGCACAGTTATCTGGGGTATCATGGTTCAAACAGGGCAAGTACAGAATGACCCCCCTGTATGTAAAGGGCCAGAATGAGTGACTTACACTCTGGTATGGCCGAACACTGGTTCCAAAGGGCAATATGCACCAGGGCCATAGTCGCAGGGCAGGAGGCTGGCAAACAGTCCTCTCCAAGCCAAAGTGGCGAAGGGCACTTCGTCACACATCTCTCCTTTGGGGGGAAGTCTAACCAGGTACCTGGATATTTTGCTGTGGTGATGGGGCAGAGTCCAGCGGCACTCTGCCCTGATGCCAGCTCTTCTGCTGGTATAACCTGCAGGACATCCTGCTCTGTACAAGGGACAAAGGGAGGGCAGAGGCCGACTGCACTCTGCCCCGCTGTCAGCTCTTCTGCTGGGGTACTTGGGACATATTCCGGCTCAGTAGCCAGGGAAACGTGGGGGTCAGTGGGGGTTAACATTTCCTCTGTTAACCCTGGGGCCACATTAGAAGTTAGCTGGGGAGGGGAATTTGTACTTACCCCCTCCTCCGGTTGTCCCAGTGACGGTAGTTGGGGATCTGGACAAGCTGTGGGCGCAGAGACCACGGTCCCATCTGCGCTGTCTGGGAGATTGGTGTCTCCCCTGGTTAGGGTAAACTGTCGCTGGGGGGGAAGGACGACACCTTCTGCCCCCTGTGGTACACACTGTCGCTGGGGAGGAAGGACGACACCTTCAGCTCCCTGGGGTACACACTGTCGCTGGGGAGGAAGGACGACACCTTCTGCCCCCTGTAGGGCCGGTAGAGAGACCTCGGTCCCATCTCTACCTGCCATCTGGAGGTCATCCCAGGACCAGTCAATGAAGTCTGGTTCTGCTTGTCGAGTAGGTTGGGGCTGCACAAGGCTGAGCAGGTGTTGGTAGTCCTGCTCCAGCTCCCACTCTCTCGTTACCAGGTGGGTCATGTCTTTGCTCACCTCGCCTTCGTCATCCCAGACATACATGCCCATCCGGTAGTTGTAGATGTCCCAAAACCTAGACCCCTCCGTGCTGCCAAGATCAATATCGTCCTCCAAGGCATCCCATAATAATCCCGGGCCATCATAATCATCCCCCTCCGGTAAGTCGTGTTCAGACGTCCAGGGGGTAAGTCGAATGGTATGCCACCAGAGGGCCTGGTATGCGTTGTCTAGCCAGAGCTCTCGCCATACCAGGGTCTCTAGTCTTGTCACCCACTCATCCAGGGGCTGCTCTCCCAATAGATACATCCGCATCGCCACACGCTTCTGTAGCCGCTGCTCATCACTGGGGAGACTCTCACCTCGCCGCCATTGGGCATCTTCCAGGGCATCATACCAGAGTTCCTTTCTGTCTGCATCCCTGTAGTCCGCGGCCGCCTCCTCCTCCTCATCATGAAACGCTGTCTGAAAACTAGCCGGTTCCATCCTGCTGTAGCCAGGGGCGCTGTACGGATACTAGCGTTGCCCTCAATTTGTAACTCTAAACGTTACCGGTGTCTCCGTGCTGCTTTTCCTCTTACTAGGACGCCATCCCACCACTGCCAGCCAATGTAACGGATCTACTGGCACCCCGACCGGGTACCTCCGTTGATGGATGCATCCTAGCTTGCGTCGAGGCCTACAAGCACTGCACCGGACACCAAAACCACCACAGACTCCAAGGATAGTACGACAGGAACAAGCGTTCAGTAGTTACAGCTCAAGGGAGTATTCAAAAGCATAGCAATCCCCAGTATGATATAGCGATCCCTTCAATAACGAGACAAGGCTACGTTTTGAAGGGTCAAGTAGAACTAGTTTTTAATGACAGGGAATCTCCTTTTATGCAATGGTGCCCTCTGAAGGGCTACACCCACATAATTATCACAACAGCCAATTATCTACATGGTTCAACCCCCACGTCTCCTCCCCTCAGATAACAGGTAACACAATTAAAACAGACACAATTTTAACCACATTCTGGATGTACCCCAAAAACAGGGGGTACACCTTTAAGTCCCGCACCATTCAATAGCTCTCACCCAGGGGAACAACATATACAAAAATGGCATGAATCAGACCAGGGGTTCAAAAGTTAGTAAAAGTATGTTTTTACACATAACACACAGACATTGCACATATCCCCCATACAATACACATAGAGGGACAATAGGTGAGTCACACCTCCCTGGCAACTTGGATACAATCAGACATTGATTCAATTACACTTCTTTGTTCTTATCAGAGAATGAAAACACTTTGGAAAATGCAAGGATGCTTTACAACTTTCTTATCTCTTGAATCTCTGTAATAGGATTATCTATTAGCCTAGGTCTGCAAAAGTCTGGGACAATATTCTGCAGAGCATCAACCAACATACATATAGTAGGATCATATTTTAACCATAATAATCATAAAACAGGGTAAAACAGTGATGGGTTCCGCTACACTTCCTTTTTCCTTTCTCTTCCATTCCTTTCCTTTAAAATCACCCTATAGTTGATTCAATCATAAGCTGGTGAACCTCTTATTAAAATTACGTGGCTTCAATATATTTAGATAAGAAAAAAAAAAAAAAGTAAAAGAAAACCATTATTAATACCCAAAATTCATAATAAGGTTAAAGTGCATTCAATACAAATAAAGTGCTGTGCAATTTCTTATGAGGAAAGTCAATATGCAATCTTGGACCCTTTAAATATTGCATCTAATCATAATTGCATGACTACAACAAAAAAAAAAAAAAAAAAAAGGGGAAAAAAAAAAAAAAAAAAAACCCTATCTAAACCACCTATTTCCTTCCTTAATACTCCTAATACATAATAAAGTTTAAAGTGCATTCATTACAAAAAAGTGCTGTGCAATTTCTTAGAAGGAACGCAATATACAATCACAAACCCTTTAAACATTGTAATCCATCATTTTTGTGAGGAAATGGTTATATATCCTAAAAATAAAAGGGATAGTAGCGAGGAATTAGTAAAGTATTCCTCCCTTTTTTTTGGAAATCTAGCAATCCCACCAAATGACAATGAGGCAAAGACTCTCAAATATCCCATTTACTAAATAAATCTTCTCCCTCTTTAAGTGATGTGATTTTATACCATATAGAGTCTCTTAAAAATGAAAGTCCTATGGGAAAAGTCCACTTGTATGGTATTTCTTTTCCCCTCAGTTTCTGGGTAATAGGAAAAAATTGTCTTCTTTTATTTCTTGTGGAAGTAGAAATGTCCGAAAATATTTTAATATTTGAATAGGGAGGATCAAAGGATGTTATTCCATAGCTAGCTTTTAATAGTTGATTTTTCAGTGGCAAATGATGGATTTTTACCATTACATCTCTAGGAAACTCTACCTCAATGTTTTTCGGCTTAGAGAGTCTATAGGCTGCATCGAACTTGAACTTTATATCCGCAAAATCAGGCACTAAATATGAAAAAAACTTGGTAAGATATAATCCCAGGTCCTCTTTGGGTATTTTTTCATCAATCCCTCGTATTTTTAAGTTATTAATTCTTGATCTATCTTCAAGGAAGTCCACCTTATTTTCCAATGCCTTTAATTTTCCCTCCATTGCTTTGATGTTTTCTTTGGAATAAGTTTGTTCCTTTTTAATTGTTTCACAAGTGTTCCCCAATTCTGCAATTTTGACTGTGTTTCCTTGTGTTGCCTTGATATTTAGAAGAATTTGATTTTTAAATTCATCCAAGAATTTGTTTTGAAACTTCTCTAGGATATTTTCCAGTTTTCCAACCGTGAGGATTTCCTCCTCTAAATTAACTGTATTTGTTTCCGAAGAGGTATCTACCGTATTATCTACATATGCCTCTGTAGATTTATCCCCTATTGGAGAAGCCAAAAGGGATAACTCCATAGTTTTTTGCGCCATTTTAGGTGAAAAAAATAGTTTGGATTTAGGAGGAGATCTTATTTTATCTTTGTTTTTATTTTTCGGAGGCATTGTATGAAATTTACCTAGAATCAAGTTCCTGGAATATAATAAAAGAGAAAAAAAGATATACCAAAAAAACAAACACCCCAAAAAAAAAAACATGCAAAAACAGAGGTAGTCCCAAATCCGCTTTACAGTAGATGTGGTGCTGATCACAAACTTTTATTTGGGGATATATATTTCTTTTATATATTTCTCTTTCTCTCTTCCCCCTCCGTGGTCCTGATCCAATACTTTAATTGGGAATATTTTGTCTTTTTTAGTATATATGGTTTTATTTCACAATTATAGGTAATATAAAGGTTTGGAGCCAGGTCCCCTATTTTTAGGGATTAATTCCTTTAGTCGATTGGTGAAGTCCATTCCAGACCTTTATTCCTTAATTACTTTTAACCATATTAGTATTAACTCCTTTGAGATATGGGTCCGTAAGATTTTTCCCATTAATGTATAGCTTTTGCATAAGGTCTGTCAGGGAGCAATTAGATTGAATTATTACTCTCACTTTTCCCAGACCAAAGCCCCAATAATGGTTTTCATTCTTGAAGAGATTATAGACCCCACAAAATTATACTTATTATACTATATCTATCTATATCTATATATATCTATCTATATCTATTTATATCTATCTATATATCTATCTATCTATATCTATCTATATCTATCTAACTATATCTATCTATCTATCTATATCTATCTATATCTATCTATATATATCTATCTACAGTATATGTATCTATCTATATCTATCTATCTATATCTTTCCATATCTATCTATATCTATCTATATCTATCTATATCTATATCTATCTATCTCTATCTCTATCTCTATCTATCTATATCTATGTATATCTATTTATATATATACTAGCGACTTGCCCATCAAAAAATGACGGTCAATAAAATTTAAATGTTGTGAAATTTGTTTGCATCTCCAAATGAGTCAGCTACATTTGTCCCTTTTTTTTTTCTAAAAATAAAAACACATAATTATTTTTAACTTTTTATTTTTTTAACTTTCAACTTATATTTCCCAAACATTAAACTTTGTAACATGCAACTTGTATATGAAACATTTGTGCCACATTTTGTTACCAATACTAACACTTTTCAATACATATTTATCACTGAGTAACTGCAGATTATATTAACTTAGAGTAATTAAATTGTTTTAACAATAACATACTTTTTCTCATTTGTAACATATTTGTTAAACTGTTGTTAAACTAAATTAGCATTGAATCCAGAGGAAGGCAAACAATAAAAAAACCCTTATTGAAACTTGTCCAATTGTATCAAAGAGGGAAAAAAATTAATTCCTTCCTGACCCCATTAACTGGCGATCGGATTTCTCCCTGAATCAATACTTTGTCTTTAAATAATACATTTCAAATTCTTACTAAATACTTAAACTTTATAGTAACAATACATATTTGACTATACAACATATATATTTACCCAACTTTTGTAAACATTCCAAAAACACATATTTAACATTTTAAATTGTAACTTCAAACAATAACATTTAACTTTTGTAAATTATGGAAAAATCAGTGAATTGTTTTTGTGGGGCCAATCATGTAAATATAAAACTTTGAACCCATTCCAATCTGTTTCAGGATATTTTACTGTTGTTTTTTTTTTTTCATTTAGTCCATTCTGCAAATATCAGATATATTTTCATAATTGAAATAGTGGTCCCCTGTTTAAAGAGTCCCAGAGTACTTTAATTTAGTACTGGAAGTCAAACCACTGTTCTCTATCTTTTTTTGTCCATTCTTTAGATGTTTTACTTGAAATATTGTTTTTGTGCAATCATATTGAGTCCCATAAAATGTTGGCAGTAAAATGAAAACATTGTCCACTATCTTTCCAACACCTCATAGTAGACAATGTTTTTGGTGTAAACACATCCATCGTCCAATAAATGACCTTGAGTTTCGTTTTCTTCAACATGCACTTTAATTTCTTTTGGATTAGTGCACCTTGAAAAAGCCACATAGAGTTGTCCATGTGCAAAAACTGGTTCCTTTAAAAAAAATCCCAACTGACTTAAAAGTTTGTCCTTGGGATTTATTAATGGTCATAGCAAATGCCATGATAACTGGAAATTGTCTCCGTTGAAGGACAAAGGGCAAACCACTCTCACTTGGAGCTAAATCAATTCTTGGTATAAAAACTCGTTCACCTTTATGGGTCCCAGTTATAATTTCTGCATGTATAAAATGATCTTTTAACTCATGCACAATTAATCGGGTCCCATTACAAAGTCCTTTTTTTGGATTCATATTTCGCAATAACATAACAATTGCACCTTTTTTCAATTGTAAAATATGTGGTGGCATTCCAGATGGTGTTAACGAATTAATAAATTCGATAGTAAAATTCGATTCACTGTCTTTATCATCTGACAGAATCGAATCTGCACTGTAATAATTATTTTGTGGTGCATTGATGTATTTTAAAATTTCGTTATTTACATTCAAGGCATCGATATTTTTTGATGTTAATATTACTTTGTTTGCAATGTCTGTGTAATCCTCATTATTAAGAGTTTTTAGGAATATGGCTGATATGAGTGATTCATTGCAAACCATTTCTGATGGAATTTCAATGGTATCATTTGGTAAATGCTGTATTTCTGGATGTTTTCCATCTCCGATTTTAATGAGCCAGTCATTGAATTCATTTTGGCCTTCAGATCTCATATTTAATTCTAATTTGAGATGTGTAAATATTTGCCACAGTTTACTGGTCTTGATACATGTTTCAATGATCTCTGTTCTATTTCCGTGTGGCACAACAGGTAATGTTTGCCTAAAATCGCCTCCTAACAGCATCACCTTTTCACCAAATGGCAACTTATTATCCATCACTTCTTTTAAGAATCTGTCAATACATTGCAGTGCATGACATGACATCATTGTTGCCTCGTCTATGATAATTAGTTTAGTTAGTTTGAATTTTTTTGCTTGTATGGAATTGAGTCGAATATCTGAGACTGATGTTTCCAAAATGGGAACTGGCAGCTTAAATCCACTATGCACAGTTCTACCACCATCTAACAAAAGTGCAGCAATTCCAGTTGTTGCAAATGGCAAAGCTATCTGATCCTGTGATCGAATATAACTCATCAAACAATTGTACAGATAAGTTTTTCCTGATCCACCTGGTCCGTCTAGATAGAAATACCGGTCTTTGACCATTTCATCATCTGTAGCATTTGTGATGGCATGAAATGCTTCTAACTGTAAATTATTTAAAGTTGCCAGTTTTTCTTGGGTTTTTTGTTTTTGAAGCTCAGTGTCATAATCATCAAAATTGATGTCATCTATAAGTCCTGGATCTGGTAAAAAAAAACTTGCACAATTTAATCCATGAGCCAACAATATTTCTTGGATTTCCAACAATGTTTTTAACAGAGCTTTGGTTCTCTGTAACGTTTCAAGAAATCTTCTGACATGTTTAATTTAAATGTTTCCCACAAAGTGAAAGCATCAGGTACATTGCAAAATATACAAATGAATGCAAATTGTTGTCTCATTTGCTTAGGCATTTGACATAGTGCTGCTTCTTCCAGACACCTCTCCCATTCTGTATCATCAGCTATGAAATTTTGATGTCTTGCAGCTAATAGGAATGTCTCATAAACTATGTCATTCACTGTACGTAAATGCTCAAAACTCTGTGCACCGGGAACATGTAACAGAAGTAATCTTAAGCTGAAACGTTCAATGTCCCTTGGACTGACGGTATAAATTCGTGGTATGATTTTATGGGTATCTCTTTTTCGTAGTCGCCATAGACCATTTACAAATACATAGTGATATGGTATCTCTATGTATAAAAATTGTCTGGCATGCGTATCCTGACAGTTTAATTTAAACCACGCAGTAAGCGTAGTATCTCTGTCTTCACTTTGATATAATGCAGTTCTTTCATTTCCTTCAGTAAAGCAAACCATCTGACTTTGAGGCAAATGTACAGCTAAACAATAGATAGCATGTGATCGATCATGCATCTCAAATTTCAAAAGGCGCCACATTGCTTCAGGAGCACTCACATACCGAGCATCTAAATAATTTGAAAGTTCATCATGTAAAATTGGATTTTCGTTTTCATTTCCAGCACCTTGTACAACAACAGTAGCTGCATCATATCCTTTGTATATATATTTATACACATACTTAATTGATTTAATCGAAGTGCAAGCTTCCACATTGATGTGTGCATTGTACTTCATGAGCAAATGTGGATTGTATGGAACGACAAATCTATTATCAACCTTTTGGCCCCGGATAATAGCTGTTTGTCCTTGTGTTCTTTTATACAAAGGATATCCATCACAATTTGCATAAGTTTGCATTTGAAATTGTTTTGGAAATTCTTTAGTACATTTTTTATTTTCCATACATGGTGAATTCGGATTCATCTCTCCACATGGGCCATGAATCATTCTATGTGTAACAATCTCCCAAAGTTTTGTATATATTTCTTGGTCTGGCAATTGTGCCGAAATTACTGAATCCACTCTCTCTGCAGTTTTTAACTTGCCTTTTTCCTGCAGTATTAAAAGTATGTGAGCATGTGGCAATCCTCTTTTTTGAAATTCAATGGTGTAAACAAAAGCCACACATTGTCCAAATAAATGTGCTTTAGTGATGTCATGAATTAATGAATTGAGTTTGATTTTAAATACTCTTGCCACTAAATCTGGTCGGTCAGAAGTAGTTTGTGCCAAATTCAAATTCTCCTTGATCTCTGGCCATTGTGGATTACAGGTGAATGTAATAAATAAATCTGGTTTTCCAAATTTAGTAACAATAGCCATGGCATCATTATACCTTTCTCGCATATTGCGAGGAGATCCTTGGAAAGAGGATGGCAAAATAATTGCTCTTCCAGCTGGAATGTCTCTGTTGGCAGCTAAATCTGCCACATAATCCATTAATCCACAATACTGTTCTACTCGTAATTTATTTTGTTGATATTTAATAAAATTTAGATTATTGGCTTCAACTTGTAAATATGAATCAATAATCCATTGTTGAGTGAGTTTTCCTCCATGTAAAATTGGATTAAAACAATCACGGATAGCAGTTTGTGCCACTTTATATTCCAGCATGGAAATATTAGATCGAATACGAAGTTTAGTATTGGGATAACTTTCCAATTTTAATTTTGGTTCCCATCCTGGTTCCCCATTTGGTAAAGAAAATGGGATATGTCATTGGATCTAAATTACAGCTTAATATATTGATATTAATAAATGGTTGTTCTTCATTGCGTGGATATATTCTAATATCCCGCTGAAAAGGTGGTTCACCATCTTCATTTTTAAACACCATGGCAACCTCATTTACAGTAGGTAAATTATATCTTCTCTGATCAGTGTTGCGATCTCTTTTTAACACCATATTGACTCTTGGTGTAGGCAATTGATGTCTTTGAGCATGTTCCTGTTGTTCTTTTTCAAGCTGTGCTAATTGTTTGTATGCTTGACTATATGGTTTTTTTTTTCATAATTTTATCCAGCTGTTCAAAGACTATGCGCAAACACTGTCTATTTTCTGGAAGTGTCATTCTTTGTTCCACAGCTTCCATCGTATCTAACACATATAACTGTGCAAATTTCCTTTGCTGTCCTTCTTGTGGGTGTAAATGCGAAGTTCTGTGGTATATTTGACCTTGAACTCTGAAACAATAAGGACCATGTCCTGGTACATTTTCTGCTAATGTTGCACCCATTGAAGCAAATGAAATTGCACTGTTATAAGACCTTATGTTTTGTTTAAAATTATTATAATTTGGAAATGTTGGATCACTCATAATGCATTCTAAATAATATGGAAATGGGTGTCTTAGTGCAAGTTTGACCTTTCCTTTCTGACAGCAACTAATGAAATTTCCGTCATAAGGTCTTTCCTTTATAAAATGATAGGCCCCACAAAACTGACAAACCACATTAAGTAATCCACAATAATGAGTATCTACTTCTACTGCAGTAGTAAACACATTATCATGCATTTCTTCAACATAAATATCAGACCCACATTCTATATGTACATTTTTTTCTTGTGTGTCTACATTCAAGTCATTCTGCAAAATAGAATCATTGCACAATGGTTCAGAGAGATGTTTTTTTTTACTTTTACGTTTCTTGGAAGCCCCAACACACTCACTTGCGGCTTTCTTACTCATCTTTCTTTTATTTAAAAGTCTCTGTCGATCTTCTTCTCACAAGTGTTGTGAAGTCTCCGGTGTCTGAGCATCTCTCCACCTTTGCTTCCCTTCCCTTGCCAATCTTCTTTTGCGTTCAACTTTGTCTTCTCCATTGTCCGCCATGTTAATCTGTAATTGTAAATAGAAATGCAATTATTGTTTATTCTTTGTTTTGTCTACATTTTTTTTCCTTTTTGTACTGTTCGATGAAAGTAGATAAATAAACTAATAAAACATTTTCAATTGTTGCACTTTAGACTGAAAGAAATGAAACCATTTTTTAAAGTATTTTATTGACATATATGAAATCGGAAATAGCTGCACATATCTATCTTTATATTATTAATCCTTCAATGACATTCCTTCTTGATTGAATTCACAGCATACCATCAATTTATTTTTTTTGCAAGTGTTGTAAGCTTCTTATCTTCTTGAAATATTATTATTAATTATTATTGTCTTTTCATGATTTTTCATTTTTTGAGTAAATATCATACATTAAATGACTCAATAAGTGCTCTCTATTTTCCACAAATTTAAATTTACACCAAATATATAATTTATAGCCTTCTTGTATGCATCACTACAAAATTAAATGTTATACCTGTGAGGATGATGTTGATGTTGTTCCAAGGCTGCAAACGTCACGCTGTCTGTTTATTCCCTTGCAGATCTGAATAAACTGTAAAATCAAATAGATAATATTTGTAAACTTTTGCTTTATCAATATCATTAAATGAACATCAACAGACATATATTCGGCTACATTAAAAACCTCATAATTTAATTTCTGTACCTGTCCAAATGATCCTTATGCTGTTCAATGTAATAGTAATTGATGTATAATATGTTACTTAATCAATGAGGCTTAACATAACTATTTTTGCATACATTAAAAACCTGTAAAAAAAATATATCAATAAATCAGCATGAACACACATATGTAAGCATAGATTCTAAACATACACTCAATCTTACTGTTATTTTTTCAATAGGAATCAATGAATATATCTTAATCTTAAATTAATGTCTGACTAAATATAACCTCAACACATCAGCATGTAGGCTTTTTTTTTTACTGTTATTTTAAAATGAGTATGTTACAAATGACTTCTTAAAAAAATGTACATTACTAATGAACTAATAATCAATTAATGTTCATTAATATTCAACTAATGTGTGACTCAATCTAACATTAAC